>OZ004707.1:31349014-31906040 GCA_963924515.1 Vespertilio murinus
ACATCCCCGACTGGGGATGTGCCCGCAACCAAAGTCCATGCCCTTGACTGGAATCGAACCTGGGACCTTTCAGTCCTCAGGCTGACGCTCTATCCACTGAGCTAAACCAGTTCCGGCAAGGCTTATACTTTTGTTTGCAATGTAATAAATATTGTTGCATGTGCTTTACAAATACCAACCAATTTAATCTTTCTAATAAAGGATGATATATACCAGAAATTAACCCACTTTACAGCATAGAAAACTGAGGCTATGAGAAATGACATGACTTGCTCAGGATGACATTGCTCATAAAGGACAGAGGCAGCTTTTTAACCCTAAAAGTCTGGCTTCTGAGAACATACCTTAAGATCTCTGGAGTCCATGCTTGGATTTAAAATCTGTAAATTTTTAAAAAGTAAACAAAAAATATAACAAGAGAGAAGGTTATTATTAGAAGAGTCTAGATCAGTGGACTTTAACTCTGGCTACAGAGTTACCTGGGGAGCTTAAAAATGCCAATCTTAGTACCCCCACTTGGGCCAATTAAATCAGAAACATTGGGGAGAAGTCTAGCATTAGTGTCTTTATTAAAAGCCCCATAGGTAATTCTAACGTGCAACCAAGGTTGAGAAAGACTGAGCTAGATCAAGGGAAATATATAATATCATTTTATCTTTTAAAAAAAATAAGAACAGAGACCGAAGCAAGATGGCGGCCCAGGAAGTCTCCTGGGCCGCCATCTCCTCAACAATTTAGAAAAAAACAACGGATAAAACCGAAAGGGATCGCACCAGACCCACAGGAAAGCTGGCGAAATGGGAAGGCTACAACTAGATGCAAAGCAGGACGTCGCTGCTGCCATGTGGAGTTTAAAACTACAGCGAAACTGAACCTGCCAGAGCCGCTGCCGCCGGGAATGAGGGAAGCCAGACCTCGCTCCGCCCCGGGGCCCAGGGAGTGGGCCAGCCCCGCCTGCCGCCCCGGGAGCTGATGGGGGCCTACGCTGCCGCCGCCACCACTACAGCGCCTTCGGCTCCTGCCTGGACAAGAAGCCCGTGAGCGCGACCTCCCAGCCCGCCCGCAGTGCTGGAGAGGAGCGGGCGCCTGGGCTCGGCCTCCCGCACTTGCCGCCGGGCGGGCGAAGAGATGGTGTAGTATCTCCCCACCGGCCCAGCCCCCGAGCTTACTGTGCAGGCGAAGAAATCGCGCAGCGTCTCCCCGTCCGCAACCAGCCCAGAAGTGGGAAGACTACAATTAGAAACCAAGCAGGGCGCCGCCGCCGCCATGTGGAGTTTAAAACTGCAGCGAAACTGAACCTGACGCAGGAAATGAGGGAAGCCAGACCTCGCCCTGCCCTGGGGCCCAGGGAGTGGGCCAGCCCCGCCACCACTACGGGAGCTGATGGGGGCCTACGCCGCCACCACCGCTGCTGCTGCGCTTTCCCCGTGCCTTTGGCTCCTGCCTGGACGAGAAGCCCGTGAGCGCGACCTCCCAGCCCGGCCCGCAGTGCTAGAGAGGAGCGGGCGCAGCGTCTCCCCTCCCACACAACCAGCTCGGCCCAGAAATGGGAAGGCTACAATTAGGCATCAAGCAGGGCGCCGCAGCTGCCATGTGGAGTTTAAAACTATGCCGAGTGGAGGACTGAGAAGGTGGGGCAGTTCTGTGCCGTGCTGCCTTCCACTGGTTGAGACCTCCGAGAGCGAGGGCCTACCGAGGTGAGGATGCCCCTACTGTCACCTGTGGAGGGGCAGCGCTGAGCTGGCCAATATTTGTGGTGGTGCTGCTTGTCCTGGCTCAGGGGAAGCGTTCCACTAAGTATGAAAGACTGGGACATCGCGGGGTCTCTCTGCCACCGCCCGCGGCCTGCTCTGCCAGGCCTTCGCACACACTGTGCTGGCGCTGCACCTCCCATTGGCAGACCCGGAGAGTCCTCTCTCCGCTGCCGCATGGCCAGGCCAGGGCATCAGACACTACCACCATGCGGATTTTAAAACTACAGGGGAAATTGAGCCACAGGCGCTGCCATCGCTGCCGCACCCGCCGCCGCCCCCAAGAATGGGAATCCACCGAAATCAGAGCTCACTACACACTGGGCTCATAGACAGTGTGGCTTCAGAAATTAGCCTCTGCATCCACAGAAGCGCCACATCCGCAACAAAGAGGACACCATTGAGGGCGGACTCTCCCCATGCAGCCATCACAGCCCGCCCACAATCTTCCCAGCACACCCACCATGCTGGGAGGGAAATGGAGCGCGCTGGTGAGGAAATGGCACAGTGCCTTCCATTACCCACTCAGGCGAGCCTATCCTCCAATGCCACGTGGCCAAGCCGAAGCTCTCACCACCACCGCCATATGAACTTTAAAACCACAGTGGTAATTGAACCACAGAAGCGACCTTCAATATTTCACCTGGCACCGCCACCCGCCACTGCCGCCGAGAATAAAGGAAATCCACCAAGAACAGAGCTCACCACGCCTTGGGCTCAGGGAGTGGGCGACCTCAGAACTTAGCCTCCATGTCTGAAGCTGCTCCGCTCCCACACCGAACGAGACACCTTTGGGGGTGGTCCCCCCACCTGAAACCATCTCAGCCCAACTGCAGCTGTCTCAGCCTGCCCACCATGCTAGCAAGGAGCTGGCGCAGCGCCTCCAGTATGCGACTCCAACACCCTAGAGGGGCCGTGTGCCCCGGATGAGCCGTGTGTCCCAGGGGGCCGAGTGCCCCGGGTGAGCCGAGTGTCCCAGGGGGCCGAGTGCCCCGGGTGAGCCGAGTGTCCCAGGGGGCCGAGTGCCCCGGGTGAGCCGAGTGTCCCAGGGGGCCGAGTGCCCCGGGTGAGCCGTACCCCCCAAAGGGGAAGGGTGTCCCGGGTGAGCCGTGTGTCCCAAGGGGCCGAGTGCCCCGGGTGAGCCGAGTGTCCCAGGGGGCCGAGTGCCCCGGGTGAGCCGAGTGTCCCAGGGGGCCGAGTGCCCCGGGTGAGCCGAGTGTCCCAGGGGGCCATGTGCCCCGGGTAAGCCGTACCCCCCAAAGGGAAAGGTGTCCCGGGTGAGCCGTGTGTCTCAGGGGGCCGAGTGCCCCGGGTGAGCCGAGTGTCCCAGGGGGCCGAGTGCCCCGGGTGAGCTGAGTGTTCCAGGGGGCCATGTGCCCCGGGTAAGCCCTACCCCCCAAAGGGGAAGGGTGTCCCGGGTGAGCCGTGTGTCCCAGAGGGTCGAGTGCCCCGGGTGAGCCGAGTGTCTCATGGGGCCGAGTGCCCCGGGTGAGCTGAGTGTCCCAGGGTACAGTGTGCCCCGGGCGAGCCGTGTGTCCCAGGGGAAGCAGTGGGACCCAGGGGAAGGGGCGGTGAAAACCAGAGGAGGAGCGGACTCTATTCATATGGTCCTGAGATAGTCACCATAAAACAAGCAGACTGCCAAATGAGGAGCAGATTTTATTCATGGGGTCCAGAGATAGTCACCATAAAACAAGCAGATTGTCAAATGACAGGGGGGAGGGGAAGGAGACCTGGGGGGAGATAGGAGAACAACCGAGGGACTGGTATGAATGAACATAAGTACAACCAATGAACACAGAACTCTGGGGAGGGAGGGCATAAATGGGAGGTGAGGGGGGGGCAATGGTAAACTATGTACACAGAAAATACCTTAATAAAATAAAATTTAAAAAAAAAATAAGAACAATGAGCATAAATAAATGAGTCACAGAAAATGTTCAAGAGGATGATGACAAATGATTGCTCTCACTTGTAAGCACAGACTATAGTTTCAAACAATGGAGCATCGTTTAGTTCCTATCAAATTAACAAAAGGTTTTAAACTTTTTTGATAATAACAATGATGATATTCTTCTTTAGCAAAAGAAGCATATTAGGTCTATAATTTGGTACATCCTTCCTAGAAGTATTTAATGAATATGCATGAAAACACTAAACTAGGTTTTGCTTCTCAGAATTTATCTTAAGAGAAGAGAGATGGGCACATTCAGTCTCAAGCACATCTATAACTATATTATTTACAGTAGTAAATGAAAACATTGATCATAGCAAACATCAGGAGAGTAAATAGATACATTACTGGTACATAATTGTTGTATTCTTGGTACATTGGTTCAGTGGACTGCAGTAGCATGAGGCATTAGAGTTCTCTTCATGAATAGGAGATATGCCTATGGTACAATATGATGTGGGGGGGAAAAGGTAAAACCCTACATGATATATTTCCCATGTTGTTCATTTGTCATTAAAATAGTGGAGGGAAATAAGCAAAATGTTAACAATCACTATCATTAGGTTAACTTTATTTCTTACTAGTAGCCCAGTACACAAAATTCGTGCATGGGGGGGGGGGTGTCCCTCAGCCCGCCCTGCACCCTCTCCAATCAGCAACCCCTCAATCAGGCTGGCAGTCAGACAATCCAAGACCGCTGGCTCCTAACCACTCACCTGCCTACCTGCCTGATCACCCCTAACCACTCTGCCGGCTGGCCTGATCAACCCCAACTGCCCTCCCCTCCCAGCCTGACCACCCATGACTGCCCAACCCTGCTGAACTGATCGCCCCCAATTCCCCCTCCCCCCCCCGTTGGCCTCATCACCCCTAACCACCTCTGCCTCGGCCATGCCAACATGGCTTCATCCAGAAGGTCTCCTGGTCTAATTAGCATATTATTCTTTTATTAGTATAAATAATATCCATAAAGTATAATAGATGTTAAAGGGAATGTTCCAACTCGCTGGTTGGCCACTGGTGTGAAAAACAACAGTCATTCAGCTGAAACGGGTTTGGCTCAGTGGTAGAGCATCGGTCTGCGGACTGAAAGGTCCCAGGTTCGATTCCGATCAAGGGCATGTACATTGGTTGCAGGCACATCCCCGGTAGGGGGTGTGCAAGAGGCAGCTGATCGATGATTCTCTCTCATTGACATTTCTACCTCTCTATCTCTCTCCCTTCCTCTCTGTAAAAAAATCAATTATATATATGTATATATAAATATATATATATATATATATATATATATATATATATATATAATTTTAAAAAACAGTCATTCAGACACCAGTCAGATCACTATGCTGAAAGATCAAATCTAATTCTGAGAAAGAAGAAATGCTATCAGCCCCAATCAAGGGGCCTGACTCACAAACAGGCAGAGGTGGGATTCACCATGACATGACCCTTGGTGAAATATTTGCCTGCTGTGCTTTAGTCTTATGGGCGACTTTCCTCTATTCTCACTTGATTATTAGTGTCACATTAGTGCCAAAAGGTAAGTTTTAAAAATGCAGATATTTTCATAGGTCTAGAGCAGGGGTGGGCAAACTTTTTGGCTCGAAGGCCACAATGGGTTCTTAAACTGGACTGGAGGGCCGGAACAAAAGCATGGATGGAGTGTGTGTGTGAAATAATATAAATTCAAAATACACATCATTACATAAAAGGGTACGGCCTTTTTTTATTTTTTTTTATTTCAGTAGTTTAGAATAGCCATCCGGCCCGCGGGCCGTAGTTTACCCACGCCTGATCTAGAGGCAGAATCTATGTCATTGGATCACATTTCCAAACAACTTTGAACATATTTATGTAAGTTATAAATGTAAGCCAATTAGCACGCATGAATCACCGCTGCATTCTCAAACTTCTTATTTAATTTCACTTGCTATAAATTCTGAGATTTGTTGATGCTTCAGACCTTAGGAGGCATGTTGCCCCCTCAAAAAAAAAAAAAAAAAAACACGTTGGAGTATTAGCAGATGCGCATGATCTCTGCACATTGAATGCTTCAGCGTGAGAGTGCACGTGCACGCACACACACACACACACACACACACAAACTCATATATTTTGCTGCAATTCATCACTTAAAGAACCTTTCTTCCTGAAGCTGCCGTGCCTTGCCTGAGCCCATGCAGCCAGTAATAATATCCCATCAGGATTAACGAGAGGCCACTACCCAATTCAGTGGATGGGATCTAGAGAAAATGACTTTCACGTTGGGAACAAAATCCTCCTTTTGAACAGGAAGTTAGAGTGAAGGAAGCACTGAGAGACAGGGGGAACCTCACTCTATTTTTTTTTATTTCTTCCACGTTAACAAGTGTCAAATTCGAGGTAGCTGAGAGCCATCAGGATTAAGAGCTCCGCGGGTAGCATGCTGCCACAGTCAGTCCCATCCACTCACAGTAACACACTGTGACCTGACTACCTTCTTAGAACCAGGACTCATTTGTAGAGTTCACTATGAAGACACAGGAAGCTTTCATGCCGCATCACGGTCCTCCCAGCTTTCTTGCATGTGTTCTGTGCTCACAGATCTGAAAGGAGTGTGTAGAAATGATGTAGCAATGTCTTGGTGGGCATGGTCACCCACCATCGTCATAGGTGTAAGAAAAATAAAGCCGCCAGTCTCCATCATGGGCTGTTGCTCTTCCTACTTCAATAAACGAGCCAAAAGGAGGGCGAGCCTATTTCTACTGAAAAGAGGGCCCGGCGGGTTGGAGAAATGTTTTGAGACAGTGGAGCACATAATGCCGTCCAGCTGTGGAATGCTGAGAACAACGGCTCCAGAATGGCCTGACAAATCGCGATCTGGGAGGCTGGCTCTTCGCTTAAAGATGTGATGCATGTGGCTTGTAAGTGGTTTGTAGAGTTTGAACAAGTCGGTGTGAATGTGCTTTACAGGATTATAACCCCACTTCCCAGAGGAACCTACAATGTATGGACTTCTCTGTGCTCAGAAATGAGGTTGGCATCTGGGAAGATGCCAATGGAAGACGTCCCCATCCGAAAGGAGCTTTCACCAAAACTAGAAGAATAAGGACAATGCTAAGGACAGTACTGCCAACTTAGCTATTTCTGCACCCTCCATCACCTCATTGCTTCAGTTGCAAAGAAAAAGAAGTGTTTCCATTGTCCCATTCAAGACCGACACCCTCTTCCGCATCTGGGTGACATCATCCAAACGAGCTGGGCTTGCTTGCTATGGGCCTATTCTCTCCTCTGTGTCCAACCTGTCCCTCTCTGTTCCATCTGTGCCCCCTACAGAATAAGAACGTATTCTCCAGCTGCTTCCTTTAAACTTGAAATCCTTCCTACAGTCCTACACTCCCCTCTTCTTACCACCTTCTCTCTCCTTTCTTTCATAGCAAGCACCCAAAAGCATCAACACCTGCTTGCCTCAGCTCTCTCACATTCTGTCTGCAACCTTAAAGTAATCCATCTTCTGTCTCTATCCATCTTCTGTATCTGTTTTTATGAAGCAGGGTTTTGTGGATGCCACTTGAATGGATTCTTTTGGTGTTTGCACCCAGCATTGTACTTAGTATATTAGATATCTTGTCTCCTTGGTGTGGACTCTCATCATCTCTAGCCTCATGTTTCAATAGCTATCCGATTGGGCCCCTTGGTTCCCAAGTTTTTACTCCTGGAATCCATTCTCCAGGCTCTTCAAAATGATCTTCCCAAACCCCAGTCCAACCACCCCAGCCTCTTAGTGCCTCCCTACTATCAAAAAATAACATAGCTCATCTGGTGTGCTCAGTGGTTGAGCCTCAACCCATGAACCAAGAGATCACTGGTTCCATTCCCGATCTGGGCAAATGGCCAGGTTGTGCCCAGGAGGCAGCTGATCGATGTTTCTTTCTTATCGATGTTTCTATCTCTCTCCCCATCTCCCTTCCTTTCTTTTTAAAATCACTTAAAACACATTATTAAAAAAAAAAAAGATAACATAGACACGGCCCTTACCCCAAGACATGGCCCTTGCCCCATAGTTCAGAGGGGGAAACAATTTAAAAGCCAGTGAAATGACTAATGGTACAAACTGTGATAAGGTTACCAAGGAAACAAATGTTATTACAGAAATTAAAAAGAGAAATACTCTAGATAAGGAAATGTGAAAACTTCTCTCTGGGAAAGTGGCATTAAGGCAAAACTAAGATCCAGGTGAAGACTCAGGGAACGCATGACCCAGGAACAGCTAAGTTACTAATTCAGGACCATGGTTGACATGCCTGAGGGAGGGCAAGAAGATAGATATGGCTGGACAGTAAGAGGAAAAGAGGCAAGAAAGAAGGTTGCTACAGTAGGCAGGGGTAAATCATGCCTAGTCTCATGGGACAAATCGAGGAATTTGGATTTTATTACTAGTGCTCTTAAAGGATAATAATCAAGAGAAACACACCACCTAATTTTTTTCAAAACAGCTTTCTATCTTCATAGTGACAGATGAAATGAGGAGCAGAGAGGTGACTAGCTAAAAAGACAATGACCTGAACTATGGAGGTATCAGTGAAGATGGAAGGAAATAGACAAATTCAGCCAAAACCAGCTTGGCTCAGTGGTAGAGCGTTGGTCTGAGGACTGAAAGGTCCCGGGTTTGATTCCGGTCAAGGGCATGTACATTGGTTGCGGGCACATCCCCAGTAGGGGGTGTGTGAGAGGCAGCTGGTTGATGTTTCTCTCTCATCGACGTTTCTAGCTCTCTATCTCTCTCCCTTCTTCTCTGTAAAATATCAATAAAATATATTTTTAAAAAAGAAATAGACAAATTCAGAGGCATGGTTATAGGGCTTGCTGCATGAGCAGAAAGGAAAAGAAGGCATAAGAGAAGACATCAAAAGTTCTCACTGGAACAACCAAGTGGGTAGGAATGCCATTACTAAGCTGGGAAAGATGGAGAGAAACAGGTTTGGGGTGAAATTAGGAGTTCAGCCTCAGATATGTTAACTTTGAGATGTTTAGAGACATATTGTAGATAATTAGAAATATGAGTCAGAGGAGAGATTTGGCTGAATATATAAGTCATCTATGCATGAATTGTATTTATAGCCACGGGGACGGATGAGCTCATCTGGCAAGAAGGTGGCAAGTGAGAAGAGTGTGCAGAACAAAGAAACCCCAAAGTTTCAAGGTGCAATAGAGGAATTGACGCCCAAAAAAGAGACAGAGAAGGTGCCAATAAGAGGAGAAAACAAGAGAGGGTGGTGTGAGAGAAGCCAAATGAAGAAAATGTTGCAAGAAAGGGGAATAATCAAATATGTCAGTAAGATGAGGGTTGAGAATTAATCATTCGAGGTGGGAAGAGAAGTGTTGAATAAGAGACATCTGGAAGTGAGTGGATAGCTAAATGAGAAAGATCATGAGTAGATAATTCAGGAAGGTAGACCCACAACTAGTAAGTTACATAGGAAACAGCTATACCCTCACAAATAACCAGACATAAAGACTAAATAAAAGTATTTCACCTATAAATATGTAAATCGGTTTTTAAAGTTACAATAATGAAACATCAGTCAAAATGTGGTAAGATTGGTGTTTGATATATTGTCCTTGGCATTATAAATTAATGAAACTCTTTAACAAGGAAGTAATTTGGCAGTAGCTATACCAAGAACTAATCTAGCTTTAAAAATTACCCTAAAATACTTGCCTGCCCCAAGTTGTGCATTCTAACAACAATATAAAAAAAATTTTTTTAATTAAGTACCTCCAAATAGTGAAATGGCCAGGTAAATCGTGCTGTATTTACTTAGAGAAATAGCATACAGAATAAAAGTAATATAAAAATGTTTATGATCTAATAAAAAATAAATAATAAAAACATATTTAAGTTATGATCAGACATAAAAGTTCATCTGCATTTAAGAAGTGCCTGGAAAGAAAGGGACTCAAAGAAACTAGGAGTAATTTTATAAGGGAGATGGAATTATAGGTGATTTTCCCACTATTTTCTATGCCAGCCGTATTATGGTTAATATCCCTTTCACAATAGCAAATATTTTATTTAATATTCTCAGCAATATTATTCTCTTTTGGCCTCACGGATAACAAGTCTGTCATGCACATAATTTTGAGTAAAAAGGGAAAATATTAATATTTATGGTCTTGATATCACGGTTATGAGCATTTCCTTTAAACGAATGCCTGACTGCATGTTTATTTTGAGCCCCAAGCACCTTGGTTTGTTCTGTTTACATCTATGTACCTTTGCAAGTCGTAAATATGAGCTGAACCTGCTTGCCTATCAGCTGACAATCTCTTAAAAGATCTTTATTTTCAGGATGTTGGTTTGTTTGTTTTTTCCCCCCATTCCAGTTTTATCTCATCACCAGTTTTCAATGCAGCTGCCTGCTCCCTAAAACCCCCCACCTCTCTAAAAACCACAACCGAGGCTCACTGGGATCTGGGCACAGTCCCTCTGGAGTGAGTATTTCCAGAGCACGGGGACTAAGAGGCTGCCAGCCCCCACCTGAAACCACATTCCCAAGGGCAAGGATTCAGGTGACAAGACAGGATTTTTTTTTTCCAGTTTCAATTAAGGCTCTGGGCTGGGGAAGCAGGAGGAGCCTTTTTTCGATCTTGTGTTCAAAAGGACACCCATAGGCTATGGTGAACTTTTTCTGAGAGACACTCCAACCACTCATTGTAGAAAATAAATAAATAAATAAATAAGATAAATAAACAAGGATAATAGGTGGATAGCAGAAAAAATTAAAGTATCTTTCATTTAAACAAGGACTGCAAATTGGCCAAATCAATGCCCAATTTTAATGTTGGAGAGGGAAAGTGGGTAGTAATGTCAAATAAAGGTAACCTTATTGATCTCAACAGGAAATTGGAAGAAAGGGGGGGGGGGGAGGGAGAGAAGTCTAAAAACAATGTCCTATATTGCCCGGATGAATTATTCAGGTGAGGAAGAAAAATTGAGACATTTGTGGGAAAGAGGGTGAGGTGCAGCCCAGAGAGCCTGAAGACAGTAGAGAGAAAATCTTTTCTTTTTTTTTTTTTTTTCAAATCTGATTTCCGAACAGAATAACAGGTTTCTCCACATTCTAGTTTAGATGCAACCCATGACTGAGAAACCCTTCTGTATAACTCTTTGCTAAGCACAAAGCACTGAAATGCAATTTTAAAAACATACTTTCTGCAAGGTGAAGGCTGACTGGCTCAGCGAATAGAGCAAGCCCCCCGAAAAAAAACCCGAATGAAGCTAAAAATGACATAAATCACGTAGAACTATAATTTGCAAATTCATTGTATGAAGTGATTAATCAGAGCATGGCTGAGTTTTCGGAGCTGAGACTTTGATCTGACAAGTCGAAGAAATATAGTGAAACTAGTGGGGATCGGGCGGCCGCGTGAGGACTTAAAATGCTTTTCCGTGCCAGTCACAAGTTTAATTACTTCTTTTTTTTTTTTCCTCCCGCTGACAGTCCCAAATTAAAATAAATGGACCACATCGAGACAAATCTTGGATACATGTAGTGCTTAAGAATATATTGTTCCGGATACAGGAACAGCTTGGAGCCCATGACGATGTGTGCGTCTTCTACATGGCGAAGAGGTGGGGGGCAGGAAGAAGAGGGGCCCTGAAAGAAAAGGAGCAGCAAAGCCTCAACCACGGACTTCCGGGGACTGCTCGGGAGAGGTGGGAGTCCTGCTTGCTGTACACTGACTCTACGCATGTCAGTGAGAAGGCTTTAAAGGAAGAGACAGCCGGGGGAAGTGGACTAGACAAATGCCGTGTGGTCACGCAGTGTACCGAGGCCAATTCCTTCCTAAGTGCAGGTGGATTGTTTTATATTTAGTGACAACAATGGACCCTATTACAAATTAATGAGGAGCTGGAAGCTTGATTGAGGATTGTCTGCCCACACATTTGCCATCATCTTAAAAAAAAATTATATATATATATATATATATATATATATATATATATATATATATAGACTACTCATCACCTGAGGCAAGGAGGCATTTGAGGACATCAAACTGCCAAGTTCTAGTTACCACCACGCACGGGCCAGGCCATTTCAAGGGTGTCCTTTTGACAATATCCCTTGAGGCGCCTCAGCCCTTTCTCAAACCCCTCGTCAGCATTCTCACTTTCTCAGAGTCCATCAGTGAGAGAGTGCTCCTGTCTCCCGATCTGCTTGTTTTTAAATTCCCAGTTTCCTGGTATTTTCCCAAGGCTCATTGTACCTCCTTAGAGTGGCTCGGAACAGCGGTAGTATACCGCAGAGGTAAACAGGAAGAGAGCTGACTTCTCAGAGCCAGGAGCTGCTGCCCGGTGGTATTTAAGTTTGTAAAGCCGAGATAAGGAGGCAGATAAAAACATCAATGTATTTGTGACAATTGGACCGTATACAACCGACTCAGTGAACAGGTTCAGCAAACATGTCAAACACGTTCCATTTAAGAAACAGCAGCCTTCCTGCCAATGCCACGTTTCATGGCAAAGTTGTGTAAGGAATCGCTGACATTGAACAGCACAGCAAGAATGCGGCCCCCTCGCTAATTCACCACAGAGGCTCTTTCAAACTTTCCAACTTTCCACAAACTTCCTCTCATCCGTCCTCTCAATGGATAGCTGTTCTTCCTTTTTCACAGGGAAAATGGATGAAAGTGGAGGTTGACTGTCCCAACTTCTCGCCACTGAGCCAGGCAATGGACATACAGCTGCACCCACCCTTTCCTCGCTTGTCCAGTTTCTTTGTAAGATGGGCGCCACTTCCCAGGGACTTTATTTCTTTCCGTGTCCTCAAGAGCTCATTCAGTCAATGTCTAAAGGCCATGCCCCTTCCCCATGGCTCCACCAGCACCTGAGGCACCTTGTGAAAAGAGAATTATGAAAAGGCATCACTTCCTCTGGATTACACCTCCTGGCTGAATCTTACCCCCCAGGTTGTCCCCACTTCAGGCACTTTTGTGTGATATACAGTCATAGTTTTTCCCTCTCTCTACCATTATCAACACCACCACCAAATCTGGGCCATGCCAGCTACTTTTAAAAAATGTAACTCACACTGAGAGAGAAAAAAGGGAAGTAGACCTAACCTCAACATCTCCTCCTTCCTCAGAAGTTCCTATTTTTTCACAAACTTTCTCTAGGTATTGTCTATATTTGTCTAGTAATCTTTCTCAATTTCTATTTAGTCTTCAGTGCAGTGAACTATGCCTTTCACCTTGGTTTCTCTGCTGCAATCATTTTTACACAAACTCTGTTCTGTCCTTTGGCATCACTGGTATAGTTGGCCATTTCCTCTTCCAAAGGCTTTCATGCCCATTCCACACTCTCGTCCAAAAAAACACTCCTAGTTTTCCTTCTATCTTTGACTGTTCCTTCTTAGTCTCCTTTGCAGCAACTCTTCTTCTCCTAGCCTCTTGAACATTGGAATCTTTCGAGTTTCTGTCCTAAAGTTTTTTTCTCATTCCATATCCTCTCACTGGTTTGTCTAATTCATCCCAAGAATTTTAATAACTCTACCTCTACCAATGACTATCAAATCCAAATCCCCAAAGAGCACCCAAACTTCAAACCATTATAAAGCCAACTTCCCAATGAACATCTCTATTTGGATAGCCTATGAGCTCTTACAATTCAATAAATCCCAGTGTGGAACCTATTAGATCTCAGTGACTAATACAATATTAACTCAGTGGCCCTTACCAGCAACGATGGCAGTACATTGATTCTTTGTTATTTCTTTCTCTACCCCCACCATCCAAACAACAAGTCATATCCATTCTATTCCCTAAGTGTCTCTCAACTCCACCCAGTATCCTGCTTATGCTTGATAAGTATCGGCTTCCTTGCTCTAGAATCCTAAGTGTCCTAACTCCTTTCCCAACCTCTCCTCTTGCCCATTTTCATTCAATTTTAGAATTATCTTTCTAAAGCACAAGTATGACTTTGCTCTCTAAGCTTAAAATTCCTCAGCTGCTCCTTGTTATTCAAACATAGTCTAAAACTCTTTAAAGTGGCTCACAAGGCCCTTTATAACCTCTTTGTTGTTCTCTCTATCCTCATCTCTCAGCATTACCTCCTTACACTAATGCCCTCTGGTGTCTAGAGCACATCATACTTCATACCGCCACACATAATATTCCATCTGCAGGGGGCATCAACTCTCTGACCCCCTCCCCCCCAAACACTACGAGGGGCTAACTTCTGCTCTTCCTTCACCATTCAACTTGGCCATAACTTCCTCCAGAAATCTTTCCACTGACACCCCAAACATCCCACTACCTCTGGGTCTGGGAGAGGAGCTTTATTAAGTAAGAAACATTATTGAGTCGCATAAATTGTAAATTCGAGGAAGATTGTAGCTTCAGTCATGTGATATGCAGGGCTCTGTTTTCCTCATGTTTCAGTGATGCTTTGATTCAGTGTGGATATGATTCTGTGTGAATTTTCTCCTGGAGAAAGGAATAATGCCAAACCTACATCCTTACAGCATGCTGTCCCAAGGAAATAATAATAATAATAATAATAATAAGAAGAAGAAGAAGAAGAAGAAGAAGAAGAAGAAGAAGAAGAAGAAGAAGAAGAAAGTGGAATATCAGGACATGGAACCTGGTAAAAATAAATCATGCTTGTTCAGGCAAATATCATTTAAGCTTAGTAAATGATGATGGAATGTCATGCTTGGAGCCACCCTCCTCACCCTCAGCTTACAGTAACCGTTCTTTTTTAACAATCACTAGAAGGTTTCTGAGATTTATCATGGACTGGGTAACAAGCTGGACCCTGGGAATATAACAGTAAATAAAGCTTTCTTTTTTCTTTACAGAATTTGGTGGGGCATATATGTAAGTGAGCAGGGACAATACAAAGAGCTAGTTGTTACCATGGAGGAGAGCTGGGTGCTACGGTAATCCACGGGAAGAGCACAACTTGAGCTTGGCAGGTAGGGAGAAGATTTGAACCACACATAGAGGGCCACTCACACCTGCTACAGGGCTTAGAGTTTACCCTTAGTCCAAAGGGGAGCCAAGGAAGAGTTCTGGGCCTGTGAGACAGTGAGGTGAGTCCCCTGAGATAAAGAAATAGGTGATAGTTTCATAGATTTAGCCAAAGGCAACCAGAATAGGGATGGGGGTGAGCGAAAAGATTAAAAAGTCACCGAGAAGTGTGAGTAGAGAAGATTTGGGGGTTGATTTGGATGGAGATAGGGGAGAAAGTCAAAAATTCACAAGTGAATTCCATGTAGCTCAGGAAAAGGGCACGGAGCAAGTTGCCTGTAATTCTTAGAGTAGCACCCAAAATCCTGGTTTTTAATTATACAGAAACCATAGAGAATAACAATGGGACCATCCTCCTTTACCCTAGAAAGAAAACTTTAAATCCTCATAGTGACAGTGACATCTTTGTTACAGTGTAAAAGCCACCAAGGAAGACAATTAGAACAAAGGCTACCAAAGAAACTGCTGTGTCCCTGCCTCAGTGATTCTACTAGTGAAGTTGGAATGGGGAGCCTTCGGTCCAGTGGTGAAGGAGAGTTCTGTATAGCATTGGAGAGTTAACTTTTTACTTTCTTTCTAAACTGTTCAACTCAAGAACTTCCCAATTACATTGGATGGCAGTGACCCTTGATATGTTCTTTGGATGGTTGACATGTTTAATATGTTTTAATTCTTGTTCACTCCAGAATAGTTTTCTTCATAGCTAGCATTACCTTCTCTGAAACTGAGAATTTAGCAATTTTGCATAGCAGGTTAATGAAGAAAAGTAAAAATTATAAACTGCCTTGATGATGACAAGGGAGTGTCATAACTAGATCAGTTACTACAATGAATGTGTTTCTCTTATGTGTTTTAAATTGTTTCTTTTTTTAAAAAAAATGTCTCACAATACCTGAGAATCACAATAAAACTTTCTTTAAAAATGTGCAGAAAACCGCCCATGCACATCACATAAAGCTAACAAAGGATACTTGTCTGAAAACTAATAATAAAATTGAAATAACTCCTGAAAAGGAATAAATAAAAAGTATCACTTAAAGGTAAGTAAATGAGATTTCTTCCTTATCCAGTGGAGTCAACATTTCCTCTTCTCTTAATAAAAAAAAAAAAAATTAAAAAAACACTATCTAAGAAAAAAGGTTTTAGTGGTAGTTTTGTTATTTTGAATCAGACTACCAGTTAGGTATAAATGAAAAATTATTTGTTCAAGTTGAGAGAAAATTTGGGGGGTGGGAATGGTAACCTGACAAGAGAGAATGAATGGGGATCAGAGAGAAGCACTGGAACTAACAACAGACTATCTGTCTTGTCGCTTTATTGTCTCCATATGGAGCTATTAAAATAGAACAACGCAGAAACAATACATTCAGCTATAGCTCAAGCTCAATCTCCAATTATATGCTTTTGACTCTGTAAAAAAAAAAAAGAAAAAAAAGGAAAAAAAAAGTGTGTTCCAATTGTCCCTCAACCCAGTTTTTATTATCTGAGTGGAGGGTTTCTGGACAGAATCAGAAACTTTATGGAGTGGCCACTTCTGGAGAAATCTTAGCTGGGTTTTCAGCTGCCGTCCTTGTAGCTCAGCTCTTCATCTGGTTTCACCCTGTGCGAGTGTCTAATGGAAAAGCTTTTAAGTGGGAGAAAAACAATGTGATAGATGTCTTATTTTCCTCTAGAGTTGGAAACAAAGCGTTGTGACACACTTGCTAAAAAAAGGGCAGTTTATATGACTGGGTATACATGTGTGTTTAAGATTAAACAGAGGCTCAGATGAATAAAATATAATGTCTTCTAATTGGAATATTGGAATCACTGGTGTCGTTCTTAAGCGTACATAAAGCCAGGCTGGTAAGTGACCGCAAAGCCACTTTTCCTACGCTACGGTTGTGAATAAGTGATTTTTAAAATGACATAATATTAACAACTGCAGACTATCAAAATTGTTCGTTAAAAGAAAACGTCTCATGCAATGAAGTGGGTGAGTGGGAAGGTGAGCCTAGCAATCACAAATAACCAACCACGTTGTTCTCTCTGAATTAACTGGGTTCTTCACTGAATTGATCCACTGCCTCCGATTTACAGGAAGGCAGCCAAAGTCTGGGCTGCGGTTATGATAGCTTCGTATAGACCATCCATTTGTGTCCTGTACAAGAACTCAGGAGACATTCCCAGAACAAATCAATATCAATATCGAACATATATTTCAAAACATTTCCTTTCTCATTTATTTTATGTAAAGTCGTCCTCCTTCCAGCACCTTTTCTCTTTCCACCTCTCTTTTGAAAAGGTTAAAATATCTTTTGAGAGCCGAAACCGGTTTGGCTCAGTGGATAGAGCCTCGGCCTGCGGACTGAAAGGTCCCGGGTTCGATTCCGGTCAAGGGCATGTACCTTAGTTGCGGACACATCCCCAGTGGGGGATGTGCAAGAGGCAGCTGGTCGATGTTTCTCTCTCATCGATGTTTCCAACTCTCTATCCCTCTCAATTCCTCTCTGTGTAAAATCAAAAAACAATGTATTTTAAAAAATATCTTTTAGAAATCTGAGAACAGGTTAAATTTCAACAAGCACTTAGAAACTTCGCAAAGGTTTTTAAAAAAAATAGACCAGGGGGGATAAAACAAACTCAGTTTAGAAAGTTAAGAAGAGGTCATCTGTTTTTAAGTAAACATAAAAAGAAATTCTTCTAGAAAAGGAGCTGTATAGAGATGTGGGAATCTTGGCCCCTAAGACAGGATGATGACACTCCTTAGGGTGCAGATCTCAGACACTGGGAAGGAGGATCCCTCTAGTCAGACATCAGCTGGGCAGGGGTCTGGAGCAGTGGCGCCTAAACTCTAACAGCGCCTAAGAATCGCTTAGAAGGCTGGTGAGAACAGATCTCTGGGCAACACCCCAGAGGTTCTGGCTCAGTTGGTCTGTGGTGAGATCTGAGATCAGGCACTTCTGAGCCTGCGGATGATGCAAACACAGCTGGCAAGACGATAGAGACCTGATTGACATAGGACCACCTCTAGGACCCACAGGAAGCCGGGATGAAGCAATCCAGACCCCTCCGACTGGAGCAGGCCTCAGCCAGCCTCTTCACGTGAGTGGCATATGGAGGGGGGGAGCCTTGATCTGCTCCTTCTCCCTCACATTCTAGAGACCCCGACAGGTCTAGCTCAGGATGCCTTGACAAACCCGGTCTTAATATGCACTTGGTGCTGTTTTTTCACCGAATGCCTGCCTCCGGGAATAACTTCCCAGCTGTTTCTTTGGAAAATAGTTTGAGCTAGTTAGGAAGAGTAAAGCGATTTCTTCAGAAACCACGCTCATGAACTAGAATACAGCCTGTTACACTAGTTTTATAAACTTGAGCCTCGCAGGTCGTCTCTTCAAAGCTCAGTCTCCTCGTGTATAAAATGGTGGGGTTAAAAATACATAATCCATACCTCTACAAAGTCATGGTGAAGAACAGTGAGAGAAAGGAAGAGCCCCATTTGAAGAGGCAAAGCACGTGAGAAATTTCAAGGGCCGTTATTATAGATTCCTGAAGGTATTTTAGTAAGGGAAACAAGGCTCTTTTGGGGAAGACAGAGTAATATTTAATATGCATGGTGACATGGAAGGCAAGTTAAAGGACAAAGGAGCTTCTCCTTTCACAGGGCCCCCAAGAGTGCTTCTTTTATTCTTTTTTTTTTCTTTTTTTGCAATACAAGAACTTCATGTACAGAAATATTTCCAGGAGGTACATTTAAAACAATTCCTTTTAGTTACTTAGATGTTATTTCAAACTATATCTTCATTCTTATCCTATATAATAAAAAGCTAATATGCAAATTGGCTGAACAGCGGAACGACTGGTCACTAAGATGCATACTGATGGGGGGGGGGGGCCACGGGGATGGAGGTGGGGGAGAAAAACTCTCACGGCTGGTGAGTGCAATGGGGGTGGCATGAGCCTCTTCTACCTCTGTGGCAGAGTTAAGGACCCCTCAGGGGATGTCTGACTGCAGGCAAGGAGCGGGCCCAAACTGGCAGTCAGACATCCCCTGAGGGGTCCTGGACTGTGAGAGGGCGCAGGCAGGGCTGAGGGACCCCCTACCTCACACACCCCCGCCCAGTGCATTAATGCTGTGCACTGAGCCCCCAGTAGAGTCTAACACACATTTACATAAGGCAAACATTGTTTTTCATTTTTTAAAATATATTTTATTGATTTTTTTTTTTTTACAGAGAGGAAAGGAGAGGGATAGAGAGCTAGAAACATCGATGAGAGAGAATCATCGACCAGCTGCCTCCTGCACACCCCCCACAGGGGATGTGCCCACAACCAATGTACATGCCCTTGACCAGAATCGAACCTGGGACCCTTCAGTCCGCAGACCGACACTATCCACTGAGCCAAACCGGTTTCGGCTTGTTTTTCATTTTAATGATAATACACATTCAGCTGTAAAACTTAACCTAATGAAACGAGAAATCACAGGAAACCAATTCTGTTCCCTTCTCTATCCCTTCTCAGTCTATGAATTTTGTGTCTCAGATGATTCATTTATAATCTGGTTATTACAATATTTATCTCAGAAAGAGATTAGGAGCTTCAGCCAATGTTTGCAGAATATTTGGGAAGTCCCTGCTGTAAGATTTAGAAGGAAAGAAAATGACATTAATATTTTACAAATAATCAAAGCGCGGTAGCAAAGAAGAGATGATTGAATTCCAAATGTTTCCATTATTCTCTTTACAAAAAAAAAACAAAAACTTTTTTTAAAATAAATGAACTCCTGCTAGAGGTTTGCTTTCTTGAGAGATAATCTTTCCATTAGCAGAGTAATTTGCAAAGCGAAACCTTTGTATTTCCTCAGGTTAGCTTGTTTTTCTCCTTTTGATATAGATAAAAGTTCTGTGAACAGGTTATTAAGGGGCCATTTTTCATTCGCAGAACATCCGAGGCTTGGACGGCGGAGGGAAGGAACTTGTGCACATCACATGTGTGCAGTTTTGCCAAGAGAAGAGACCCCCTGAGACTTCTATCACAGTCTGGCTCTGGGATCAGTTTAACAACTTGCTTTGAATGCATATGAGTCCTGACGGCTAAATGTGCAAATGCCTCCCCACGGAGGTTAGGCACCCACTGTAAATGCGGCATCTATTCAAAAAGATGGCCAGGTTGGTTGCTAGGAGATGGTGGGATTCTCTCAAAGAGAAATCAGTCCTGACAAAAAAAAAAAAATTTTCCCCCTTACATAAAGACCTTTTAAATATAAATACATTTGACAGTAGCTATTATTATTCGCTGAGTTCCTTCACATCTGAATAAATGGCAGAGAAATGATGACATTATTCTGATGCCATTATGCACTAAAGTGTTAAAATAGAAATCTCTCTCTCTCTCTTTTCTTTGTTACCGCTAAAGAGAAAGGAGAAACCTCCCCCGCCCCCACTGGATTTCTCT
The DNA here is from genome assembly GCA_963924515.1 of Vespertilio murinus. Lineage (NCBI taxonomy): Eukaryota > Metazoa > Chordata > Mammalia > Chiroptera > Vespertilionidae > Vespertilio > Vespertilio murinus. Next base: position 31,369,172 of record OZ004707.1, read on the forward strand.
GCTTTCCCCTTTTTAGATTTCCAGCAGAAAAGAAACCTCACAAAACTTGACGCTGAAGATGTGGATGATTGCATTTTTCCTTCCAGACCCAAATGCTTGTTTTTTTAAAAGGATGGTTGAAACAGAGACGAGGGGAGTGTGACCAGCAAGGCTGAAAAGAGTGCCACCAACTTCCCCCGGCGGGGGGTTCAGAGAAAGCAGGTGGGAGGCTCCTTGAAAGCCACCGTCCATCCAATCTCATTTCAATCATGTTTGTAATTTCCTCCCTCCTGGGTTCAGCTGGAGGCACCGCTGCCCTTTGTGTGGCTCCACGCACCCGGCTTTTGCTAAAAAAAATGACCCTCACGCATAAAAACGCAAAGCAAGTGGCAATGCTGTTCAGGAACCGTGCCTTGGCTGAATGAAGCAGCAATCTTTCCTAATTTAGGGTGCCCTGCCCGCGCCCCAGGACCCCAGAACCTCCCGGCTGAGGCTCACAAAGGCCCTCGGGGGCCACAAGCCAGCAGCCAGCGGCCAGCGGCCACCCCTCCCTTTGACCAGAACCACAATTATGCTATTGAGACACATTTCATTACCATGAGAATGGCCACACCCAGCTCCCAGTCCATTATTTTTGTTGTTATTGTGAATATGAATACCATGCAAAGTTCCTCACGATCTTTTTTTTTTTTTTGGTGGCTGGCTTCAGAATCAGGCTGCGGCATGTTTCCTTATACAAATATTGACACGAATCCCCCCGTTTATTTAGCATTTTCCTGTGAAAGGCTCAGTATGGTAATGTCCCTCCCAACCCTTTCACACATTTGTTCGGAGTCTTGGCACCAGGAAGTTCTCATTGTTCTCTCAATGCTCGCTGGTCCAATGACATTTTTTTCCCCTTTTGGAGACAGACATGGTATGTTTCCTTTCTTGAAGTTCTCATGAGAGTTTCTTGTACTGTGTTCCATATACAACTGTGTTCCTTTCTCCGGTTCTTTTTTTTTTTGCTTGCTTCCCTCCCCCCCACCCCCACCCTCCAAAGCTTCCCTAGCCCACACCATTGCTAATTACATAAAATCAAAATTCCAGTAATTCCCTCTAAATTCATGGTACGCGAATCCCCTGCTGAATTGTGTGTCCAAGTCTCCCTCTGAATTCCCCAAGGAGGTTCCATTCTTTTTGATGAAGAGGCTTTACTGGAGCACCTAGGTTTTTTTTTTTCCCGTGTTCCAAATAACTAATTTTTCTCACGCAGTCCCTCAATTGTATAATTTACTGGCTGCGTAGCATTCTCTCTGTTTGTGATGTTTAATCATTTCAGCTTCAAGAGTGAGTTAGTGCTGAAACCGGTTTGGCTCAGTGGATAGAGCGTCGGCCTGTGGACTGGAAGGTCCCGGGTTCAATTCCAGTCAAGGGCATGTGCCTTGGTTGCGGGCACATTGCCGGTGGGGGTGTGCAGGAGGCAGCTGATCGATGATTCTCTCTCATCGATGTTTCTAACTCTCTATCTCTCTCTCTTCCTCTCTGTGAAAAACCAATAAGATATATTTTTTTTAAAAAGAGTGAGTTAGTGTACATTTCTTATGAGAACAGAATTCATTCAATGATCTCCACAATGGAAGAAGAAGTAGAAATGGAAAGCAACAGAAAACTGCCTGGATACAAGGGCTCACTTACGAGTTGGGAGGAGGAAAATCATGTAGCTCTCCCTGTTTTGCCGCTCCTATGAATTCTGGTACTTTCCCGAGTACCAGAATTCTCAGGTGTCTCTGGGACGGTGGCATGGAAGCCCTGCTCTCAGCTCTGGAGGCGGGGGGAGGGGGAAGGTGGCCTTTAAAGAGACCGAAAAGCTCAGGTCTCACTTTAACCTCACAGGAGGGCCTTTCCTATCATGGCTTCCTCTCAGATTCTTTTCATCAAAAACATCAGCTCTGTTTGGGGAAGCGGGGTTCGAGCAGAAAAACACCCCCGGGGGTGAAGACTTGGGCCGCTGTGGATTCTGGGCATGCTGAGGGAACCTGAGTCGTGGTGGAACCAGAGTCCAAAAACCGTGAGCAATTCCACCTGGTTCACATGGACCTGGGAGCCAGGCCCTCAGATGCAACTGTGCCTGGGCTCGGTGCCCAGGAGCGCTCCTAGGCCTAGGAAACGTGGCCCAGGGCTGCCTGCAGAGACTGGGGGCTCAGTGCATCTTAGAAGGGTCAGGGGAAGGCTTTTAGGGAACGTTATCCAGCACCAGCAACAGCCCTAAGCATTCCTCACTGCCCTCCCCCCAGACCCATCCACTGAGACCCCCTATTCCCCGAAAGATAAACCCGTGTTGTCTGCCAGTGTGAAAGTTTCAAGGCACAATGCCATCAGCCCTCTTTTTGGTTATACATTCTTTTGCAAGTTACACTCCAGGTATGATTTATTTCTGGTTCATTTCCTGTGACTCAGTTACACAGGATGCGGAATTATGATAATAATGCTTGTCTCCAGATAATGAATAGGGGGTTTGGGTTTCTCATAGCAGAGATGTTATACAAATGCAAAGTATCATTACGGCTAAAATCCATGACTGAAGAAATTAAATTTCCTGGAATGTTTTATATCTAACAAGAATGTTTGTAATCCTCCGTATTTACCGCTAAATGAGGTGGACTACAAGAAAGAAGATATTTAAAGGGAAGGAATGAGTTCAATGGGGAAAAAAAAAATTAACAAATGGGAAAATTGCCGCACTGCGTTTTGTACTTTACAGAGAAAAAGGGTTTGGTAAACATGCAACAGGAAACCGTGTTTGATTTCTGCAAAGGGGAAATTTAACCAGCAACAGACTCATGCAGAATCTTCAAAGGAGAAGTTTCTATACTTGTTTACCTTTTGATATGCAGTTGAAAAGGAACACCATGCTTCAGCTTAAAAGAAGAGATATCATGAATCGTTGAGCCAGTTCTGCAAAGAACTGAAGGCTGAAGTGGATATACAGCAAATGAAAAGTTTTGCCTGAAAAAAAAAATACTAGATTTTTTGTGGTTGGAAGGGATGACATAGCTTTAATAATTTCCCAAATTTAGTTCCCTCCATTCTCTCATAAACACCTGAGCCAAACAAATTCAGGTTTTTAACTTTTTTATATGTCAAATGTAGTTTGAGAATACAACCCATTGGCCAATTTCCATCCCATTTCTCTCTTCGTTGTAGAAAGGTACCAACTTCTGGCCTTATGAAGTCAGAACAATAAGAGGATCGGCATCTATGGAAATCTCATATGTGTGCGGCATCCTGCACACCGATGTAGAGGTAACAACTGGTATTGCCTCTGGCTATCAAACCAAGAAATGTCAACTTAGCCACCCCTCCTTCACCAGCACTGAGCATGCTTCTTTGAGCCTCCACCAGTGCAGCTGCTGAGAAGAACCAGTATGCCAGCCCACTTCTGTGCTTCCTGACAGAGGAGGAGGAAACTGTGAAGTTGGGAGCAACGGGCAGAGTTTCCACAAAAATACACTTCCAGCTCTATTCCCCACCACAAATATCTCTCGTCTTTCAAGCCTAGGACATAGTTCTCCCAGGACCCTGATTGTACTCCAGTGCAATATTTGATGAAGACTATGCTTGCTGATCTCAGGGAAGTGCTATTTGAGACTGAAGAGACTTACCTCTCCAGCCTGGGCTGGGTGCACTGTGCCTACATCAACTTCCCTGACCCATAAAGCGTGCAAAACCTGAGGTCAAGCGCCTTCACCTCGCGTGGGTGTCCTCACATGCTTCCTTCTCAGATAACTTCCTCCGACAGATGTCTCCCACACACCAGCTGCAGACATGTCATTTCGAGTCACCTTTTGGAACTCTCTTTGCACTTGACACGCGTGGACAGATCAGCAGCTCTCTAAGGGAGCCCCGGTGACTGGAACACAGCTTGACCCACTTACTGTGTAACCGTATTGAAATGAGATGTGCTCATAGTTTACTTTGGGATGGCAAATAGAATGGGGAAGCTGAAGAGAAGAGGTGAAGCAATATATTCTAAGCGCATTAAACTTGAAGTCATATTCAATCAGCTACCTTTTAATTGTTTCATTATAAAATATTCCAAACTATTGACCCATCATAGACATTGAACAAATATATCATTTTGCAATACTTGCTTCAAACCTTTTAGTCTGAGATTAAATTAAACATCATAAATTAAACAATGACCTCCTACTCCCTTACTCAACTCTCTCTCCCCAAAGGTAACTTCTGATCTGAAAGTGGTGTACCATCCCACGCTTGTTTTTGTACCTCATCTGTATAAGCATGCATATACTATTCATATATATATATATATATATATATGCAACAGTATATAAATATACTGTTGCTTCTTTATTTTAAAAATTATATAAATGTTTTCATACTATTAAGCTCATTTTGTAACTTGCTTTTACACTCAATTATATTTTCCATTTTTATGTACTTCTAATTCTACATACATTGTATACCATCTTATTCTGTGATCAAATCATAGTTTCTTTATCTATTACACTAAAAAAGAAGGTTTAAATTGTTTCTACTTTTACTACTATATACAGTGTTGCAATGACCATGCCATCTTGAACATTTGTGTGACAGTTTTTCTAAAATAGACACCCAGAAGTGGAGTTGCCAGCACCTTCACTTTACCCCATATTGTTGTTTCTCTTTAAAGAGGTGATACTAATTCACAATTCACCAGGGGTGTATAGACAGTCCTGTTTTCCCACACCTCTATCAGCCAATATCTTGCATCTCTCTAAATGCTGGTGTGGCTGAGCCTTCCTCTGTTTGGTTCTTTCATATCCATTGCCATTGTTTTCCTGTTAGGTAGTTAACTTTTTCTTCCCGATTTTTAAGAATCTTTTGTATATTCTGGATAGGACTCTTTGCTCTGTAGGTTGCAAATGTCTTTTCCAGTCTGGTTATCCAATTAATAAGAAAAAAGCAGTGCTAGCCTCTTTGGCTCAGTGGATAAAGCATCAGCTCTTGAACTGAAGGGTCCTGGGTTCTATTCTGGTCCAGGGCATGTACCTTGGTTGTGGGCTCCATCCCTGGCCCTGGTCAGGGCTCCTGTCAGAGGCAACCAATTGATGTGACTCTCACATCAATGTCTCTCTCTCTCTCTCTCTCTCTCTCTCTCTCTCTCTATGTTTCCCCGACTTCCACTCTAAAAATCAATGGAGCCACCAAAACCAGTTTGGCTCAGTGGATAGAACATCGACCTGTGGACTGGAAGGTCCCAGATTGGATTCTGGTCAAGGGCATGTACCTTGGTTGCAGGCACATCCCCAGTAGGGGATGTGCAAGAGGCAGCTGATGGATGATTCTCTCTCATCGATGTTTCTAACTCTCTATCCATCTCTCTTCTCTCTGTAAAAATCAATAAAATATATTTTTAAAAATCAATCAATCAATCAATCAATGGAGCCAAAACCTGTTTTGCTCAGTGGAAAGAGCGTTGACCTGCCGACTAAAAGGTTCGATTCCAGTCAAAGGCATGTACCTTGGTTGCGGGCACATTACCAGTAGGGGGTGTGAAAGAGGCAGCTGATGGATGATTCTCTCTCATCAATGTTTCTAACTTTCTATCCCTCTCTCTTTCTCTCTGTAAAAAAATCAATAAAATATATTTTTAAAAAATAAAACAAAAATCAATTGAAAAACAAAAGGAAGGAAAAAAGGAAGGGAGAGAGGGAAGGAGAGAGGGAGGAAGAAAGAAGGAAGTGCTTAGAATAGGGTTATGATGTTAATATTAGGTAACTTATAAAAATGTCTAGGAATCTTTCTTCTTTGGATAAAGATTTATCTTCTTTTCAGGGCCAAGCATAAGGCTACTTATGTTTATCTGAAACCGTATATTGTATATACTTCTGAATATTTTCAAGTAATGTGACAGTCTTTAATGCTCATATCTTGGCATACTTTTACTGTTTATAAATATTGCTAAAATTGATTTATACAATTAAAAAAAAAACAGATTCTAAGTCCACTAAGTCTGAGTTTGAAATATCATAGAATGCCAACAGAATATCCTCCAGCAACCACTTATCTTAGAAATCATTTTATAAAACAAATCCTGTTCTTGGTGACATAGTTTGTTCTCTGCCCATCATACCGGGGAGGGCTTCATTAGAGGTGAATGTATATCTGTGTACATATGTGTATATTTGTAAATGTCTGGGCAGTATCTTTATTTTAATCTTACACTCCAATTGATAAATTAAACTTTGAAGAAACTGTGTTTTTATGGCACCAGTGCAACATATGCATCATGGAAAAGTAATTTAGTTATGTCTTAATTCTTCACTCGTTTCCACTAAAATAAATACAGAACAGATTCAGAAAACTGACGCTGAGGACAGACTTAGTGAATCTGTGAGCCCGTGGCTGGAAGCCTAAAATATTATTTTGAATTAACCTATTAACTCATTTGAGATAATTCCATCCAGATTTTAGTCTGTATTTATTCAACTGATTTATTGTCTGTTTTTCTTTCTCCCAAATGGGACTCATTATGTCTCTTTAAAGCACTGTTTTCCATGTTTCCACCATTTTTATATTTCAGGGTACTTTATATCCTAATTATTGATTTATGTATTATGTAGTCCTAATTATGAAACTTAGATTTACTGTGTGTCCATTTTAGTGGGTAAGTTTGTGTATATATAGAGAGAGAGACATTGCATCAAAATGGCCTTTTTAAAAGATGGTGATTCACTTTTAGAAGCATCATACCCCTTTAAAAGCTTCTATTGATTTATGGAGATTTCTAACATGAAAAATGGATATCCCCATATAACTGGAAATTCTAGAACCAATCACAGGCCACTCAGCAATCTACCTCGCGTCTTAGTTAATCTGTGACTGAAGATGGTGATCTTTGCTTTTCAAATACCAACATAGGGAACTGCGTCATGGAGTCTTGGCCTTCTTGGGTTGGGACTTTGCCTCTGTGGCCTGTTTGGGTGTTGATGGAGCCACTTAGCATGGGCTAATCCATCTGTTAAAGTGAGAATGCCCACCCTCTGAGGTTATTGTGAGATTAACTGTCCCAGCAAAAACAACATAAAGTACTCAGTAAATCCTAGTTTCCTTTTTACTCCGACAGTGCCTCCCTGACTTCTAAAGATATCCACATTAACAGGGTCCTCCCCCGGGGTTTCTCACAAATTGGAATCCATCCAAAGTAAAAGGAAAAAAGAAAAGAAAAAACTTAACATCTTATATTGATCAGTTCCTACCAACCCACCGGAAGCCAGGTAGACTGATGAACCTTTTGAATTCCACCTAGATGGGGAGATTATTTGCCATAATTTGGGGCTTTATAACCTCAGATAAACCACCAATTGCAGAAATGTGCCCAAGTGTCACTGGAAGGATCATCCTAATGAACTGTAACACATCAGGGAATTAGACCTTCCCATCAGGAATGCTAGGAAACATTTGAGTCTGACAGTTAACAAAGGTTTGCAGGGCCTTTATCAGCTTTCACAGTCGTGAGTGTGAAGGTCAGCTGTACAGTTATCCTTCTCTTTTCAATGACAGGAAACTGAGGCTCATAAAGGCAAAAACACAAAGTACTGTTTTGTACTTTGTACAAAAACACTAAAGTGAGTGGAGAAAGGGCTTTAGGGTCTTCTATCTGAATGTTCTATTACATAGAGTTGAACTCTATGAAACTGTCATTTTTATAGGTAGAATCCATAAATTGCCATGGCTGTCCCTTACTCAGAAACACTGGAGTAGCAAGTAATACATTTTGCATCAGAATGTCCTTTTTAAAAGATGGTAATTACACTTTTAGAAGCATCGTATCCTTTTAAATATTTCTATGGACTTATAGAGATTTCTGACACTTAGGCAAATTTCTGGAGTTGGACGCGTATGTGTGGCTGTGAAAATGGATATCCTCATATGACTGGAAATACTAGAACCAGTCACGAGCCACTCAGCAACCTACCTCATATCTTAGTTAATCTGTGACAGAAGACGGTGACAGCATGTAGGTTTCCCTCACTAGCTTAAGCACAAATAGAAATCTAATTGCTGGAGGGACTGAGAATCCTGCAATGTGACTGCCATTAGTTAGGTAGAGACGGATCAGAGGCTCCGATGTCAGGACTCATCTGTCTCTCCATATCTGGGTGTTCCTTGTCTTGGCCTCATTCTTGGGCAAGCTCTCCTCATGTGGTGCAAAGATGGCTACTGAAAGCTCCAAGTCTCCATACTCCTTCCAGCCAGAAACTTCAGCAAATAAAGAGCTCCTTTTTCTTGATATCTTCTGCAGAAGTTCTGGTTTGAGTCTGTGGTGCAGCTCAGGTCCAGGACAATGACATGGATGGAGGTTTGGGGGACATGTGATTGAAAGCCCAACAGTAATGGGGGGGGGGAGTAGTTTCCAAAATAAAGAGGAGAGCTCTGTTCTCAGAAGAAAAGCCACAAAAAAAAAGTGCTGCTCAGGCAGAAATAACACATGTCCATTGCATGTAAAAATACACATATGTACAAAGAGTCTAACATCCTCTGCAGAACTACAGTTAGACTTGATTAATGAGAAAATAAAAGCAAGATAACAAGAATAAGACACAAAGAAATTAACTCACCAAATAAAACAAGTTAAAAACAAAACCAACAGATGACCAAGCTGGTTAACTAGACATTAGAATTTATTTCTAAAGCTTAAGAAATGTATTTCCTTGACATTGATAACATTTTAAATCTATAAGATAAGAAAAATATCCAAGTTTTACAGTGGTTTTTAAATTAAAAAGCTGGCTTTTTTCACACAAATAAAAGACTTGCTATTTCATCTATCAATCCCTCGTAATGACATTTGAAAATCAAATAATGCCTGACCACTGAACCACAGCCCATTGTGTTGCTCAGATCTACACTTGCATAGTCCTGCTACCTCCATTGCCCCAAATTTCAGCCACGCAGAAAGGAGAATTATTTACACCTACACTACAAATTAAATTGACAAAAATAAATAAGGAAGGACTTCACATGCTGTGGAAAGCCCACTTTACAACACATTGAGTACTACACCTAAAAATCACCAACTGCTGTAAGCAAGAGAAAATAATCAGTGACAATGAGGATATTTAATATAGCTTTCCTTCACTATCCGGAAGTAGAGATTTCCTATAATTATTTTTTTTATTTCTTGTTGACAGTGTTACAGATGTCTGCCATTTTACCCTGCCTCTGCCCCACCCCAGGCCTTCACCACACTATTGTCTGTGTCCGTGGGCTGTGCATATATGCATATATGATCTTTGGTTCATCTCTTCCTTTCCCCTTATCCCCTTACCTCCCTCCCCTCTGAGGTCTGTCTGAAAGTAGAGATTTCCTTTAAAAAAAAAACAAAACTTTTGTAAGCCAAAATGGAGGAAAGTGAAAAAGCAATTACCATTAATTTATATGGAAAAATTTTGAGTATTCCCAGACCCAGAACATGACCTACCATTATACCAAATAACACACAAAAACTAAAATAACACTAACGTAGTAAAAGTAGAAATGCACAACATAAATGGAGCTAAAGCACGGATGCTCACCAGTACCGACACCATCCCAAGCGATGGTGCTGGACCGGAGATGCCATGGGTAGTGCCCTGGGAAGTAGCTGGCAGGGCCACGCTCACTGCTCTGGTGCCTCTACAGTGGCATACTGTACAGCAAACAGTGAACACTATTTTTGATTGTCGCCTTTTTTCCTAAAAGCAAAAATTTTCTTCAGATTTCTTTTAGTTGTGAAAACAGGCACTACTGTAGACCTTCTGTAAAAGAGATGTGGTGTAATTTGAACTTCTGAAATGTGGAAAACTTGTATTTAATATGTTCAATTTCTTTCATGTTAAATAAATGAATAAAAGTAGATTTTCTGATATCGTGCTCCCATACACCAATCAGCTACTGGGCATCACCTGAGGGCATACAGAGGCCATGTAGTCACTGACATGGGTGTCAAACCCCAGGCACGGCTGGCCTGGAGCTCTGTGGTCCCTGTGGAAGACAATTATGCTCTTGCTGTTAAAAGCAGCACATTAGTGACACAACAGAAGAGTAAGGGAGAAAATTCAATGCTGGAAGGTTTACTGACTTTTTAAAACTCATAGAATAGAATTAATTACTCACTAAGAAGTCATAACGTTCAAAGATCACAGTCCTCTATCTTAACAACCATCTTAACGAATAATTTTAGAGGTTGTTTTACCAGAACATTGTAACTGAATTTGCTATTTTTACTCCCAAACCTAAGTAATTTCTTTGAACAATGACTAATTACATGTAGCAAAATTCTTCATTTAAATGCTATAATATCTAATCTTACTTTTAAAAAAATATACCTGAAAAATAAAATTTGGGGCATGCCTTCTTTTTGATTTTTCATGAATCTTTCAGAGATTCACACTCATTTTTATACAATATTATTAATAAGATGAACTCTTTGTTTTACCTGTATTCTGATAAAATTTTGACATTCACACATTTCACAGAGCAACTTGAAAAGTTTTTGCTAGTACATAAAGATAAATTTCCTTCCTTCTTTCCAATTTAGATGCCTTTTATTTATTCTTCTTATCTTATCCCTATGGCTAGAACTTCCAACACTATATTGCATAAAAGTGGTGAAAGTAGACATCCTTGCCTTGTTTCAGATTTATTTTTTGCCCATTGAGTATTATGCTGGCTATAGGTTTGTCATATATGGTCTTTATTATGCTGAGGTATGATCCTTCTATTCCCACTTTGCTGAAAGTTTTTATCATAAATAGGTACTGAATTATATCAAATGCTTTTTATTCATCTATTGATATTATCATGTTATTTTAATCTTTCCTTTTATTTATGTGATGTACCTGTGTCCCTGTAATAAATCCCATTTGATCATAGTGTATGATCTTTTTAATCTATTGCTTGATCCAACTTGCTAATATTTTATTGAGGAATTTAGCATTTATATTCATCAAAAATAGTACTTTTAAATTTTTTAACATCTTTTTTTATTTTAATATTTATTGTTCAGATTATTATAAATGTTCCTCTTTTTTCTCCCCTTAGCTCCCCTCCAACCAGTTCCCATCCCCTCTCCACCCCCCACTGTCTTCATCCATAGATGTAAGATTTTTATCTAATCTCTTCCCACATCCCCAAACCCTCTTTCCCCTAGAGAATTGTCAGTCCACTCCCTTTTCATGCCCCTGATTCTATGACATTCACCAGTTAATTCTTTTCATCAGATTTTTTTATTCATTTGATTTTTTTAGACTAACTTGTTGATAGATATGCATTTATTGTCACTTTGCTATGCATAATTGTTTATCTTTACTTTTTCTTCTTCTTCCTCTTTTTAAAGAATACCCTTCAGCATTTCACATAATACTGGTTTGGTGGTGAAGAACTCCTTTTTCTTGTCTGTGAAGCTCTTTATCTGACCTTCAATTCTAAATGATAGCTTTGCTGGGTAGAGTAATCTTGGTTATAGATTCTTGCTATTTCTCACTTTGAATAGTTATTGCCATTTCTTTCTGGCCTGCATAGTTTCTGTTGATAAATCAGCTGACAGTCGTAAGGCTACTCCCTTGAAGGTAACTTTTTTGCTGCTTTTAGGATTCTCTCTTTGTCTTTTGCTCTTGGCATTTTAATTATGATGTGTCTTGGTGTAGTCCTCTTTGAATTCCTCTTGTTTGGGGTTCTCTATGCTTACTGGGTTTGTAAGTCTATTTCTTTCACCAGGTAGGGGAAGTTTTCTGTCATTATTTCTTCAAATAGTTTTTCAATATCTTGCTCTCTCTCTTCTTCTGGAAACCCCATAATTCGGATAGTGATATGCTTGAAGTTATACCAGAGGCTCCTTATACTATCTTCATACTTTTGGATTCTTTTTCCTTTTTGCTCATCCTGTTGGGTGTTTTTGCCTCTTTGTATTTCAAATTTTTGATTTGATTATTGGGATCCTCTGGTCTACTGTGGAATCTCTATATGTTATTCTTTATTTCAATCAGTGTATGCTTAATTTCTGACTGGTCCCTTTTTTTTTCTTTTTTTCTTTTTTTTTTTTCTTTTTTTTTTTTGCATTCTCACTAAGACCCTTGAAGGTCTCACTAAGTTCCTCAGAGGTCTCACTAAGTTCTTCGGAGGTATTTAGAAGATTCTTGAGTAACCTTATAACTGTGGTTTTGAACTCTATATCCAATAGTTTACTTTCCTCCATTTCTTTCATTCATGACATGTTTCTTTGTCTCCACATTTTAGCTGCTTCCCTATGTTGATAGAATGGCCTTGTGTGGTAGGTGTCCAATAGGGCCCAGTGCTCAGCCTCCCCAATCACCTGAGGTGGATTCTCTTGGTGCACCCCATTGTGGGCTGTGAGCACAGTCTTGTTGTAGTTAAGCCTTGATTGCTGTTGGTATCACTGGGAGGAATTGACCTTCAGGCCAATTGGCTGCTAGGATCAGCTGTGTCTACAATGGAAGGACTGCTGTGCAGGAGACAACTCATGGAGCAGGACTTGCTTCAGTGGGTCTTTGATGCTCAATGAGTCTTCCCCTTGAATCTGTGGCTTATGGATGTGAAGAGTTGTAATCCGGTATAGTCTCACATTGACCACTGGGTACACTGGCTCTTGGATCTTCAAAGAGGTGCAAAGTCAGCCACTGCCTGAGGCCACCCAGCCGGAGCTACAGAGATATCTTCAGATTCTTCCTCTTAGTATGGGGTTTGGAAATGCCCAGATGAGGCCCAGCTGTGAAGCAAGGCAGACTGCTGTTGCCAGCCTTGGGCCTTCTTTTGGAAGCTCTGGGGCTCTCTTACCCAGCTGCACTTTGGCAGGTTTTAAGCTGAGAAAGAACAGGCCCTTCATATGCAAAAGCAACTGTGAAAAGCTTGGGTGGGGTTGTAAATTAGGTGGGGTGGGGTCTCAGGGAATCACCAGGGTGGAGCAAACAGCAATGACTGCCAGTCAGTCCTGAACCGGATAGGTCCTCTGTGCAGGAAGAATGATCATTGCGAGGACTTCTGAGAGAAAGCCACCCTTGCATTCTGGCCTGATGCCAGACAGTCGAGTTTCTCCCTGTATTAATCTGGATCCCCAGAGTCTCACCTGGAACTGGAGTTCAGAGCAAGCAGGGGCTTGTATCTCCCTCCTGATTGAAAAAAAAACAACAACAGCACACCCAGTTGCCAGCCCATTCCGTCCACACCTTCACACCTCTGTCCCTGCGCACCTCCATTTCTCCTACCTATCTCAAATGTGCTCATTTTTTTCTCTCTTCTAGTTGTAGAACTCAGCCAGCTTTCCCACAGTTCTGGATGATAGTTATTTTGTCTTTTAGCTGTAGTTTTGTTGTGGTTGTGAGAGGCAGCAAGGACGAGGTGTTTACCTATGCTGCCATCTTTGTTCTCTCTGGTCTATACTTTTTTTCTTTGTTGTTTCTTTATCTAGTTTTGGTATTAGGATAATATTGCCTTTGTAAAAAGAGCTTGGAAGTCTTCTCTCCTCTTGAATTTTTTTAATAGCTTGAGATACATATACTTACTTCTACATTTTCAAACACAACTGTAGTAATCTCTTGGTTATTAGACTTTATATTATTTAATAAATTCCTATTTTGTTAAATAATGAACACATTTTAAGGAGAGTTAAGGATCTAACTGCTTTGGTTCTTTTTACAGTGGTTCTTGAATTCTCAAAAACATTTCAAAGCATCTACTTCACCTCTCTAAAGATGGGTAGGTATAATAATTGTCTTATAAACAGTAGTGATTTTTTGAACATTGATATAATGCCTTTGAAAAATGAGATAGCCACAAATTACAACTGCCAACATTTCAGGACATTCCGCAGAATAGCTCCAAAGAGAATTCAGTGTTAGAGAAGAATTATGAATAACTCAGTTTTATTTTATAGTTGACTCCAAATCTTAATAGTATTTGGCATTTAAGTTTACTGATTGTGTAATTACAATTAGGAAAAAATACATTAATTTGTCAGGTTTTGGTTTTCCTACTAAAATGCAATATTTTAAATAGCATAGTAAATACCAATAATTTTTAAACATATTTATAAGTGTTATTTTCTTATTTCAACTATTTTTAATTTCAATAAGAAGTTTGGACTGCTGCAACAACAGTGTTTGCTGTGTAAAAAGGACAAATGGAGAGTACATCTGACATATTAAGTTCTATTTCAGGGTTTAGTTACAAATAAAGAAAGAGAAGAGAAGGAAAGAGAGGTAAAATTACAGAATGATCATGTGTTCCAAAAGAAATCCATCATCCAACTTTTTCTGCAGGATATCAGTTGATAGCATCAAAAGATAAAAGTCTCATTTGCCAATCACATCTCCTAAATAGAAAAACATTTTAAGTGCCAGGCAAATCCAGTTATAAATGTTCAGATGTGCTCCAGATTATGTCCTCAGGAAATCTAAGTTACGTGTTCTTCTAAGGGAAATCTTAAAAGGAATAATTATTGAAATAATATTACTCTGAACTTTTCCAGACTGTTATTGTACACAGGAGATTCTCCAGTGTATTATTTTCCTACTCTCTATGGACTACTTAATGCTATCCCTATAGTTTTCTTTTCTTTTTTCTGATATCTAAGTTGCCTTAATTATATCATGGTATTCATTTTATTTTTATGTCAAATTCAAATTTGAATAGTTTTCCAGTATTTGCCCACCTTTAACCAAATAATAAGAGGCCTGAATGGGAAGAAGACTATTAGCTATATTATGTGAAGAATAGCTAAAGAGCATGTAAAAAGAGACAAAAAGACTGGAAGAGAGATTATTATTATTTTCAAACATCTGAAGGGTTGTTGAGTGAACAAAAATCTTATCTGCAGTTGTTTCAGTTACCGGAGATCAACCATAGTCAATAAATATTAAACAGAAAATTCCAGAAATAAAGAATCCATAAGTTATAAATTCTTTGCTGTTCTGAGTAGCATAAGGGAATCTCAGGTCATCCTGTTCCATCTCACCTGAGACGTAAATGATTCCTTTGTCCAGCGTATCAGGCACACTGTACAAGCTACTTGCCTTTTAATCACTTAGTAGTCAACTCGGTTATCAATCAGATCAATTGTTAGTGTTAAATAAGTAACCCTTATTTCAATTAATAATGGCCCCCAAACACAAGAGTAGTGATGCTGGCAATTCACATATTCCGAAGAAAAACTGCAAAGTGCTTCCCTTAAATGAAAAAGTATGTATGTATGTATGTATGTACTATCCACACTTTCAGACATTCATTGTGGGTTAATCTTTAGACCATATACCCATGGATAAGGGGGACTACTGTATATTTAGCTTGTTAACTACAGACAGGTTAACTAAAACCAACCAGGTTTTAGCCAGGAAGAAGGAGTAATACTTGAACAGTTACAGTTGTCCAAAAATAGAATGGGATGCCAGGTAAAGCATTAAGCTAGGGCTGGTTATTTGTCTGGTGGAAAAATAATGCAGGAATACCTTAACTGAGCAGAAGTGTATTAACCTGAATAATTGCTAAGGAATCTTTCTACTCCAAGAATCTCTGACTCAGTAATCTTCTTCTAGTGCCTCGACTCGCTTATTTGCTACCCGATTCCACCTTCTGATCTACCCGTATCTGACAACCTGGCTTTATGTAGTCCATTTTGTGCCTGTTTATTAACCACCAAATTGTTTCTGTTCCAGACAGCAACATTCTCCAAACTGTACCATCGTAAGAAAATTATTAAATTGCTCAGATCTGCAACGTCCCATCTACTTCAATGGGTGGTTGTGAGGAATAAGCTAGATTATTATGTAAAGCATTTAGCACGACTCCTGGCACATAGTAATTACTAAATAATATTTGCTGTTAATAGCCATTATTATCGTACCCCAACTCCCAGATCACTGTCTCCATGAGGCATGCATGCACTAATCAAACCCAGGTTTGGTGGACTCACTGAAGCAATTTCTCTCACTCTTAGCTATGCAGTTATTTCCAGCTGGTTTGAATTTGCTTAGAGGCTTTTGGGTAGAGGGGATAAAGTAGTAGAATTGTAAGGGATTCTCAGATGAGAATCATGTCTGTAAAAAGCTGAAGTCTACCAAATCTGGTGTCAGTCTAGAAGTCTTCAGAGATTAAAAACAAAAAAAACAAAAACAAAAAAAAACTCACTTGAAGCAAAAGGAACATTAGGTCTTCTATGGATAACCCAGTATCTGGCCCTGTTTATACTTAGAAATCAAATCATAAGCATAAGCCCTGAGAGGTCCCTCCCTCAAAAATAAAAGGATCAGAATATTCAAATTGAAGACATTCCACAAGAGAGCTGATCAGCACTCCTTAGAAGTGTCAGGGATAGGAACGACATGGAAACTGAGAAATGGTCCCAATTTTAAGGAGACTAACAAGACAGGACAATTAAATGCAATGTGGAATCCTGGATTGGACCCTGGGGCAGAAGGCAGACATTACTTGAAAAATTGGTGACTTTCTAATACGGTCTGTGATATCGCAAAAGGAATCAGATCCTCACTAATTTCCCAGGTTCAGGTGTCTTACTGTGGCCACGTAAATCGTTAACACAGAGGAAGCTGGGGAGGCTGGCTGCGGAGTACTGGGAACGTCGCTGCTTCTGTACATTTTCTGCAAACCTAAAAGTATAAAAACAGCAAAATATAAGCCTTTTGAAAGGGGTTCTTTTAAAGATATTATCACAAGTATTAATTACTCGTATGCCCCCCTCCATGAAATAAAAATACATACTACACTGAACTGAAGAAACTTTTCAGAATTGTAAAACTAATTGCTATGGACTGAATTGTGCTCCCCCCCAAAAAAAACAAAAATAAAAAAATAAAAAACACCAACAACCTCTTCTGTTGAAAGTCTAATGTCCAATGTGATTGTATTTGGAGAGAGGGCCCTTAGGCCCTTAGGAGGTAATTAAGGTTAAATGAGCCCAAGGGTAGAGGCCTGATCTGATAGAATCAGTGTCCTCATAAGGAGAGATATAAGATCTCTCTGTCTCCAACCCCACTGCCCCCGCACCCCCCTCCACCCCACCCCCAACCCCGCCGCCATATGAAGGCACAATAAGGAGGCTGAAATCCAGGAAGAGTTCTCCCACTAGAACCCCACTCTACTAAACCTTGACCTTGGACTTCTGGCCTCCAGAACGTGAGAAAATACATTTTTGGTGTTTAAGTCACCACACCGAGATATTTTGTTATGGCAGCCTGGGCAGATAAATACATCAACGAATTAGTTTCCTACTATTACCGTTACAAAATATCACAAGCCTATGGGTTTAAGACAACACAAATATTATCTTACTCTCCCGGAGGCCCAAAGCTTGAGACAGGTCTCGGTGGGCTAACATTGAGGTGTCAGCAAAGCTATATTTCCATCCAGCAGCTCTTTTCTGGTTTCTAGCTACACACTGCATTCTCCTGTTCAGGTTCCCCTTCCTCCAAATGCAAAGCCAGCCACAGAACCTCTCTCTGGCCCTGCCTCTGTCATCTCTCTCTCTCTATGGCCACGGCTAGGAAAGACTCTGCCCTGTGAAGGACTCTGGTGACTAAATGGGCTCACCCTGAGAATCCAGGTGAATGTCCCTATCAAAGCCCATACCTTTAATCACATCTGCGAAGTCCCTTTGCCATACGGTAAGATCTTCACAGGTTCCACAGGCGAGGGTGCCATTATCTGCCCACCATAATTAAACGCTTTTGGCATTAAAAAAAAAATTGGCAGTGGTTCAAACTCACAAGACTATTAGGAAGCTAGAAAAACCATTTAGACCAAATCAAGAAGGCTACTGGGCACCTCTACATAACTTTCTGACACATGCGCAGAGAACAGTGCAGCCAGGTAAGCCCTCATGTTGTATACTGACAGGTGATGCTGGAGAAAGAAAGAACAGAAAACACAAAAACGCATTGTTCATTCACAGGCCACGTGGGATGGGTTGAGCTTCTAGGAGATAAAGAGGAAAAGAGAAAACTCTGAAGTCAAGCAATACCTGAGATTTTCCTTCTGAACAGCTTCGTTCATTGGAGATATCAGGCCTATCCTTTGCAGCTGTAGGTCAGAGAGGACCATGTAGGGGGGAAAAATGTGCACTCATCTACAAAACTATAAGAGAGGCTTACAAATCAGTTCAA
Source organism: Vespertilio murinus (assembly GCA_963924515.1). Taxonomy (NCBI): domain Eukaryota; kingdom Metazoa; phylum Chordata; class Mammalia; order Chiroptera; family Vespertilionidae; genus Vespertilio; species Vespertilio murinus. The sequence goes on from OZ004707.1 coordinate 31,387,309, forward strand.
ACCCACCTTCTGTTCAAAATGATCAATTCGGCCAAAAAAGGAGAAGAAAGCCTAAATATCCAGGGGTGACACAAGCATACAAACAATCAACAGTTCCCCGGGAATAACCCAATTAGCAAATATAGTGGAAGAAAAATTGCATTCACAGGAGTAATTTGGCTCATAAAATACTAATAAGGTATAAATAATATATAAAAATTACAAAGCTCTACCAAGTACAGGGAAGCACCTCACTACATGGAGAGATTTATGTCATCCTGGAATAGGAACGCTCTAGAGTTTAGCCTTGAGGAAGAAGTGGGGAAGCATAAGCGATAGCATGGGCAGAAGAAGCTACTGAAGAGAAAAATCAGTTTAATACCTTGGATTGGTTCGTAAAAAGGCATCTTTAATATTTTTTTTAATACTAGACTCCCTTTATTACATGTCAAGTGCCTTGTCCAAAGCTTACATAATTGTTCCCTTGAGCACAGAGATAGTGTAGCTTTCCCCATTGCTTTCATTTGTGAAGTTTTCATGTATGAATCTCAGCTCTCCTCATATTAAAACCTCAAGAAATAGGAATGATTTCTACATAGCCTCACGATGCCTACTCCAGATCCTACCATTCTGTTTACTGATATTGAAATCCTAATATTCTAAATTATTTGCTGAGGAGCAACTAGTTCTGGATAGGCCTTTTTTCCTATATTATAAGAACTTCTACCCTGCTGTTTCATTTTTAACCAGCCTAAGTACTATAGTATGTTAAAAAGAGTGAGTATACTTACTGATTTGTCTTGATTTTTTTAAAAAAATGCTCTCCATATGGATTATATTATCATGAAATCTGTTTCACATTATTAAAACCAGCAGGGTAAGACATTGACAATCACAGAGCAGTTATAGTTTATTTTACATTATGGCTTAAAATGCCATCTTAGCCCTTTATTTCTAACATCCTTAAAAATATGAAGTTCTCTATAACAATGAAATTCTAAGTACAGTTGCTGTATATTTTAGGTTACTTCTTCTTAGATAAATATGTCTAAAATGATCATTTATAAGCTTAAATAGCAAATTTCCCATGTTTAGAGATTTATGACTTGATGTTTTAAAATTATATGTGTTTAAAGATTTATAATAAAAATCACTAACTCTAGGCATTACAGTATCTGAATAAAAGGTGTTTAAAATCATAAACAAAATATGCAAGAAGTAATTTTTATTATTTATTTGTAATTTGAAATTCCTCCATATCTACTTCATCATTTATGCATTAAAAGTATATATTGTGGCCCTAACCAGTTTGGCTCAGTGGATAAAGCATCAGCCTGTGTACTGAAGGGTCCCAGGTTCGATTCTGGTCAAGGTCATGTACCTTGGTTTTGGGCACATCCCCAATAGGGGTTGTAGAGGAGGCAGATGATCAATGTTTCTCTCTCATTGATGTTTCCAACTCTCTATTCCTCTCCCTTTCTCTATTTAAAAATTCAATAAAATATAATAAATATTTTATTTCATTTAAATATATATAATGAAAACATTAAAGGAATTAAAAAGGTGTTTACTTAACATAACCTTTTTTAACATCTTAATTTTCTCTCCAGGATAATTATAATGATGAGTGAAATTGTGATATACTTGCTTCAAATACTTTATTTGGTGATTTATTAAACCTACACAACTCTTTATCTAGTCTAGAGCTAGACCCCACAGGACACAGCCTATATAGGAAGGGAAATGCTATATAACATTGAAATAGTAAGCAGACTTAGCTGGTGTGCTGATGTGGCTCAGTTGGTTAGAGCATTGTCCTAATCATCAAAAGGTTGCAGGTTCAATTCCCAGGCAGGGCACATACTTAGGTTGCAGGTTCTCAGTCCAGTGCCTACCAGAAGCAATTGACCCATGTTTCTCTCTCTCTCTCTCTCTCTCTCTCTCTCTCTCTCTCTCTCTCTCTCTCTCTCTCTGAATAAAAACATCTTAGGTGAGGATTTATTTTTAAAAGAAGAAAATATAAGGATAACATAGAAATGGGAGAACAGACATCAGTAGAGAGGGGAGTTAAGAGCAAAATGAGATTAAAACAACAACAACAACAGTAAAAAGTTGAAGTAGAGACACAGACATGAAAGCATGAATAATTCTCAGCTGAGTGCAGCTAAGCTCTGTCAGCATGGCATCCATTCCCCTGACCAAACAGTAGATAGTTAAGCCCTTCGTGCCCTCTGCCCAGTGTCTATGATACAAAAGAGGTAAAAGCAACACCTGTCTTCTAGCATTTAGTTCCCAATATGGTTGAGCGAACCACGTGCCCTCTTTATTTCACCGCAGTTTTTGTTGGTGAAACGTTGCTCTTTTCTGAATGCAAATATTTTAAAGCTGTCTAAGGAGAGCATCAGGTCCCCACACCATTTTCCACGTAGAGAAAACAGTGATGTGCCTGCCCAGTGCTGGGAGCCTGAGGCCTAGGAGGGATGAGATCCGAGACCAGGTGTGCTTCAGGGTTTCTGGAAAGCACTGTTTCAAAGAGGAGAACCCTCCTGGTGGAGAACAAGTGGACACGGGCTCTCACATAGGATCCCAGGCTCTGCTTTCCTTGCTCAGGACCAGAGTGGTCAATCCAAGCGAGGCCAGGGCCGCTCTCCTGGGCATGGGGAAGTGGGAGAACCCACCTTTTTTCTGTCTCCTTTTTCAGTCCTTTTCTCCTGCTTACAACTCTGGGGACTTTGGGTCTAATTGAGAGTATGGGAGGGAGATGGCAATAAAGTTTGAGAACAAATTTAGTCAAAATATTGGTGGCAAGAATCTGTTGCAGCAGGACTTTTTAGGTTTACATCAAGTAATATGGACTTAAACTGGAATTATTTGACTCCTTTTACAGAACACGCTACACCCTCTGTCCAGAGAGGGAAGCTCATTGACTTAACGCCACTGGACAAGACTAGGCTGATCCAACAATGGTCCAAAGCATGTATGTCATAATCCAGTATAGAAGGGCAAGCACCTTGGTGGGGTCTGAGGTCAACTGCAAGGAAATGTGGTCTCAGAGCCCAGGACTGTTATTGACCCATTGAGACCACTCAGCAGACATCAGTGCAAATGGTGTCTAAGAAACCATGGGCGCTATTGGAGGCAAATGATCATTTAGAGAAATAAGGGGAGAAAATAAATGCCTTTAAGAAGTTTCCAGTCCTAGAAAGATTAAAACAACAACAAACACATGCCTAAAGTACAAAACTCTGCATTTCTAAGTAATGATAATAACTGTAGGAGTGTGATAGACAAAAACAGGGAGGGAGGATGAATGGAGAAGCAGATGTCTCATCAGACTCACTTCGCCTGGTGGAGGGTACCTCCTGGACAGTTTCCTTAAGAAACGACTCCATTTCCAGAATAGCTCCCCAGTCCCTAACCCCCCAAAATGATTCCACAGGCGCTGGTGGCCCGAGAAGCCCCCACGATGAGCCTTCTCCTGAACTCCATCTGTCAAGACTCACTTCTTAATGACCCTCTCACTGAATTCCAGGGGGCTTCAGCCAGTAGTAAGATGAAATTACAAGTGTTAAACTTTGATCCCTCCCAAATAAAACTCATTGCAAATGCTTTTGCCCTTAAACCTTAGAGCCTATGCAGCATAATTTTTAAATCTTCTTATTGATACTAGTTTAATTATTATTCCTGGGAGGGTGGGGAGGAAGAGGAAGTAACCCCATTCAAAGCCACCTCTCACCTGGTCTCTTTATTTTATCTTTTTATTCAGCAAGAATCTCAACTCTTTTTCTCTTATTGGCCCAGGATTTGTGTTCATCACAAGGCCCTATGCCCGTCTGTATGAGACACAATGTGTCATTGTCTGAGAGCTACCTACAGCAGTCTACCCCGGGGGAAAAGAGCTTTTGCCACACACACAAAATAAATCTGTTCAGAACACGCGCTTTAATCACTTGGTTAAGTATAGTGCAATGAGGGACAATACATTTTTTTTTTTATTCTCACTAGGGACAGAACGATGCTTAATTAGGCATTTAAAAGTGACTGTTAACTTATACAGACCCCATCACGAATGGTTTTTCAACCAGCTCAGTGATCTGAAACACCAATTAGTTTCCATTCACACGTATTATCTGTTCCTCATTAAAGTATTTAGTTCAGAATCTAAATTCTTTCCTATTTAAGAAAGTGTTGATGTCTTACTGAGGGATAAGAAGAATATATATATATATTTTTGTCCTTTAAAAAAGCATCTTGCGAAATATCTTTCCATGTGTTTTCTTTTTAATGGCACCAGCATGCAGAGCTGCTCCTCCTGACAATGTCCTTTGTGGAGACTGGTGCTCTTGCTCTGAAGTCCCATTGGCTCCATCAGGGAATTCATAGTGGGCACCACTGATTTCTCTCCTGAGGCTGCTGCTCTCATGAGTGCAGGGGCAGCTGTGTCCATGGCAGACCACAGGACTCCAAGGCCACGCCACCCTGTGATGGCATCTTGGTGATGGGTGGCCTCTCTAGATGCCCTTCTCTCAAATACAGTGAGCTGCTAGTCCTCTTGGGCAGGCTCACAACCCCCAGATGGCATGCCTCCTGCTCACTCTAAGTTCCAGTTTTAGGACAATTGAAAATACACTGAAAGAGCATAGAAGGAGGTGAATTACTCAGGGCTTTCCAGGGAAACATAACCTGGTGCTCCTTGGTTACAGCATAGCCTCCTCCCTCATCCTCCCTGACACCAACCGGTTGAAGGCTTGATTCCCAGCCAAGGGCACATACCTGGGCTGCAGGTTTGATCCCCAGCCTGATCAGGGGCATGTGCTAGAAGCAGCCAATCAATATGTTTCTCTCACATCGCTCTCCCTTTCTTTCTCTCTCTCTCCCCCGCTCCCCCCCTCCTCTCCTTCCCTCCCTTCCACTCTCTTTAAAAAGCAAGGGAAAACATATCCTCAGGTGAGGATTAACAAAAGTAATTTAAGGAATTGGCTCACATGACTGTAGGGACTGGTTAGCCCAAAATCCATAAATCAGGCTAGAAATTCAAGAAAGAGCTAATATTGTTCTCTTGAGTCCAAATTCCTCGGGGCAGCAGGCTGGAAATGCAGTCTTGAGGAAAATTCTTTCTCCTCTGAGAAACTTCAGTATGTTTTCTTAAGACCTTCAACTGATGAGACCCAACTACACTCAATGTTTACTGATGTAAATGTTAATCACATCTAAGAAATACCTTCACAGCAACATCTAGACTGATGTTTAACCAAACAACTTGGCCCCATGGCTTAATCAAGTTGACATAAGAGGATACTAGACTAGAATTTCAATGACAAAAACTTACTCTAATACCTTCTGTAGGCCTCATTTTCCCCAAACTAAATGAATAAGAATAAATATGCTTTTGGATTGTCTCAAGGATAGTTAATAAAGTTGGATTTCCTGTTACTGATCTTGGCCACCAACAATTTACTAAAGGGACATAACTTATTCTTTGAGCCATCTGAATTTCACTTCAATAATTATCAAACTAGTCATATTTTGTTGTATTCAAATAAATACTGTCTGACAGTAGGGTTCAGACAATTTCAGTTGATTCTGTATATGGGAGAGCTTAGGCTTGAGGGTCTATCTGTATGGGAGTATGCTGAACTTATTGAATACACTTAGACCACTAAAAAAAATCTAGCAAGATTGCTCTGTGCCAGGAAGATAGTTTACTGCCATTCAATGCAGTATGGCTGCATGGTGTGAAGAATACTAGAGCAAAAATTATGAGCCCTAATTGTGTGACACTGAATCAGTCATTTGACTTGACTTAAATTTCCATTCTAGAAGATAAAAAAATTTGGACAAAAGGATTTTAACATTCCTTCCAATTTCTTGTTGGAATCTACTAGTATTAGGATTCATGTTTTTTTATTTTGTTTTGTTTTGTTTCTTTCTGAATTGTTTATGTCCATTAAGGAGTATTTGATGCTGGTTAAGTCAAATGATTTTAGTTTTTAAGTGCATTAAGATGTAAAGAAAATCTGAAATTTTAAGACTGGAATATTTTATTTTTCTAGACTCCATTTCATGTAGCATAATAACTATGTTAATTACTATAATGAAATCATTAATAGGTATATTTTTACATTATCTCTTCAAACATTTTATTCTCAAAAGATCTATGACTGCATCTTCGTTTATCCATTTTGTTTTTTGGTTACTTTTCTTTGACAGTATCTAAGGTATATTTATTAAGCCCATTCTTTTTCCAATGTAATGCTCCTCAGCAGAACACTCCACTTTTAGGGATTAATGGTCATATTGCTACACTTTTCTGATCAGTTCAGATTCTTACTATTTTTTCACTGTTTGATCTTTGCTTCTACAAGGTACATTAGACAATAACATTTGCAACAGGGATATTTTCAGAAACAAAACTCAATAGTAATCCATTCCTTGTAAAAGGCACAGCAAATGCTTAAGTGGATAAATAAGTAAATTAACAAAGAGGAACAAAGAAATATTCCAAGCACTTCAACTCTTCCTAGTCATTGTTATATGCTCCATAGTGCCTAGTACAGGGCCTGACATATGTAAGATGTATTTAAAACAGGTTTAAAATATCAGAGAAAATATGTACAAGAAAATATCAAAGAAAATAATTCAAGTGTTGACTGCACAGCTATATATCCAGCCCTATCTGCATATGTCTCCCGTGCTATCTAGCATTCAGTCAACAAATATCGCTTGAGCATCTGCTGTGTGTTTGGCTCTCTGTCAGATCCTGAGAACACAGCAACGTTGAGTGGGCATCCACCTATGTGGTGGGCAGCTTTACGCTGTCCTATAATTTTTTTTTATTTTTTTAAACATATTTTATTGATTTTTTACAGAGAGGAAGAGAGAGAGATAGAGAGCTAGAAACATCAATGAGAGAATCATTGATCAGCTGCCTCCTGCACACCCCCTACTGGGGATGTGCCGGCAACCAAGGTACATGCCCTTGACCGGAATCGAACCCGGGATCTTTCAGTCCTCAGGCCAATGCTCTATCCACTGAGCCAAACCGGTTTCAGATGTCCTATAATTTTATAGCCTTGGGGGAGAGATAGTACATTGCATCTGCTGGATTCAACATTCTGATACTAACTCACAATATTGACTCACAAAACCATTTCTTTTATACTAATTTTCTCCCTCTTATTTGCTATCATGTATATTAGTGACAAAAATAATTTTAAGAACAAAATAACTTCTTCAAAGCCTTCATAAATACAGTGTCAAAAAGAGATAAAATTCAAACTAGCCCGTTGACATAGGATAGACGAGCACGTGAATAAAAGATTTAGTAGGAAATGTGGTCAAAATTATCGGCTAGAATCAGGGTTGGGGTTTTCTATGATTTAAAATTATTTACGCTGCTTAGCGATCATTGATGGACCGATCTGCTATGGGCCAACATAGTGCAAGACCCTGAGGACCCAACAATGGATAAAGATATGCCCCTACCTCCAGGATGGGCTTCAAACACCAGTCAAATCTATCTTTGGTGCCGAGATTAATCATGAGAACATTTGATATTTTTTGTATGAAGAAAAAAAAACATAGGCTTTGTAATTATGACTTCATCTCTTTTCGATATTTTCCCTTCTGGAAATATAACTACATTTATGATGAACATTCATTAAAATGGTTAACACACCATCTTCATTCTCTATTACTAACACTCTATTAATAATGCTGTTTTCTTTGTGAAAATTGGTACCTCATGACTGGTGTTCATCAGAACATTAAATTAACCACATCTCCCCTAGCAGTTTTAATAACAAAAGAATACTAAACTTGGAGAAGAGACTTAATCATAAAATGGTATATTACATAGAAGCTTTTCTTCCAAGGGAGCTGCTAAGCATATAATTTGTGGGCTGCTGCTATACCCTACTCAGTCCTAAAAATAAGGGCTGTGGTCCAAATTAATTTTTTTTTATGCACAGGAATCCTGCATCATCATCCAGCCCCGCATATAAATGCAGATCATTTACTTCTGTCACGCTTGCAACCTCTTCTCCTGATTACATCAGGCGGATGAGATGGCTGCCAATCCTCATCTCAGAGATGGGCCTAGAAAGATGATTTTGAAGACTCTTGATAAGCCTCCTCGAAATTACACTTACAACTCTATATATTAGGCACTTCGCTTTTGCAGAAAAAAAATTAAATATGAAAATTTATTAAAACTCTCCACCCTACTCTAGTTCCTCCTTTCATTTTCAAATCACAATCTGGCTAGACTATAAATAAGGTTCAAAAAACTGCAGGTCATAATTATTAGAGGGAAATGTTCTCTGCTAAACCTAGCTTACATTTTGTTTACTAGCATGCAAATATATTTTTCTTAGCCTATTATCTTATTCTATTTTTCTGTCCATTATTTTACCTTCATAGTTAGCCATGGGAATAGCTTTCCTGATGTCAAGGAACACACTAACATCTATAAAGATTAATACTAATGCATCCGCACAATTAACTCAAATGCTCTTGGTTCCTTCCTCGTTGTTAGCAAAACAGAATAGAACAAGTGAAAAAACAGATTGCTAATCATTGAAATGATAATAATTCAACAGGTAGCAAATTATGTCAGCAGGCAGTATCAGTTATATGTGTATTTAGTAGGACTTTTATTTACTCTGTTTCAAAAAGGATCTCAAGTGGCTTTAGTAATTTATAAAGTATCTTCAGTTTGTTGAAAGGAAATTCTTAATTTATGTAAGCATTGGGTAGAAAATTAGACAAGTTACACCCAATATGCTTAGAGCAATTTGTACAGTGTTCCATAGAGTATAAAGGATACACAGGTTGGCTAAGAATTAATGGACTCTAGAAATGGTTTGTGTTCCTTCAGACTTCCGTCTTTTAATTGTGTATCTTTCCTGACATTTGAGATTACTTAAGAAAGCCTCCAAAGCAGTGAGCATTACATAACATGGAGCCAATGTATTAATTGGCCAAAGAATGTAGCTGTCCAGTGATTCTCACCTCTCTTCCGAAGCTGAAGCTTCAGAATCACAAGAAAATATTTTCTTATCACTTGGTGCTAATTTGGAGAGAAGCATTCAGTGACCCCAAACCAGGTGCCCACTTTTATCAAGATTTTAGTCCCTTGTGACAGAGGCCAACCCTTTTCCTGTCATTTTATTCATAAAAGCTAAAATAAGTGAGATGCCTTGTTTGCACCAACTCATACAATTTATAAATGAGTGAGAAAAAACACATAATAAACCACTGACTTCCTGCCTCCCTTCTCTTTACCCATCAATACATCTAGTTGCCTAGTAAATACATCACTGAGGATGAGACAAGGTGGTGCACATTTTTTAAATCCTTAGGAAATTCATCTCTTCCCACAAGTTTCATTCTGTTTTCTTAGCACGCATTTTACAGACAAATAGCACAAATTATGTGTTTTAGCTTTGTTTTCTCCTCATTCCCAAATCTTTTTTAAAAATTATAAAGAAGCAAATTTCAAAAATGATGAAGAAGCAAATTTTGCTTTAGAAGTTTCAAGTCTCATCTTTTGGCACCTGTTTTCTTCATCTTTGTCGTTTTGGTCCCTCTTCAGGATTTGAAAGGTGTGCCTCTGCTCAGCCTAAGTTGGGATTGAATATATAAGTTTCCCCATAACACAGATTTACATGGTAGACATTTATATCATTGTGTTCTCTCTTCTGTGTATGCTTCCTTTGGGAATAGAAGTCTATCAGCAGATAAAGCAACCATGTACATTAAAGGCACACATAGCAAACACTTGCACGCACACACATACACACACACACATACACACAGTGCCATCCGAGTTAGCCTTGCTGATTTGTGGAATCGCCTACACTAAGGGTTTCCTCCACTGTGGATAAAGAATATCACCATGTAGAATCAAAAGGGGATTCCTGACAACGAGAAAGGCAGGAACAATGGTGTAGGGATGAAGAGCATACAACATGTTCAGGAAATGGCCATTTAGTCTAGATTTTAGGGAACATAGGACAGTGTAGATGAGCATGAACTTAGATCCAGACTGCCTAGGGCCCAAATCCCATTGTGGCATGAGGCCTGAAGTTAGGGTTCAAAGTGCTGTCTTGACATCTGATAAAGCTGTGAGGGCCTCAAATGGCCTAACCTCAAGTTCCCTCCCCAATATTGCTCCTGTGGGTCAAGTCCCCCAGCAAATACAGGGATGGGCACAGTGCTTGGTCATCGCTGAGTAGTGGACTTCAGTACCCTGCCAACTTCTGGAGTAATTCCAACAAGCCAGCCATATCCTCCCACAGGAAACAGGGTTCACCTCTCCCTCTTATTCCTACATAGCCTCCTCTTATAGATCCTGCTATTCACACTGTGCTGGAACCCCCATGGGGCCCTGCAGGGAATGCAGTGTCCTCCTTCCTGGTCTGTGAGAACATGTGACAAAGTCCTATTTGGCCCTTCTGTCCAGTATCAGGTGTCATGTGTTTGGCCATTTCGATAACCAGATGGTAGGAGACTCTCCCTCACAAACAAGGTGAAAAGGAAGCAAACAAAACAGCCACTTTGGCTGTGTGACTTTGGAGAAGCTACTCCACCTCTCTGTGCTTCAGTTTCCTCATCTTTGAAAATGCAGATGATAATGCTACCTGTGTCATAGGCTGCTCTGAGGAGTCAGCAGTGTCTAGCACAGAGTAAGCACCATAGAAGTTTGATGATTGTTTATCAAAGGTTTGTTCTAGGTAAGTCACTGCACCAATCTGTTTTAACCTATTTAATCACATCACAAACCTATAAAACAGATGTAGTTATTATCATCACTATTTCTAATCACCAGCGAGAAAATTAAAGGAGACAGTGGATAAATCACGTGCTGCAGATCCACTAGCTGACAAGTGGATGAGCCTTAACTGAAATTCAAGCAGTATAACTCCAAAGCCCTCACCTGTGCACAGGGACCGTCAGGTCCCCAAATACCCTACCTGATACTGCAGACAAAGACACCATGTGCCCTCTTTGCTACAGCACTGAGCAGATTGGATATTGATTCCTTGTTAATTTGCTGTCACTATCAGTAGACTTTATGCTTGCTGAAGGCAGAGATAGCATTTATTATTCACTAGAGGCCCAGTGCACAAATTTGTGCACCAGTGGGGTCTGTTGGCCTGGCCTATGGGATCAAGCCGAAACCAGCTCTCTGACATCCCCCAAGCGGTCCCAGATTGCAAGAGGGTTCAAGCCAGACCAAGGGACCCCACCAATGCATGATTGCACGATCAGGGTGGGGAGGGACACTGGAGATTGGTCAGCCAGGGAAGGACTGTGGGAGGGTTCCAGGGTGTGTCAGGCCCATTTCGCTCATTCCTGATCAGCTGGACCCCAGAAGCAAGCTAACCTACCGGTCAAAGATTCTGTCCCCTAGTGGTCAGTGCACGTCATAGCGACTGGTTGATCGGTTGACTATCTGCCCCTTGGTGCTCAGTGCAAATCATAGTGAGCATTTGAGCAGCCTTAGCATGTCATTAGCATATTACACTTTGGTTGGTTGACCAGACACTTAGCATATTAGACTTTTATTACATAGGATTATTGTACCTGTAGACTCATTTCCCAAAGTATGCATAGCCTGCTGTCGATGCTTGGGTAGCTCTTGTTGAAGAAAAGAATGAATGACTTTGTGGCCAGGATCAGGGACTCATCACATTCCTGTTCTTCCTTATCTCTCCACACCATTTTACTGCTCACAGTGCTGCCCCTTTGGGAATCCAGAATTCTCCTTTTCATTCTCCTTCAGGGGCCTTCTCCACCTGTCCCTAAAACGCATAATTCCTCTAAAATTCTGTTTCAAGTCATCTTCTAGCTATATGTACAACTTTCTTTAGGCAACTCACAGCTACTCTTAAAGGCTCTCTTCTTCTTTCAAGTTGACTTCTTGAAAGTATATCTTTTTAACTCTCATTTCTTTCTCAAGTTCTACATTCAGATTTTTCAACTTAGGTCCCCCACCACCTGACTGGAGCACAAATTCAACCTGCTTAAAATTAATCTCACCATTAATGGCACCTCGCCTGCACTCCCATTCCCCTCCCGTGGTCCCTGTTTCTGTGAATGTTGCCATTGTTTTCTTGAACACTCAGTTCAGAATATACCCCACCTATCAGCAGCACTTTTCTATAGGTTTTCTGCCTACAGTGCTTCTATGCCCAAGCTCTCCAACCTGACATCCAACACACCCCCAACTCGGATCTTCACCGCCTCTTGCTTTCTTAAGCTTATGATTGCCACTAACAGGTTTCCCCACCTCCAGCTTCTCACTGCCTTTTCCACCTCCACATTGCTGCCTGCTTAATAATAGGCCGGAATCTCAGCTCTGAACATTTGTGAAGGAACACAGGAGCCAAATGAGACTTGTGGAGTTTGAATGGAGAACAGGAGGCAGGGGCATAAAGACACAATGCATAGACCACATTTTTAAAAAGGAAACATTTGACAGAAGCCCAGAAAGTGGTGCAGCTGTATTTCATGGGTCAGAGAGAGAGCTTGGGCATAGTAGCACTGTAGGCAGAAAAACCTATAGGAATATGCTACTGTTTGTTTATGAAAATATAGAATGAATGAGTCCCTCATTTGTAGATTATTCCATCCTTCATAGACAAAAGAGAAGAAGGAAGAAAAAGCAAAGGTGTGAAAAATTGGTAGGAAGGCGATGGGAGGCAAGGAGGTCACCAGCACAGTTACTGGATTAACTCTATAAAGAAATGCAATTCCAGTGCTGGTTTAGAGTAGAGGCAGGAGGAACATGGGGGAATTCTGAGACGGAGGGGAAAAAAAGTGGAGGGAACACTAGTCAGATGACCTAAATTCTTACAATGAAGTGAGAGACCATTTATCCTGGGAAATGGTGAAGGTGAGGGTAGAATAGAAGACTTGAGAAAAGTGGGCCATGGGGGGAGAGAGGGTTAGGCATGGAATTGGTACAGACACTTTGAGGAACCCAACAAGAATCAAATATGAAAATAATCGTGGTGTAATCTCCTTTCTAAATTTTTAGCTTAACGTGGTGGGATCAGTATTACATTCCAGGCCAAATGCTAATGACTTCATTCAATCATAAAACAACTCCAGGAATGCTTGCTGCATGTCAGGTTTATGCTAAACCCTAAAACACTGGGTTAGGCCCCTGCCAGAATTTTCATGGGAAAAGACTTAAAGAAAAAGGCAAACTGTAGTAAGAATTGTGCTTGATGTAAACAAGCAGTTTGTTGCTTCCCACATATTAGGGAAACAGTTGGATTACACATCAGAGTCTGGCGACTTCAAACAATACTACCAGGAAGTTAATGGAACTGGGACAAGGAAATTACTATGACTACACACTCCATAAAATAAAGAAATAAATTAAAGTGCAATTTATCACTGGAGAAACAATGGGAGCTGAGCTGATACAATAACCAAAGAAACTATATGAACAGTGTGCTGTTGCTAAAACAAAGTTGATCATTTTCATGTTTAAGTTTAATACTATTCCCTAGAACTGCATAGGCAGTCTAAAATTAGTGGGAGGAAATGTCATTTTATAGCACACTTCTGACTGTAACTCAGTCACCATGTGTGTAGGTGTTATGGTTTAGAGAGTAAAGACATATGTTGTCACCTTTAAAAGGACCACTTTATGATTTTTTTCACGTACCTGTATTGGGCCTACCTATATGAATGTAAGTTGAGGGAGTTAAATAACAGAGTCTGCTCAGAAATTGGGTTTTTGTTTTTTTGAAATTATATAAAATAAACTGTTTTTTCTAACAGATAATTAACATTTCATGGAGTCTGGTTCCCCACTCTGCAGGGAGCAGCTGACTCACTGAACCACAGTGGTATCACCAGTCTCCTTTTCTCCCTCCCACCAAGAGCGGTTTTGTGCAAAGCTAGAGAGGTGGCCTGCAAGGAAACTGCAAACTCAGCCATTTCCCTAGAGCCCTTTGTTCCTCCATCTCCTCCGCTCCTCCTGAGACGCTCAGAACCCTCACATCCTCCTCCACTCCTATCAGAGCTGCCCTGGAAGCCATTTATTTAGGCCAAGGCATGTATGAAATGCCCATTGACTACCAAGAGAAAATATTTTTCTCTTTTCTTTTTTATTAAACTTATTGGGGTGAAATTGGTTAATAAGACATCTGAAGTGTCCTTTGATAGATGATTGGCTAAAAAAGATGTGGCACAGTTAAACAATGGACTACGACTCAACCATTAGAAAAGATGAAATGCTGCCATTTGTGACAGCATGGATAGACCTTGAGAATATCATGCTAAGTGAAATAAGTCAGTCAGAAAAAGTAAAAAATCATCTATTTCACTCATACGTGGGATATAAAACTGAAAGCAATAAGTAAACAAAACAGAAAAACAAACAGAAACTTACGGAAAAAGAAAAAATTAATATAGAATGGTTTTAATATAACAAATGATTGCTGAGCAATTCCGTAGAGTCGTCTGAAAGCTCTTATTCCAATATATCTAAGACTATTTGGAATTTGGAACCACTTTCAAAGATTACCTCTCATGTGTTCCAATAGCTTCTGCAACAGCAAAACTTCCTCCTTTTAGAGTGATTTCGATTTCTGAAAATAACTGAAAGTCGTTCTGAACACAGTCTGCTGCAAAGTTAGGTAATGGGGTTTTGGTCCATGATGATTTCATAGAAATTCCCTTGTGGGTGAAAGCACTTCGGGATCCTGGAGCTAACCACGCACACAGACCCAATGGGCTCTTTTCAACTGTGGTTCTCCTAGCCACGTGTGTCCTGGCCAAGGTGGGAAGTCAGGTGAGAACTGCCCCAGTATTCAGCTGGGAACTGGCAAACACCCTTGTCGCCAGCATTCCAAGTCTCGTAATAAATAAGTACGAGGTGACATTCTAGTTCAAAGGCCAATGAAGCTTTCCACTGCTGGCCTACTAGCTTCACCTCCCTACATTGCCTTCCTCTGCTTCTCCATTCAACAGCCATGGTTCATTGCAGAAGCCGCAGCCCCTGCTGTTTCTACTTCCTACAGCCCCTCCTTTTCTAATAATGGCTCCACACCCTCAGGGCCACGTGCTCCTAGGCTAAAGAGGAGAGCTTTCTCTCAGAGAAATTGCAATTATTTTTATCACCTGTAGGTACTTGGTTGTAGCCCATGAACCTACTACAAATGCAAAAACTCAAGCCCTACCCCACACCTACTGCATTTGAACAAGCTTGGAAGAGAGGAAGGCAAATCAAAGTTAAAGATACATGACTTAGATCAGGGTATCAAACTTAGCATGGTTGAAATAACTCCAGGAAGTTTAACAACACAGGGGCTCCACCCCAAGTTTGTGCTTCAATAGCTGGCCCCCAAACTAATCTGAATACTTTTCATTTCAGGTCTCGCTATCAAAGCAGTTTGGCAAATTTTCCAGATCATCTGGGCATTTAAGGAAACAGAGAGTGGTTGGCTCCCACAAATTTAGTGACCATCAATCCCAAATTGAGCTTCTTCTTTTTCTCAGTAACTTTCACGTCGGGGTGAGTTTTCCAACTTCTATCAGCAACCCACAGACCTGCATTGAGGCCTTCCTTCTCAACATTGACAGGAGTATTTCAAAAACCCGTGCAGCATTTTCAGTTTTCTAGCATTTCTCCTCAGTTTTCAGGACTGCACACAAAAGTCACTCCTGGTGGGCAGCCATGCTACACCGGAGTGAAGTTCAGGCCCCCAAAAAATCTCCAGCATTTCAGAATTTCTCATTTAACCTAATTGACTATTTGGCATTGGGAGAAGAAATCTCCATGCCATGGTGCCAAAGAAACAAATCAACTTTAAGTGATTTCTAATTTTGCCAGATGCACTTTCTTTGGTATTTAGGTTATTATTTCCATTCAAGACTTTCGATGCTTTGTTTGAAGGTTATATTTCAAACAATATATTTAATCACTACCATTGACCTTAAAATAACTGGCAATGATTTAAAAGCTATGGTTTATAGCCCTGGCTGGTTTGGTTCAGTGGATAGAGCGTCAGCCTGCAGACTGAATGGTCCAGGGTTTGATTCTGGTCAGAGGCACATACCTGGTTTGCAGACTTGACCTTCCCAGTGTGGGGCATGCAGAAGGCAGCCGATCAATGATTCCCTCTCATCGTTGATGTTTCTCTCTCCCTCTCCCTTCCTGTCTGAAATCAATCAAAATATATTTTAAAAGCAATGATTTCAAATAGGTTTCAACTTTAGTTCTAATTCTGAGATATTGGTAGTGATACCCAGAACCTTGTGTTGAGAAAAAATTTGAGGCTGACAGCAGACTCCACAGAGAGTTCAATGACTGATTAGTGATGTCTGCCATGAGAAGGGGCATAGGAAGTGGCAGGAGCCTTTTGCCATCTCTTATTTTCCAACATACATGTTACTGAATTTTTTGCACAGATTTATACCTAAAGATTAAGGATGCACCCACATGCAAGTGAACTGAGTCTTTCTGGGAAAATGATCATTTCCTAAAATCCTATAGCAGACATGGGTTCCTTTAGCTCTGGTTCATGTAGACCACTCCATGGCTGCCACAGTTCATTCTAGAGGTCCTGATAATTCCTTTGGTCCCCATTAACAATACCCACTCCCTGAGAAAGAAAGTTACTCTTGCTTTCTGGTTATCATTAATATTTAAGGAAGTTCACTGAGCTCACCCAAAACTGAGAGATTTACCTTCCTCTCTTGCCCCTTACAAGAGAACAGACCAGATTTATTTATTTACTTACTTACTTATTTTTATCATTACAACCAGGTGAGTGGTGTGTGGGGAAGAGGGTATTACTGGCTTCTAGTGGGCAGAGGGTAGAGATGCTGCAAAACATCTACGATGCACAAGAGAGTCCTACAGCAGAGAACTATTGGACCGAACGTGAATAGCACTGAGGTTGAGAAATGCTGATCTAGAGGATTGAAATTCAGGTCTCCGAGTGCCTGATTCAACCAATTATGAACCTTTAACTATGACTCACTAAACAGAGAATGTAATTCTTCCAACTAGAGGAAGATGAACTCGGTTCTTGCTTTTGACCAAGAGAAAGTGCTCCTGATATGATGTCTTTATCAACTTAGAGAAAACTGTCTTTATGAACTCCTAAAGCCCTAGTATTTCTACAAAACCAGACACGTGACTTATACCTTTCTATATGAGCACAGCACCTATGACCACAGCAAACTTGTGCAGGAGATGTGGCTGGAGGGTAGCCTTCCATTCCTCTCTCCACCAAGAAAGATCAGACTAAACAAAGCACTCCTTGTACCCCGCTGCTTACTTGTAGTAAATGGTAATTATATATTTTTTCCATCTTTAAGATTAAAATATCTTAGTGACTTGTGATTCCCACACCTATAAAAATGATGTGCTGGAAATGCTACAGTTTTAAGAAAATAAATATTAAAAAACCCAGTTCATTTAAGACATCAGGGGGAAAAAATAAAGTTTGTGGGATTCTTTTTTCCCCCTTCCTGATCAAATAACGAACAAAATCAGCGGCAACACTAGATTTTTAAAACATTTTAAACTCTAGCATGTTAGTGTAATGAGTCTGTGGCTTTGCAAAGCAAGCCCAAAAGTTATGACAATCAACGAAATCCCAGAGGGGAGAGTTTAGCTGTATAAGCACTGGTTTGGGGAACGCAAATTCTGTAGAATGAAAGATTCCAATAGTAGCTGGGTTTTCTCAACCCTAAATTCTTCTAAGATGCATAATTGAATATTATGTAGTAAACTGAGAAGGACCTTTGGAGAAAACAAAAACCAAAGTTCTTTTAGATCTTCATGAACATTAAAAGCTAAGCTTTCAACTCTAGCCAAATGCATTAGCATGAGTTTCTCCCAATATATTGTTTAGTCACAATGCTTTATCCTTGATATTATATGTGGTCCTGAAAGTTATAAACCAAGACTCCAGGACTTGTAATCCTGGAGATAGAATATGACCAACACATGGCATGTGAT
Source organism: Vespertilio murinus (assembly GCA_963924515.1). Classification (NCBI taxonomy): domain Eukaryota; kingdom Metazoa; phylum Chordata; class Mammalia; order Chiroptera; family Vespertilionidae; genus Vespertilio; species Vespertilio murinus. The sequence goes on from OZ004707.1 coordinate 31,405,283, forward strand.
ATGTATATGTTTTGAAATGCTACTAATGATAAGGTAGAACTGTGTGGATTTAACCAAAGTCTCCACTAAGAGGTTTGTGAAAGGTGGTATAGACAAAAGTGGTTAGGTCCCCCCAAGTGGATGCAATAGCAAACTAAGTAGGAATGGTGATTATACAATTATAAGAAGAGTCATATGTTGCCTGCTTGGAGCATCCAATTTTTAAAGAAATTTTGGATTTTTAAGCCTCCAGAATAATCCTTTCCTTGGAAACTTCACACAAATCTGTGAAGGAGATGTGGCTGGAGGGTAGCCATCCTCAAAGACCTGGGTACTCTCCATCATTGGCAACTCTTGTAGAGGTCAATTAACAACTGCGTCCATGTTATCTAAGATCATTCATAAAAACTGGTCATAATGGAGGAGAATAATGGCTCCCACACCTTCCCCATATCTAACTACCTTCATCCTGACCTCAAACCCACTCTCAATTCTTTGTCATCTTCTGTACTACTAAACTTCCCTGTGTTCCTTCTCACCATTTCTCCACCAGTGTTTGCTTACTACGATGTGATCAAGCTCATTGATCACAGTTCCCATCCATGCTGACCCAGGACAACCTTTGATTTAGGGTACGGTTGGTGACTGGTACTCAATAAGGAAGGTACATTTTAGCTTAGATTTTAAAGTTTGGTCTGATGGGTATGACAAAAGGGAAAATGATTTTTGTTATTTTTATTTTTATTTTTTGTCCTATGAAAGACTAGGAACAAAATTTGGGAGGCAAAAAATGTCAAGGCATTTCTAGCAGCAAATCATTTGTCCAAAACACCACAGGAAGTAAGCTGGAAGCAAAGATCAGTACCACCCTGAATGGAAAGCTTAAAAAGTTTTGTTTTGTTCAACAGGCCAGAGGAGTTATTAAGAGTTTGAGGTCAGTGTGGTTACATGATCAAAGTGATTCAGGAAAATTAATTAGATGGTGTTATGGGTTGGGGTTGAATGTGGGTGGAAAAAAAGTCCAAAAAAGAAAAATCAGTTAGGAACTATTAGGGTGATGAGGAAAGAGGTGATGAAGGCCTGAGCTTGGGTGGTAAGAGAATAGAAAAAAATATTAAATAACAATCAGCCACAAGCAGAAATGCACATGGTTCTTCACATATCTGGGCAGTGGGAAAGGGAAAATCAGAGGTGACCAGGAAGACTTGGAGTCTTCATTCCACCACCTGCCTTGTCCAGAATGTGAGACATCTCTGTTCTGCTTGCATCGCAGAAAATGGGACTGCATGGTGGTACCCAGTAACTAAGTGTAGGGTGTCTGAGGAGCTGATGCTTTTCTGATTCTCAACACACTCCAACCCTGGCCTGGGGCTGCCCCTCTATTTATTTTGATGTGTTGAGTTTGATAAAAATTAATGCAGCCTTTTAGAATTGATCTTCCCTCTGTTTTTTTGTTTGTTTGTTGATTTTAGAGAGGAAGGGAGAGGGAGACAGAGAGAGAAACATCAATAATAAGTGAGAATCATTGATTGGTTGACTCCTGCACGCCCCCTACTGGGGATCAAGCCTTGCAACCCAGGCATGCGCGCTTGTTCGGAATCGGATCTGGGATGCTTCAGTCCACAGGCCGATCGATGCTCTATCCATTGAGCCTCTGTTTTTGAAGCACACAGTCTTATCTTCTGCCGCAGCCCTAGGACACTATCCTTCCCAACACTTTATTTTGAGCCTTTCATTTTATTTTGTGCCAGCTTCATGGGCATGGTACAAACCTGATTTTGTGGAGGCCGGTGGACCAAGTCTGAATCCCAACCTTCTCACTTTCTGTTCAGATGATTTGGGGCCAGTTATTTAAACTTGCTGAGCCTCAGCTTTCCTGTTTTTAAAATGGGGCTGATGATAGCCAGGCAGGATATTATAAAAATTAAGTAGCCTGTGAAAGCAACCGGCACACTGTAAAATGGTTAGACGTTTGTGTATAAAGATAATAATTAAATGGAAGCTTTGTTGTTAGTGTGTCAGTTAGAGACCACTCTGAAGTAAATATTCTCAACTTGACTGTAACTAAGGAGCCCTATAACCACAACTAAATCACCCTGCTTTTTAATCTGTTCCATAAAGACCCAAACACATAAGGCTCAGTTAATTTAAGCGTCACTCTCACTATTAGGGTCCCAAACTCCTCCAGTCAAGAGCACGCTCATGAAATTTAGAGGGGTTTTTTTTTTAAAGTCACTTCATCCTAATACCAGTTTAATAAAAATGAATTTTAAAAATGGCGATGTACCATAACTCTTTTTAAACAATTAAGCTAGTAAGTGAAAAAAATTTTTTAAAAAAATGAAAAATTTGAATTTACTATTTCAAAATAATGAGACTTTGTTTTTGTTTTTAAATTAACTCCCTTCTTCACAAACCCTCGATTAACTTCTCCTTGCGTGTGAGAGAGTCCTATATATCATTTTGCAGCACAACCAGCCCATTTACAAATGGGCCCGTTTCTGAAAATAGGCCTTAACATAAACACAAATCCTTCCCAGAAATCGGAACTTAAATTTAAAAAAAAAAAAAAAAAAAAAAAAAAAAAAAAAAGTGTGTTTGGTAGAATTTCTTGAGCCACTCAGCTATTCCTTCTCCTTTCTGTTCATTTGAGGAAATGAGTTGACTAGAAGGAAACCACAGTAACCCAGTGTTCATTCACCTCCACGGAGAAAAAAATGAAGAAAATGCAAGGTGGTTACTTTTTATCATTTGTTTACAAAAAAAGTGCCAGTGGGGGGGGGGGAGGGAAGAGAGCTGTGTGTGTAATGTTCCCGATTGTTTTGTGTATCCCTGGCAAACTTGAAACTTGATTTGTGCTCACTCTATACTCCTAAAACCCCTTTCACACGCAGTCTTACGGAATCTCGCTTTTTTTACTCCGGGCTAAACAGAAAGCTTTCTTCCTCATCAAAGTGTGAAGCCCTTGATCTCCTTAATCTCCTGCTTCTTCGCAGTCTATGCATACACAAGTAAGTGATGTTCTCTTCTGTGTCTGTTGAATCTCTTAAGACGCCGGGAAATGTGCTTTTTTATTTCATTCTCCATCCCTAAGGACCGCTGATAGTGATTGAATTCTGAAGAGACGAAGGTGATGTAGGCAATTCATGCCCATTTTTATTACTGGTTAAGTTTTGAATTAGATTCAGCATTTCAGAAAAGCAGCTTGATCTATTATCAGCTGACCTGAATTCTTATGGTGTCATTTAACTGCTTTATCCTCGGGAACTCCATTCACCTCTTCCGCCCGGCCCAGCCTTAGCAACAAGCTGCAGAGGAACTTGCTTCAGCCCTGATCTTTGGAAACCCTTCGTCGTCGTGGTCATTGATAGTCAATTCTGCAAAGAAGTGTTGTTGTGAGAGCGATCTTTTTTTAAATTATGTGTTGACTTGAATTAAATATCGATATCGAATATTAATCTATTTGGTGTGGTAGAAAAATTGGATAACGCATCATCCCACTTCTCACAAATAACTACTCTTAACACAGGAGCATTGTTTATTCTGGTCTTATTTGTCTGTGTTTTCTAAATGCTCAACATCATTCTTTTCATATGCAATTTCATATTCTACTTTTGTTTTTGCTTAAAAGTCATATTATATTAGACATTGGGGGGGACGGGCCATGTGTGGGGGATAAGGGAGGCAGAGGGAAGGTCAATGGGGGGGGGGAGAGAGAAGGAGACATATGTACTACTATTTGTAATACTTTAAACAATAAAATAACATTTTAAAATAATAATAATAACATAAATCATATTAGGTAACCATTAAATATCCTTAAAATATTTTAATGATCATATGGATATGCCTTACTTTAATGATCCAAGGTGAACTTTTGGATGAATTTCCTACCTATATTAACACTGTCATAAATACTATTATTTATAACTCTCTGTCTGCACTTCTAAACATACCTCCAGGATAGCATCCTAGGAACATAACTTCAGGATCAAAGGATCTTGGATTTTAAGAGTATTTCCCCCTCCACAGTTTAAAATCTGAGTGACTTTTAAGTTTTATAAAATATGGCATTTCCCAATTGTGAAGGAGACTATGCAGAGCGGGCAGTTTGATCAGGAAAACAGGTAGACTCCGTTGCAAAATATTATATAAAGTTCTTTCTAGGGAATCTCAGGCCTCTGTGTGTGTGTATGTTTCTCTCTTACCTTACATTTCTGGAGGCTTATTAAATACCCACAGTAATTTTGTGATACTTCCATGTAAAAGCCAACAATTTATACTGAAAACTGATGACACAGAAGAAAAAGGAAAAAGAGGGCAATTTTTTCCCTCAGTTCTTCCCCACTCACCCGTGGCCGAAGGTGGAATGTGTTGGTAGAAAGTACACGTATCAAGCAGTGAAATACACATGGTTGGGTTGGTGTGGGTAGCATTTCTACTGCTCTGGCAGGAACAAAAATCCACATGGATGTGCGAGCTATAGATGAGACACAGTGAGTCTCACTGGGTTCAAATCCAGGTGTTGGCTCTGCCAGGTTCCTTTTTAAAAAATTTATTAAGGTATTATCTGTGTACATAGTTTACCATTGCCCCCCCCCCCTTCCCATTCATGCCCTCCCTCCCCAGAGTTCTGTGTTCGTTGGTTGTACTTATATGCATGTATACCAGTCCTTCGGTTGATCTCTTATTTCCCCCCAGGTCTCCTTCCCCTCCCCGCTGTCATTTGACAGTCTGCTTGTTTTATGGTGACTATCTCAGGACCACATGAATAGAATCCGCTCCTCCTCTGGTTCACACACACACACACACACACACACACACACACACACCAGGTCCCACTGCTTCCCCGGGGCACACGGCTCTCCCAGGACACACGGTCCCCCTGGGGCACACGGCTCACCCGGGGCACACGTAGGCCAGGTTCCTTGCTGGACGCTGGCCCGGAATTGTTCTCTTGTCTTTTCCAGCATCCAGAGGCTGCTGCCTTTCTCAACTCAGGGCATCTTCCTCCTCTCCAAAGCCAGCAAGGGCAGGGAAAATCCCTCTCATGCTTTAAATCACTCCTCCTCCCTCGTCTGTCTCAGGTTGCTAACCCTGCTAAGACACTCTCTCCAACTTGAAGGATTCACGTGACGGGACTGAGCCAACCCAGATAGTTCAGGATAATCATGGACGGCTTCCTGGAACCCACAGATGTGGACTCCCTAGGCGAGTCCACCTCCAGGTCTCACCGAAGGGCAGCCACTGGCTGTGCTCACAGGGCAGGCGGACCCCTTGCAGCAGCATGCTGAGGAACACGGTCCTTAGCTTTCCCGGCTGGGGCACAAAGGAAGGCACAGCAGATGCCGAGGGAGACGTGTAGACATGTCTGCAAAGGCATGATGGTTGGTGCAGGGAGAACCACACGTGATGCTGGTTCTGTTGCAACATCATATAATGCAGCAGAAGCCCAGGTTGAAAAGGCATGCCACACCATCACCATCGCCCTCACATCGATGTTAACAGCACTGGATTCGCACTCTCTGGCCACACTCGGCGCAATTCACCTTATTGCCTTACTTTCTCAATTTTCTATTGTCAGATATATATTTTTTTCTTTTGCCTTATTAAATAGCCACAAGAATCATTTCAGAGAGAGATTGGGAAACTATAGAAAATGGGAAATTCACATAGAGCTTTTGATGAAAGTCAAAATGGAATTTTAAAATCTGGCTATTATTTCCGGTGATACTAAATGTGGTGGTTGTTTTCCCTTGAAGTTTAAATTGTGAAGAGGCATAAAACGACAACAACAAAAAACGATTTTAGTAACACCTAACAAGCAGGCAATGTGATTTAGGCTAAAAGCCTAAAACTTAATTAACTTTGCTATAATCTAGCAAAGGCCACGCACCATGTGTTCAATGACTCAAAATGAAGGGGAGGGGGGTGGGATTTATGCCTACATCCACAGCAACAACACTTTTATACCGCTGACTTCCAAGTAAGCAAAGCATTAGTGTCAGAGAGTATATTCCTTTTTAATTTGCATATATTTTTTGAAGAAAGAATATTTTCTGCTAGAGAAAAGCATGCAACGTTTTAAAAAGAAAATGACTCTAAATGCATTCATACAAAACTCTAATTTTCACACAACCCAGATGGGCTACACACACTAGAAAAAGTTACAATGACAAGGCCTTTTATTAGGGAAGCTGGTGCAGAGAGAAAATTGGACAGCATGGTAAAATTGATTAGCAGACATGGGAAGTAAAATGTCAGGATTAAGGCTGAAACTGGTTTGGCTCAGTGGATAGAGCATCGGCCTGCGGACTGAAAGGTCCCAGGTTCGATTCCGGTCAAGGGCATGTACTTTGGTTGCGGGCACATTTCCAATGGGGGATGTGCAGGAGGCAGCTGATCCATGTTTCTCTCTCATCAATGCTTCTAGCTCTCTACCCCTCTCCCTTCCTCTCTGTAAAAAAATCAATAAAATATATATTTTTTAAATGTCAGGATTAAGAAAGAAAAGAATGGAAGATGGCCTCACAATATCCCTGGGCCACAGGGAATTCACGGAAGTGAGTTTTATTTACATGTAAAGACAAATTCTGTCCTGGACTCCAATGAGGAAGTCAGCATAAATCCTTGCATTAAGTTGAGAAAAGAATAAAGGTGTTTTCCATTCCTGGTTTGCATGAAGGAACCTTGGTTGGGCTCTCAGCTTCTGACCACTGGAGCAGCCTCCTCCAGACTAGGTCAGTGTATGAGGCTGGAGGAACGTGGACACAGCCATTAGCCTAGGCCCGTGGTAGGCAAACTCATTCGTCAACAGAGCCAAATATCAACAGTACAACGATCGAAATTTCTTTTGAGAGCCAAGTTTTTTAAACTTAAAATTCTTCTAATGCCACTTCTTCAAAATAGACTAGACCAGACCGTGGTATTTTGTGGAAGAGCCACACTCAAGGGGCCAAAGAGCTGCATGTGGCTCGAGAGCCACAGTTTGCAGACCGCGGGTATAGGCTGTTTGCAGCACCATACGGTCTTCCCAGATGATGAGATGTTAAATGTTCAACTTACATAAAAGCTCTTGAATGGCAATGGCACCCTTAGGACCAAAATTGTCATAGTAACAAGGCAGCTCCATGTGGATCTCGAAGAAGGGTTGAGAGAGGATAGGGAAAAAATGGGGTGCGTGGAGGTCAATCATTTTCTCTTTGAGTGTGCCATAGTGTTTTGATAGGGCACACACAGGAGTGATATCCAGAGGTAACTACAGACGCTGAGGTGCTCCCAACCAGAATGAATGCCTGTACCATCACAGTGTCCCCACGGGGCCCTGGGACCCCCTTTACTTAAGATACTTTCTGAGCCGAAACCGGTTTGGCTCAACGGTAGAGCGTCGGTCTGCGGACTGAAAGGTCCCGGGTTCGATTCCGGTCAAGGGCATGTCCATTGGTTGCGGGCACATCCCCAGTAGGGGGTGTTCAAGAGGCAGCTGGTTGATGTCTCTCTCTCATAGACGTTTCTAGCTCTCTATCTCTCTCCCTTCCTCTCTGTAAAATATCAATAAAATATATTTTTTTAGAAAAAGATACTTTCTGATTTATTCCTTCTTTCAAACTTGACTTTGTTTACCCCCTTCTCTCAGAGACCTGCCCTCTGCTGTCCTTCCCAGGGAATGTGAGGGCAATCCATGTAGCAGATGAGTGTCTAGAAAGCTGTCAGCGATGCGCCTGTAGCAGAATTCCAGGGCACCGGGGCAAACCAGAAGCATATCATTTTCAACAGGTGGTCTTTTCAGAGCCCCCTCAAATTATACTGTCTAGTAATAATCATCATCATTTTTGTCTTCTGCCTTGCTGCTTACGATGCAATTATACACACACACCATTTTGTTTGACCGGCTGTTAATCCAGCAGGTCTATATCAAGCAACTCCGGGGGATGGGAGGAAACAGACACTGTTCTCTCCTTTGTGGGTCTGACTGTCCTGCGAGGGAAACAAATAGATGGTTGTGAATGAAAAATATGCAGTTGTTGCTGAGGAAGCCATTATTTCAGACTGGGGCAAGCACAGGGGAGATAAGAGAAAGCCTGATGGGAAGAAAGCCATGATGCCAACTGTGTTAGTAGCTTATGAAACTGCAGTAGCCAAGGAGTGGCGGTGTCAGTCACGTGGTTTATTCGAGGAAGGGCAAATAGCCCTTTGTGCCCACATCATAAATAGATCTGGCATCAAAGGTGACAAGATAAAGGTGGTCTGGGGTCAACTTAGAAAGACTTGATGATGATAAAAAAAAAATAATAAAAATGTGATTTGACCCACATAACAAAAACCTTCTCTAACTGGGAGAGACCCCATCACTCCCTTTCATAGACAAGGAACCTGATAGTCCAAACCACACAGCTACTGAGCAGCAGGTGTGGTCCTCACATCCAGGTCCCCTACCTCCTACATGGCCTAGCTCTGCCCGCGACCTTCTGTGCCCCTTACTCTCAAGGCTGGTAAACTCAATGCTGAAGATGCCTGTTGTGGGGTGAACTGAGTCCCCCAAAAACATGTTGAGGTCCTAGACCCTGGGTACCTGTGAATGTGACCTTATTTGGTAAGATAGATTTGCTGATGTAATTAATATGAGGTCACACTGTATTAGGATGGGCCAGTAATCCTATATGACTGGCGATCTTTTTTAAAAAATATATTTTATTGATTTTTTACAGAGAGGAAGGGAGAGGGATAGAAAGTTAGAAACATTGATTATGAGAGAGAAACATCAATCAGCTGCCTCCTGCACACCCCCACTGAGGATTGCCAGCAACCAAGGTTTTGCCCTTGACCAGAATCGAACCTGGGACCTTCCGCCGGCCGACACTCTATCCACTGAGCCAAACGGGTTTCAGCTATGACTGGTGATCTTATAAGAAGAGAAAACATACAGAAACACAGAGAGAGCACCATGTGAGGTAGAGGGTGGGGTGATCAGCTGCAAGGAACACTCAAGATTCCCAGCAACCACCAGAAGCTGGAACATATATATCTTCTCTATTTATTCCAGAGGAAGGAAGTGAGAGGGAGGGAAAAATAGAAACAAATGATGAGAGAGAATTACCCATTGGCTGCCTCCTGCATGCCCCCTACCGGGGATTGAGCCATAACCTGGGCATGTGCCCTGACCAGGAATCGACCCATGACCTCCTGGTTCATAGGTCGATGATCAACCACTGAGCAACACTAGTCAGGCTAGCTCTGCTGTTTTAAGCCATCCGGTATGTGGTAGTTTGTAACAGCACCCTTAGGAAACAAATATCATGTCCAAAATAGGTCTGAAGCACACAACAGCTCTCTGAGGGCCTGGTTTAGTTCAATCATAAAAATTTATAGACTCGGTAAGGATAGATGGGTTTTTCACTTTCAGGCAATTCAACTCTGGACATCACCTCACCTTCCAAAAGGGCCAGAGCTTAACACTCGCCCTTCACCCAGCCCAGCGACCTGGCCCCTGTTGGAAGAACACAGAGTTGTCTTGCCCAGAGCGGGAAACAATGTGCTTCCCTTCCCCAGCTGTTCCCATCCAAAGTGGGGTAAAGGTAAGCTAAACAGCCTCTAAAATGGTAACTTGGGCCGATCCCAGGCTCATATAATTTGTAAGAGCATTTGAAATGAGAAACGTTTGCCTCGAACATTTACGAAGAGACTAAAAGACGTTCACCCTCCTTTGCCCTCTCCCCTTCTCCGGGGGAACAAGAGACTCGGTGATTAGACCCGCCTGGTGTTTACACATAAACTTTATCCCAGAAACACATTGTGAAGTTAGCACAACCTAAAAAGAGGGCAGGACAGAAAATGTAGACGCAGGAAGTCAAAAGAAAAGGGCTGACTTTTCTAAAAAAGACAGAAACCAAGACCAAATCACAAAAATTGTTCTAGAATTCAAAACAGCTTGGGAGAAAGCGCCTTTGCCAACAGTGGAAAATGCAGTGAAGAGACAGAACAGAAGCAAACTCTAACCAAATGAAGAAAAGAAGGGAGAATGGGAGGGAGAAAGGTAGATGAATTACATATGTACTGTCCCCAGCAACATCCAAGCTTATCTAAATGTGGTATCTGATTTCTCTTTCAGGAGAATCCCAAGGAGATAAATATTATAAACTTCATCTGACAGAGGAGAAAACAGGGACACAGGTGTTAGACTTATTTGTCCTAGTCACAGAGCTAATAGGTCGAAGAACTGTATTTGAAGCTCCTGAATGAGAATCTCATAGATTAGTTTTTGTGTGTTTTTTCTGTTTTGTTTTGTTTTTTATTGCCCAGCCGAGGCAAGAAGAGTGGATTTGGCATCCTGATTGAAACATCAGTCCATGAGATGAAAACTTAAGAGAATTAAAATGAAGACTATATACACTGGTATTTCTTTAATATGGATGATTAAAAATGAGAGTTGCCCAGGTACACACACACACACACACACACACACACACACACACACAAAGAAAATTTAGTTTTGTTCAAATATCTTAGATCTAAGGCAAGTGTGAATAAAACAGGCAATAATGTAAGAGGGGGGAAGATCTGCGGAGGAAAATGGCAAATTTTTTTTATCTGCCTTTGAATCTTAAAATATTTGGCACAAACCTTGAGAATAGTTCAAAGATATTTTTTTTCCTACCAGCTGTAAGTTAAATATTAGAAGTGAATGTCCTCATTTTGAATACAAACATAAATGCAAGAACATAAAACTGTCAGTTTCAAAGAAGATTATATTTCTTGTGCAGCTGGTATCTTACAAAGGAAGCATGAGCCCCATTCCTCTCCTCATTCTCATATGTGACCCTTGTGTTGGGGTGCCCGCGGCCTAAAGCAAGATGATGTACACTGGAAGGTTTTTAAACAGTTTGCTTCACTCAGAGCAGGGGGGGGGGGGGGGGGGGGATGGAGGGGAAGGACAGGACCTGAGCCGGCAGGTCATAAATACCAATATTTGAATCCTAAATCTGCCATCCTCTAAGCCTTAGTAAGGTAAGGTAGTCAACCTCTCTTCTAAGTATCCTTACCCATGAAATGAAGCTGTTGCAACGCTCTTGTAAAGACTAAATTAGATATTTTGTGTGAAATACTTGCTGTCCTGGATTGAATGGTGCCCCCCTCCTACCCCCAGAAAGATATGTCTACTTCTGAACTCCCAGGCTCTGTGAGTAAAACTGATTTGAAAAAAAGGATCTTTCCAGATGTAATTAAGTTAAAGATCTTGAGATGAGATCATCCTAGATTACCTGGACAGGCCCTAAAAATCCAATGACAAATGTCTTTACAAGAAAGGTCAGAAGAGGAGAAGAAAGGGATGTGGGGAGGAGGTGGCGTGTAAAGATGGAGGCAGAGATTGGGGTGATGCAGTCTCAACAAGGATCCCCTGGATGACGCAAGGAAGGGATTGTCCCCTGAGGCCTTCAGAGGAGCTGATGCCTTGATTTCAGACTTCTAGCCTCCAGAGCTATGACTGAATACATTTCTTTTGTTTTATGTCACCCTGTTTGCATTGGTTGGTATGGCAACCCTAAGAAACTGATATACCTGGTAAATCCCTGAAAGAAGTGTATTCTTCTCCCCCCCCCCCAAGCCGGCATGGCTCAGTGGTTGAGCGTTGACTTTTGAACCAGGAGAATATGGTTCCATTCCCACTCAGGGCATATGCCCCGGTCATGGGCTTGATCCCCAGTGTGAAACATGCAGGAGGCAACCAATCAATGATTCTCTCTCATCATTGATGTATCTATCACTCTCTCCCCCTCTCCCTTCCTCTGTAAAAAAAAAAAAAAAAAAATATATATATATATATATATATATATATATATATATATATATACATATACATATATATAGTTTATTCTCTTCTCCCCTTCTTCTCCTTACCCAGCTTGAGTGATGCTCCCAAAGGTGGGACTAGGGTACAGTACCCAGTGGACAACCTGACATGCTTCCCTCCTGAGAAAGGGGAGAAATGAAGAGTGCTCCCCATTGTACCATGGCATCACCACAGTGAGAAACACCATGGTGCCTTCGTATGTATTTCCACAGTGACTTGTGGTCCTGTGAGGGAGGGGAGGCAGGCTGTGATGCAAACAGATCGTCTGTGAAAACAGCCGACATGGGGAGAGCTCTCTATGCTGAGCACTATCTATATGCTCTTCATGCATCAATACATTTCATCATTGCAATGAGTTTATAAGGCCCATTGAGCCCCATCTTACAGAGAAGAAAACGGATGCACAGAGAAATTAAATAACAATTATTACGCCCAGATTTTGTGATCCCCAAGGACCACCAGGGAGCCGGGTCCGATGCAATAGCAGAAAGCCTGTTCCATGCTAGCATGGGCTCTGTCCCACTTACACCGACACTGGCGTGGGGGAAGAGTGTGAGCTTCAACAGATCAAGGGGTTTTATAGGGGTGGTGATGTCACTGCTTTGGCTGACCCTGATTGGTTGGGTGAGGGCTAGGGTCCAGTTACAAAATGGAGGATAGCTCCGCCCTGCCCCACAGTACAAATGGAGTCAGGAGTTAGCCCCACCCCACCCTGCCCTCTCAAAATCATGTGATTATGGTCACAAAGCTAGTGAATGCCAAAGCTGGGGAATTCATGGCCAGCCACTCTAATTCCAGAAGTCATACTTTTAGCCACTGTATTAGCTTCTTATGGCTGCTATAACAAATTAGATGGATTACACAATAGAAATTTATTGTCTCACAATCTAAAGATAGAAATGACCGTCTGAAATAGAGGTTTCAGCAGAGTGGGTTCCATGTCTCCCTGTATCTTCACATTGTCTTCCCTGGGTGGATGGCTTTGTATCCAAATGTCCTCTTTGAAAGGACACCACTCATTTTGGATTAGAGCTCACCCTAATTGCCTCATTGTACCTCATTTATCTCCATAAAGACCCTATCTCTAAATAAGATCACACCCTGAGGTGTTAGAAACTAGAACTTCAACATATGAGTTTTGGGGGAACATAATCCAATTCAAAACAGCCACTACACCATACTTGCTCTAATAAATGAAAAATGAATGAGAAGGTGAATGACTCTTTCCTGCCAGAAGTCACCAGCTGTGAAGCACACCTCCATTGCTAGTTCTACTCTTATTTCATTGCAGCCTGAGCTATTGCATAACCATCAGACCTGTCCATAGCATTCCGTGGATGCAAGTACAGACGTTTGGAATCAAATTCTGGCTCTGACATTTCTTAACTGTGTGACTTTGGGGAAATTTTCTACTTTGAGTTGAGCCTCTGTTTTCTCTTCGGATGAGAAAATAATTTATAGTCCCCACCTAGAGGACAGTAGAAGAATGAAATGAGGGCACCCAAGTAAAGCAAAGAGTCCTATGGGCTCCATGAGGGTAAGCCTGCCTCAGCCACTGCTGCTTTCCTCTTTTTTCCATGTTGACTGCTCTTTTGCAGACCTCTTCCCTAGGCGGTGCTAGAGCCGGCTACCAGACAGGGGCCCTCCCCAGTGATTTCCTACAGCATTTCCTTATCATCCTATTCTTCCTCTCTCTCTCTCTCTCTCTCTCTCTCTCTCTCTCTCTCTCTTTCTCTCTCTCTCTCTCTCTCTTTACCATAAATGAGATTAGGGCTTTCCCAGAAACTGGTCTTGGTGGAGCAGGGTGACAGCAGGTCTGGGCATGGCCAGGCCTGAGCAACCGAAGGCCGGATGTCAGGTTGCATGTTATTCAAATTACAGGGTCCTAGAAAGGTGGAGAAGGCTCAGTCTTAACTCAAGCCAGAGTCTGTACCAAAGGGATAAAATGCAGCTGAACTTTTTGGGCTCCTCACTTAACCCTCAAAAACCCTATGAGACTGACAAACTAGATGGTATCTTTTATAACCCAGAGAGACTATATGAATGACTTGTTCGGAGCTGAACCAAATGTAATAGCCAAAGTCAATGACAGTACAAATGCCAGAGACGTGGAGCACCATTTAGCTCAGTTCAATTGGTTCCACAAATATTTACTAGGAATCCAGTAATCGTTAGACCCAGTGCCAAGAAACAAGGGCATGAAAGTAGAAACAGAGATGTCCCGTTCCCAGCTCTCCAAACACTCACAGGCAGGGGGGAGAGTGGGTGGATTAAAGGAGAGAAGTGAGCACATGGTTCAATGGAAGGTTGCTAAAGGGAGTGACCACCAAATCCAGAGCTTCGGAGGAAATTGCATGGAATAATTGGCAAGGTAGAAAAATGGAAGAATTTCCAGGTAGAAAGTGAAAGAGGGAAGTGGAGATAATGGTGTGGTCAGCCTTTGTAGGGAGAGGAAAAAGCCACAGCAACTTGGAAAGACGTGTGTGAAGGAAAACCATTCCTTTCCACTTATTGGGGGACAAATCTGGGCCAGGGAGTGTGGCTTTAAAATCCAAGCTGTGTATGGAGGCAGGGGCCAGGTGACAAATGGCTTGAAACTGTTATATTGTGAGTCACAGCAAGGATTTCAAGTGTTTAAAACAGAGAAGAGACAAAAAAAAATAAGCATTGGATTTGAAGAACAACTCACCGCAGAGGGTGGACCAGAGCAGTGGTTCTCACTCCCTACTAATTACCACAATTACCTAGAGAACTTATTCTAACACAGGCCCAATCCTAAAGTTCCTGATTCTGTAGGCTTGTGATGGGGCCAAATAATTTGCATTTATTACTAGTTTCCAGCTACTGCTCTTGGTCCACCAATTTTTTTTTAAGTCACTGTATGAACAGTGGTAATTTTGAGGGTAGCAAGGCCAGGTGAGACTCCTGCTAGAGATGGGGCACTAAGCTAAGGTAGGGTCTGTAGGGTGCAGAGGCAAGGCTGAGCAACCTCAAAAAGTAGAGTCTGGTGACCAGTAGAATATGATGGGACAGTGAAGGAGTGTGAGGTGCCTCCCAGGTTTCTGGCTTGTGCGGTTGTGTAAATTGGGGCAAACACATGAGCCAGATGGGGGGGGGGGGCGTTTCTGAAAAGCCAAAAGGGTGAAACCATGAGAGACTCCAAATATCTTGAACTAGAGATACCTTTCATAGAAATGGCGAAGCTCTCTCATTTGGAGCTCAAGGAAGGGGTCTGCACTGGAGAGTAGCTTGCTTTTATAACCATTTTAGTGATGCATTTTGTAGCATTTATTTGATCAGTCAGGCAACTGATGGAAAATTTCAGTGTATATTATTGTTTTAGAATCACATGCTAAAGTAACAATATCTTTTAGTATGTGTTTAAATACCAACTGTTCATAGACTCCACAACAATACAAAATAAGATAGTCTAAATTTTGCACTAATTTTATAATCAACTTCTTAAAATACTATTTAATGAATTTAAATACCTACAACATGGTTTGTTCTATACCTCCAGGCCTTATCTTAAGAGATAAACTAGATCATCTACGTTAAGCACCACAGTGGGAAATGTATAAATTGAATTTTATTATTTTATTAATAGTTTTTCTATAATAAACTAATTAAAAAGGGTTGTCAGTAAGCATATTATGATTTACCTTATGGATTAAATGTTTATGTCCTCCCAAATTTTAGATGTTGAAGCTCAAACTCCAGAGGTAATGGTATGTGGAGTATGCAGGTGAGGACTTTGAATGCTAATTATGTTTAGATGAGGTCATAAGGGTGGGCCCCTGATAGGATCAGTGTCCTTGTAAAAAGAGGAAGAGACAATATATTCATCTCTCTCCCTTTTTTCCCTTCTCTCTCCCTTACCTCACCCCTTCCTCCACTTGTACCAAAAATGGCTAAGGGGGGGGGGATATAACCAGGACAAGAACTCTCACCAGACCCCAGCCATGCTGGCACCCTGATCTTGAACCTCCAGCCTCCAGAACAATGAGAAATACGCCACCCAATCTATGGTTAAGCCATCCAATCTATGGTTTTCCATTATAGCATCCCAAGGGGATTAAGACAGCTCCTCCTGAGTGGTCTCAAAATTAATCTCATCTCCACCATAGTCTGAAGTTCTTACTGCCCAGTCCTGCTTGCTCCCCTTTCCTGCACAGGCAACCACAATCTAGAAGTTTCTCTGTCCAATACTGCACAATAAACCTAACCATACTTCTCACACCACCCCTTAATACATCTCAGCAGTTTTCAATTGGGATGATGATCAAAGTCCTTAATGTGTGCCCCAAAGCATGGCAGAGTCTGGCATTCCTGCCCTTCCAGCCTCATTGCCCATCCCACTGGCCCTTCCTCTCCCTTTGTCCTCATCTCTGTCTCTCTGCTCCAACCACACCAGCCCTTGGTGGTGTTACATGCACCACTCAGTGTCTGCACAGGTGGCTCTCTCGCCCCCAAACCCTCTGTTTCCTGTCATTTCCTGTTCACCCTTCCTTCAGAGCTCAGCTTGAATTCTCCACCCTGACTTCCCTAATAAAACAATCTCTCTTGTTATTGATTCTTACAATACCATTCACCGCTTCTCAGAAACACCCCCGTTGTTACTTTTACACTTTTCATGACAATGAATTTTATTAATATGTGTCTCTCCCACTCAATCCTAAGCTCCCCAAGGGCCAGAGCCGTGACTTCATGTTATTGTTATTGCCATTTTGCTTACTCTGTTCTCCCTGACAGGAAGTGCAATACCTGGCACAAAGTAGACTCTCAAAAAGCATTTGTTGACTAAATGACTGAATAAACCTTTTTATGATAATAATGAAAAAGCCAAGGTTCTCCCGTGCCAGGTTCTATGATTCAAAGATGAGAAAATGCTGGTTTCCTTGATTTGCTTTTTCCAAGTCTTCTTCCCAGTTTCTCCTCCTGGAATCAGTTAATACTAAAGCATATGAGAGCTGAACTCTGAGATCCAGCCCTAAACAAAGGGCAGTATTTGTAAACATTTAACCCAGGACACTCTGCCAAAAAGCCTGTGTTGGAGCAAATTGTAGCCATGTGGCATGGAGCTGTGGGGAGCTTCTTTGTGGGTTTTAATTGAATTGGGGGTTGTAGGCCCTTTGCTGGGAGGCCCTCCTCCCCCCAAATAAAAATGTTTCTTAAACCTCTAGAAACTTCCACGTTTGAACCAACTCTCAACTTTCATCCTTTTTTCTACTGCAAAGTTCAAAAGTTGGAGTTCCTCTTGCTTCACTCCCCAAACTCAATTCCATTGTAATCGGGGGTTTTCTTTCCAGTACGGTGGCTAAATATGTCAGCCATTGAGTGAAACTTCCAACCCCCAGTTCAGCACTGCTGAAACCATAAATCCTCAAGGAGCATTAGCAATACAGAAAGAATGAACGGTTTCGATAGGAATGCATTTCTTCCTTCCGTTGCAGCTAGGGATCAGAAACACCTAACGTCAGCAAAGCTAGTGAGGCCCATGCAGCCCGTAACCTGCACATCTTTTCAACATATGAGACGTGTGTGATGTGAAGAAAACGACAAAATTAAAAGAACTTCAGGGCTCTCGGCCCCTATTAATAAGCTCCATGCAGCCAGATATTTTCACCTGTGGCATCTAGAGCTAAGACAGTTCGCGGCACATGACAAAACAGACATTTCTTGAATGGAGAATGAATGAGTGGTGAATGAATTGAAAAGTTAGTAAGTTCCAGACTATTTTCTAGGTATTTCATATGTAGCAATTCATTTCATCCTGACTTCCACCTTATAAGGCGGTAACTATCGTATGCCTGTTTTCAGATGAAGAAACTATAGAGAGATTAAATAACTTGTGTACGGCCAGCAAGCTTGACAGTCACCTCTCCGGGTAGCTTCATCCCCACTCTCCGTGGGCAACAGCCCCATGAATATGTCAATAAGTGTCCACATCAATGAAACGGTGGTTTCAAGTATACATTGCCACCAGCATTACCACTCAACCCTATACATCTTCCCAGATTTCTAGGCTTGGAGTATACCAGCCTGGCACATCCTGTGATCACCCCAATTAAATAATATTTTTGTCTAATAATGTATTTTTAGCACTAAATTGAGTTACCCATCAGTGAAGAATATGTATTGAGTAGAGCAAGTCATTAGTAAAAGCAACAAGCCCTTGAGACTGAAGAAGTTTCTTTGCTAATATGTTTTTGTTTTTTGTTTTTTTGTCTATATGGCTGGCTTCACTAGCTTCTGTATATGAAATGAGAGCACACTTATTTTTAATACCAAAGTATTTATGGCAAAGCCTCTGGGTCTACATGTCCACCTGGGTATGGTTTCTGCGTCTGACTTCCTGCAGCCTTGCAGTTGCCTCTGCTCTTTTGGACGTAGCATCTCCCAAAGATGACTGTTTCCTGATACTCTGCTCCTTCTTGATAAGGAGTTCTGCTCCCCTAATCTTTTTGCTCTCATCGTCTCCCTCAAATGACAGCAGCTGTGACCTTTCACAAGAATGCATGGAGCAGAAAAGCAGCATCTTATCACACAGACACTCATAGAATAGGTACGCTTAGCCTCCCCGGCCCAGGGCTCTCACCTGGGGGGAAGCCATATCTATCACCATCAGTGGGAATCCAGACTGACCTTTCCCCTAGTCCCAGAGACAGCTCCCTCTCCCCAGTCCCAGGCTCACCTCACGGAGAGGAGCTACAGCTATTTCCTTCAGGGTGGATCCCGGGGCCCACCCTCTAGAATCTAACTCAGAAGGCATGAACCAAACAATGACAATAATGCACAGAGCAATACCCCAACGTCTGGCTTATTCAGTTTTAAATAACAGCATGTGTGGGAATCCGGCGACCCAATTCCCAAAACTCTGCCCCGAGCCCAGTTTCATTGTCTCCCATCCCACACGAAGAAAGAAAACATCAGGCCTGTGTGTCCCTCGTGTCACGGTCCAATTTTCAAACTTGCCATCTAAAGGCTTAGACAAGTATTCACACACACTCACACACACCCTCTAGGAACAAGCAATTTTCAGACACAGAGACCTTAAATCATGATTCAAGAAAGAGAAAGAACACTGTAAAGGAACACAATCTTGGTAAAGCCCGCAATTTACATTACTAGTGCTCAACAAAACACCGATCGACCCAGTATGACACATCTGCCTTTACATTGTAGGCTGTCCAATAGCTCCCTTTGCCCTTCCAAGCCCACTCCCCCTCCCTGCTCACCAGGTTCTCTATTCCAAGTACAGCGGACTGCCTTGCCCTCTGAATTCCAGTTAGGCTTGGCCAATAAGGAGACTGAGAAGAGAGTTAGAAACGTTATTCCTCCAGCCAAAACCGTTTTTGGCTCAGTGGTAGAGCGTTGGTCTGTGGACTGAAGGGTCCCGGGTTCGATCCCAGTCAAGGGCATGTACACTGGTTGCGGGCACATCCCCGGTAGGTGGTGTGCGGGAGGCAGCTGGTCGATGTTTCTCTCTCATCGATCTTTCTAGCTCTCTATCTCTCTCCCTCTCTGTAAAATATCAATGAAATATATATTTTTTTAAAAGAAACGTTATTCCTCCAGCTCCTTCCCTTTGGGGGTCCCTCCATCCTCCAAAGGTGGTCCTCTCTACATGATTCTCTCAGGTCCCAGTAACTACCTCCTCCCCTTGTCCCTCTGGGCCCCCAGGTGGAACAGCTCTGTTTTATTAGCGCTGGTTATTGCATGATTCTTTGGGGTTTCCCAACAGCCTGCCCACGCCGCTGTAAATAGTCCCTTTATTCCCCCTCCTGAATCATCCTAACTTGAAACGCCAGCGGTTTCCCGATGGGATGCTGATAGATATGAGGGCTTTGCCGGGAATACGGTTGCATGACTGAAAGGGCTGGACAATACAGGCCCGTATTTGACCATTTCAGAAGGTCTTCTGAAACTAAGAAATGTTGTGACTATAGAGTTTCCTAAGTCCAGTTCTTTCTTCTATCTCCTTCCAGCACTCCCTCCTTCATGCTGTAGGTGGACTTTTGTTCCCAAACACAATTAAGAGAAGTGTCTGAGAGTGAACAGTACAAGTCTTGGCACCTACAGGAAACATATATTGTTATACTTGTTTTCCTACGACTTGGACAAGAAACAGCATAAGAAGACGAATTTTATTATGAGCTGAACCCCTCCATCCTGGCCTTCCTAGGCTAATGTTTAGAACTTTTTGCTTTAGAGTCTATTTTATAAGAAACATTGGCTGCCGAAACGGTTTGGCTCAGTGGTAGAGTGTCGGTCTGCGGACTGAAAGGTCCCGGGTTCGATTCCAGTCAAGGGAATGTACTTTGGCTGCGGGCACATCCCCGGTAGGGGGTGTGCAAGAGGCAGCTGGTCGATGTTTCTCTCTCATTGATGTTTCTAGCTCTCTATCTCTCGCCCCTCCTCTCTGTAAAATATCAATAAAATATATATTTTAAAAAAAGAAAAAAAAGAACATCCATTGGCTATGGATGTTTTTTTTCCCTTTATATCCACTTGCTTTTTATATGTTATTAAGCATTCAACCCTAGACAGAAGCTCTATTGAGGTTTTTTTTTTAATTTAACATTTGTCAAACAATTTGAAAGCTCCCACTTAGAGTGATGCAAACGGTATTCCAGAATTAGAATAGAGTGCCCTGTGTAGACACCCATACAGTTTCAATGGCCAGTGGCAGGGCTCCTGGGGAGGGTCCCACTTTGTTTTCCAGCAAGCACCATGTTAAAAAAAAAAAAAAAAAAAGGATGAAAATGCACTGGGCCAAACGACAATGACCAAGAAGATAGAGGAGCCCTAAACTACAAAATAGGAAAAAATAGATAAAGAATGGAGACAGCCGAAACCGGTTTGGCTCAGTGGATAGAGTATCAGCCTGCCGACTGAAGGGTCCCGGGTTCGATTCCGGTCAAGGGCATGTACACTTGTTGCGGGCACATCCCCAGTAGGGAGTGTGCAAGAGGCAGCTGATCGATGTTTCTAAATCTCTATCCCTCTCTCTTCCTCTCTGTAAAAAATCAATAAAATATATTTTAAAAAAATAGAATGGAGACAAATTGACCTTAAGAAAATGCTAGGGAAAATTACCAGGCACCTGCAGTAGTAATTATAATGACAATCTATTACTGAGCAGCTACTATACACCAGGAACTGTGCTAAGTGCCTTTCCCACATTTTCTTAAATCTTCATAACCACCCCGTAAGTCAGGTTTTGTAATCACCATTTCACCAAAGGGGAGACCTCGGGTCAGAGAGAATAGGACCTTGTCAGCCTACAAATCTCTCTCAGTCTACCCACTGCCTGGCTTCTGAATGGCCGCACGGAATCGAAAACAGGCCTGTTTCTCTTTGGGTCTGAGACATAAAACTGGGAACAATGGGTGGAAATTACAGGAAGACAGATTTCAGTCCGATAGCAGGAAGAACTCTGTAACACGGGCTGTTCACAGACAGAAGGCGCTGCCTTGGGAGACTAAATTTCCCATCGCTGGGAATACTTGAGCATTGTTTGGAGGGTTGAAGAGAAGAATCGAGTAGCAAACATACAACTG
The DNA here is from genome assembly GCA_963924515.1 of Vespertilio murinus. Lineage (NCBI taxonomy): Eukaryota > Metazoa > Chordata > Mammalia > Chiroptera > Vespertilionidae > Vespertilio > Vespertilio murinus. Next base: position 31,426,673 of record OZ004707.1, read on the forward strand.
CATTAGATGTTTTTTATTTTTATTTTTTAATTTATTAAGGCATTATATGTGTACATAGCTTATCATTGCCCTCCCCCCATCTCCCATTCATGCCTCCCTCCCCAGAGTTCTGTGTTCGTTGGTTGTACTTATATTCATGCATACCAATCCTTCAGTTGTTCTCTTATCTCCCCCCAGGTCTCCTTCCCTTCCCTGCTGCCATTTGACAATCTGCTTGTTTTATGGTGACTATCTCAGGACCGACCACATGAACAGAATCCGCTCCTCATTTGGCAGTCTGCTTGTTTTATGGTGACTATCTCAGGACCACACGAATAGAATCCGCTCCTCCTCTGGTTCACACCGCCCCTCCCCCCGGGTCTCACTGCTTCCCGGGGGCACACGGCTCTCCTGGGGCACATGTCTCCCCTGGGACACACGGCTCTCCTGGGACACCCGGCCCCCCTGGGGCACACAGCTCACCCGGGGCACACGGCCCCCTGGGTAGATGTTTTTTTAAAGATTTGTTAATTGATTTTTAGAGAGATAGAAAGGGAGAGAGAGAGAGAAACATCAATGTGCAGCTGTCTCAAGCCCACATCCTAGGAGTGTGCCCTGACTGGAATCAAAGCAGCAATGTTTCAGTGCATGGGACAATGTCCAACCAACTGAGCCACGCTGGCCAGGCCTGCATTAGATGATTTTTAAGATTTCTTTCCACCCTCCTAAAACTTGCTCAGACTGTGAAACAATCCCTTCCCAGATTTGGAGGAGAGATGGATACTTTTGCTTTCCCCTTTATGTTCTCTTCTCATACTGAGCAAAAACCTCTGTGATGTTTGACTGGTCCAGAAAAAAAGCCTCCCCATGTCCACCCCCAGCTCATTCTGTAAAGATTCTTAGCTTAGGACTTTAGAGGAAGCCCTGAAACCATCCCTAGTGTCTTTGCATGTGTGTGATCTTAGCTTGGAAGCATCCAGAGTGCTCACCCTCAAGTGTAGTATCACGTCCCGGGCTCTTTAATCCTTATAATCGTGCATGTAGGAGTAGTTATTCAATATCTCACAGAACCTTAGCAAAATGAAATGAAACAGAAAATGTAAAATAACACAACTTTCCTTCATACAAAGCTTTAAAGAGAAAGCCAGAAAACGTGTTTTAGACATCTCACAAAGTTCACATTGTGTTGCGAAATTATTTTTAATGAAGCTGTTATTATGTTACAAGAATGCAATAAAACATCTGAAACCTGAAATTTCCTATTTTTATCGCCTCCTGTAAATTTTTCAAAAAAAAGCCAAATGATTTGTTTCAAAATGTGTACAGGAATAATTGGATTGAGAGTTTTCATGCCAACTTTCCATTTGGAATGAAATCTAGAGATTGTTACTTCATAAACCACTGAAAATATGAGCACAAAATGAAAAGGGTAAAATATTATGGAATATAAGTGTAATCAAACAGAACAGTCCCGGGGAAGGAACCGCTGATTTACCATCTCCGGGTGTGTGGTTCAGCACAGGGACCTCTTTTATATAACAAAGCATTCACAAATAATTGGTTTTACCTGAATCCCCTAATTACTTCTGGAAAGAGAAATGCAATATACGTGAAATTCTGTAGGTTGAACACATCATGCAAAATATGCGAACCCTACATTGGTTAAGTTGTTGAGCACAATATCATTCTGGATTGTTCACAAAGATGACATACCAGCTCCCTTAATTTTCCCTTTGCAACACAAATCTTAGCCAGTCCTTGTTACACACTCTGGCAAAACTCTAAGCCTTGAGTGCTGAGCAAATGCATTTTTGCACACAAATCGAGTAGAAGAAGCTTATTTCGTGTTGTCGTTTGTTTTAACGGTCCTGCCAAATGACCAGAAATGAATCCTGCGCCCAAATCATGTAAGTACACAGGAAGATGTTACTTATCTCGTGATTTCAGATTTAATTGCAATTCGTACCTTCCTCAAAGGTATTCTGGAAGCCCGGTCTCTTAGGAAACAGACAAACCCTCCTCAACTGCAAAGCAAGTTTCTGTTTTCGGTGCAAGTCTTTTCCAAACCATTCATCTCTGTCAGTGTATACAGAGCACGCTCTTTCATGAACAGTTTCCAGAATTAAGTAGAGCAATTCTGTCGACCATCTGGCTCTGTGAGCAAAGAGTTTTTTCCTATGTGAAAATATAAAACTGACCTGCCCAGTAGTCTAGACTTATAATCTTTCCAGGAATATTGTCCATCTCCTCACCCATTCCAAATGAACGGAATTTTAGATGGGCCAGTAAATGGAGGCACGAGGACTGGAATCTTATTTCATATGTTTACTTAAGTTGCTCTTAAAGAACACAGAAAGTAGAATCGCTTTTTTTTAAGAGTACCCACCATCCCTGGGAATCAGCCCAAAATATACTTTTTATTATGTGACAATTGAGCACATTTTCAAAAAACAAAGTAGGAAATGCTACAGAACAGAAGAGACATGGGTCTTATTTAGCTGTTGCAATGTCGGTGGTTAAAACTAGCCAGCTTTCACTGGTTGATCTGAAATTAGATTTCCTATCCCCGTAATAATTCTAACCACACAAGTTTATGCTAACATATTAGATAAAGTCACAGTTGGGGGTTAGGGGGGTAGCAAAACCAATCACTGTAAGAGTGGGTTTGGTCTCTCTTTAATTGTCCTTTTAATTCTATGAGTTGCCTGCGTTTGCAATGCCAGTTTAGGTTGCAGCCATGGAATTGTTTTATTTTCCTCCCCCTTCGGGCCCGCTGGAACAGTGCGCTGTGCACTGACAAATGCGGTCAAGGCCACAGAGGATGAGTTCTTCAGCGTCTGTGGCCATGAGCATTTTAAATGGATCGTCTTTTTAAAAAAACACTGAAACCACCATGACGAGATTTTCTAAAAGGAAACGTATTGTATTTGTTTTACAAAAAGCAATTAACAAAATTGGTGTCTCTTGTGGGGAAAAGAGTATTCTCCCCTCCACCATGCAAACCCATAGACGATGAGGCCACCCGGATTCTGACCCATCAGTGTAAACTTCAGCTGAGAATCCAGAAGAACAAGATGGAATTCTGCATCCTAAGTTAAGAGTCAATACAAGACTACCCTCCTTCAGACATAGTAGCACTGGTGACCAGTCAGTGTTGTCTAGAAGATCTTGGTAGATCCACTTGCAACAAGTCATCTGGATTTAATGTCCCACAGTCCTAAAAGCCCAGCTGAACCCTCCTTCGGTGGGCATGGGAGCCCCAGTTGTGTGCCAAATCAGGCTGGAATCTGCCCTTCACTTACTTGCCAAGGGACCTTAGGCATGTCACTGAACTTCTCTGTGCCATTTACCTGTGCCTGGAACATTATAACAGCACCTACTCATCACGTTGTTGGGAGGATTTAATGAGTTAACACTTAACAAGCAAAACAAAGGATGAATGTCTTTCTTTAAGCTCCTGACCTGCACCACTGACATTCGGGGGGAGGGGGGGGAGGGGAGATAATTTTTTATAAGGACTCATGAATCATTCACTTTATAAGGCTGTGCCTGAGGAGAGCTGGAGGTAGAGCTATGAGCTTGGTATTCACATTCCTTTTCCACCTCCTAGAATGCTCCCCCACCCTCTGCTTTCCTGCTTCTCATTCTGCTCTTTAACTTTCCCATAGCAGGAACAACTCCGTACAGTATCATTTTTCCCCCACTTCTTTCCAGTGCCTCAGAGTTAGGCTTTTGGGGGTTTAACCATGAAAAGAAGAAAGTGTTGATAAATCATTGATTTGAATGACATCTGCCTATCAATATGAACATTTGTCTTCAGCCCAAGATATCATGTCAGGCCATGTGACACAGTGTAAAATTTTTAGCTACAGAAGGATCTTAGCCTTTTTTATACCATACAGATCACCCTACCCTCCTTCTTTTAAATATTTTTTCATTGATTTCAGAGGGGAATGAATGAAGAGAGAGAATCATTTATCAGCTGCCACCTGCATGCCCCTCACTGGAAATGAAGCCATGACCTCCTCGTTCACAGGCCAATGCTCAACCACTGAGCCACACCGGTCAGGCCAGCTCACCCTTCTTAAAACTATTATCAACCTCACAAATGCCGGCATGACCCTAGTGTTACACAGTTTTTTTTTCAGTAAAGCATGTAGATTCCTCTCAAAAGATCAGTCAATGTGAATAATATCAACTTTACAGAACCAATTTCATTTACATTGCAATTCAGATATAAACATGCAGACAAGAACATTTTTATTTTTCATAAATTATACTTTACTGTATAGATAGAAAAGTACCTAAAAGGTTTGATTGTATAAGTTATAAATTCTGATTTATACAGTTGTAATTTTGGGGGTGTATGTTGTAATCAAGTAATGAAATATAAATATCTCATGATTTTTTATGGGACCATCTGTTGTGCTTAAAATAAAAGTTGAAACTCCCCAGAGTGATACATATTCGTCTTCTCCAGTTTTAACATCATTTCAGTCTGTATTGGAGCAGGTAAACTTGAGCTGTTGTAAGCCACACTCCTACGGGTAATTTGCCATACTTACCGCTAGGGGGAAGTGAAGCTAAGATAGTGACTCCGGGCTGCAAAGAAGGGAGACACAAGGAAACAAAATATAATAAAGACAAAGCCCAAACAAAAGGGAAAAAGAGGCAGAGGGAGGGAGAATAGCTCTGGCTGGGCACCAGGGGTATTTAGGGAATCAGTCATCAATATCTTCAGATTAATGATTAGGTGCCCTGATAAGTTAGCAAAGGTAGGGCCTGCCAAAGTAAGATTGCCAGAAGCTTCCATTTGTGAGAGAAGGGGTGTGTCTGCTCCCCTTTTATCTGTGCAGGAAAATGAAGTCATAGTTCCTGATGAGAACCAGCACTTTTGAGGAATTATCAGCCACGACACGAAACCCACTGATAACATGCTTGGTTCTGTTTTGCTTTTGTTTGCTTTTCCTACTTAACACACACTCCTTTCATAAGCTCAGTGAGGTAGATTTGTAGAGCGGGAGATGGGCTAGAGCAGATAATGCTAATGTGGGAGCTGCAAATCAAGGCCCAGTGACAAGCTCGGTTGCGATGAGCATTGTGCCCCCAGGTTTAAAAACAAGCTCTCCTCCCAAAAGTCATGTTCCATTCAGCAAATCCAAAAATAACGGCAAAAGTCACTGCTGAAATGGATTGTTAATTGTCTGGTTTCAGTCACTGACAAGAATAAACCTGCTGAGGCCAGCTGGTCTTTTGTCACTGTGGCTCCTAACACTATTGTTCCAGCACTGGGGATCCTGGGAGGATAAGAGAAGGAAGAGGAGAAGGGGAAGGGGGTACCCAAGGCAGACGCCTGGCTCTCTGGGAAAAGCCTACTACTACCCACATGACTACACCCAGCAGCCCGAAGAATCCCTACCCGGTTCTCCCCAGGGGCCCAGAACTCATCTCCAGGGGAGCCTTGAAGTCAAGCTAGAGTCTCTACTGTACCCAGAAAGCAATGGGGAGCTTTGAGAACCATTTTGTAGCTCTGTCATATTATTCCAATTCTTGGCATAGCACTTATCACTATCTACTATTGATCCATTCACTCCTTCATGTATTCATTTCTTTATTGTAATTGCCTGTCTCTCTACACTAAAATGTAAGCTATGTGAGGGCAGGGACTTTTCTGTATCATTTTTCCATGGCATGTCCGGAAAATAATCCAGGCAGTCATGGTGCCTGGATTCAATAACTGTTATTTCATGACTAAAGATTTGTATTTGAAAAAGTGTCCTCCAGCAGCAGGGTGGCCTGGGGTTTGGGGGTGGAAGAAGAGAGCAAATCATGTGCCAAGACGATAAGCAGAAAATGTGCAGTAAGCTATCCATCCCATTTCCACTTCCATCCAGGCTGTGACATCAGTGCTGAGGACAGGAGGACCAAGGCCAAGTCTACAGTCAGTGTGTGTGGCAGCAAGGTATCCAAGACACGAGGCTAGAAGCAATATTTAGGGGGTGAATAAGATACTTGGGCAAGCAATGAGAAAGGTGAGCAGTCCAAAGGGTGAGGTACAAATGGAAGCACGAACCTGAGAGCAGAAAACCAAGATGACCCAGGTGCAGGGCATAGTTAAAACCATGGGAGAAGATAGGATACATCCCTTCATGCCCCCACACCCCTCCCAGAAAAATATGCATCAAAGAAAAAGCCTGAGAATGAAGCCTGGGTAAACTCAATCCTTCCTGTGGTGCAGATGAGACAAGAGAGTTTAAAAAGAGACAGTAGTAGCTTCAGTGGTTCCCAGGATTCCTACCCCATCCCCCAACTGCTGGCAGTGGTTGATGGCTCCTGGCTGAATCCCTCTGTGACCTGCCCTCAGTGAAGAAAGTTGCCCTGCCCGAGTTCATGGCATCTCCACAGAGGCAGCTCACATCTAGTGACTGATGGGTGAAAGGGGGATATAGAGGCCTGGCTCTTCCCTCATGGTCAGTCATCCTCGCTGAGACTCGAAGTGGGATTGATTGAAGCCCTTCAAACTCAACAACAAACTTCAAATCTCCCTCTGCCCAGGGTTACTTCTGCATAGATATCAAGGTCACTCCTCAATACATTTGTTTCACACAGATCTTTCTCCCCAGGTCTGTGTCCCAGAGAGCCTTACATAAGACAGATGATGGCAGAAGTGATCTAAGGAAATAGACTCTGAAATGGAATCATAGAGCTGGATCACCCACATGCTGGCTGGAGGTGAAAACCCAACAACCCTGGTGGAAGGTGAGGCCCTGACAATCGCAAGCTTGATGGAAAAGTACAGTTGTTGACATATTTATTGGCGATGAACTGGGATGGGATATGTGGAGGAGACTGCCTCGGTAGGTACAATATCCAGGCTTTTGAGAGATTCCAAAAGGTACCTATTCTGAGAACAATGAAAACTGGTGGCTCTTGCTGAGTCACTGATCACTGAAGAAAGACAATGGGAGGCTTAGAGCTGTGATTCAGCAATTGAAAGTGATGTACAAGAGTAAGAAAGCCTCATTGGTGGCATCTAAGACTTTCACCTCTCATGAATGGAGAGCAGAAAAAGCTAAGGATAATGCCCGGGACCTCATTTGTGAGAATAGCAGCACTTCAAACAATCTAACTCTTCACCCATTGCAAATCTGCTATAACAATGTCAGTGACTTCCTTGGTAGGATTGGGACCCCGCCACCTGAATGGAGACATCAGAGTTAATGCTGGTGGTTGAAATGTTAAAACTCCACGAGGAGTCATGGGGGGCCGCCAACGGGGCCCTCTCTAACCTGTTGAAGCTATACATGTGCCTTGTTTAAACATGAAGCAGAAATCTTCATATACGACAATACACGACCTATCCCTACACTCACTCCCATCAGATCAATAACTAGAGTGCGATGCAAACAGCGCATTGCAGGAAAGTGCGGGGCCTGCTGAGGAGTAAAAGGAACTAAACCCCCAGGGGCCTGCAGGATCCAGCCCATGTGTACTGACCAAAACAGAGATTATTTATGGGACTGGAACTTAAAGAAGATGGATCAAAGGCAGCAAAAGATAAAGTTGGATAAGGGTGAGTTGACTTACATGAGTGCAGTCAATAGCGATATATGATCTGAATCCTGACAAGGACTCTGGGAGATCATTTCAAAATGCTGCTGGGATGACTCCTGGCACTCTGAACAAAATTATGGCCCGCGTTAAACAAAACTGAAGTGCCAGAACTGTTGTCACAAATGAAAGGTGTGATAAAAACAAAATTCAACCCCTGAGCCAGTTTTCTGACCCAGGTGCCACTAAACAGAGACCAGCTCCTCAGGAGTCCCAAATGGCAAGTGAATACAGTAAGGATTCCTAGTCCTTTGCCAAAGGGGTTTATAGGCATTTATGTAGGGAATCATACACTGGAAAAGTGGAATATTAAAGAATGGAAGTACAAGGAGGTTCATTTATATTTTCTCTACTTTGTATATATTTGAAGTTTTCCATAATACTAAGTTAAAGAAAAAATACAGAAAAGGAGTGTGTGTCAATGAATACTGTTTAGATGGAGAGTATAGAAAAGCAGGAAACCAAAACTCACCTTCCCCTCATCTCTCAGCAGCGCTGTTCTAAGCACTGGGGATGCAGCAGTGAGTACAACAGGTGAGCAGTCTTGCCTTTATAAAGGTAAGTGTCTAGTGGGGGGAGACAGACAATAAACAAAATAATTAAGACTAGAAAAGTGTGTGTGTGTGCAGACCCTGCTTTTTCTTCCCTTCCCTGGGGGTAGAGGATATAGCCTTGAGAGCACATGACTGGTTCAGGGATGAAGGTAGTGCCGTGGAAATATTCTGTGAAAGCACTAGGATCACAGATCACATATACAAGTTCTCCCCGGGTCCTATTTTTATGGTATAAACTATATTTCTACCATAAAAGGACTTACAGCATGGTAAGAATCACCTATAAGGCACACAGAGTCAACTATGCCCTCCACAAGGTTGATTTTTTACTATGGGTGTCACGAGATGCAATATGTCTACAGCAGATCTACACCCTACAACCTCTGCCATTCAAGTTGGCTGGGAAGACCAGAGTCTCTTTCCCAAGATATTAAGCAAAAGCTCTATTATGTGTGTCATTGGCTCTGATTGGGTCATGAACCCTAAACCAACCATTGTCACCCCATGAATGAACTGCATTGATTGACTTAGGACTGCGTCTCCCGTGCCTTTCCTGAGCTGAGGGCGGAGTCTTGCTCAAGGACTATTCACGCATTACAAATGGCAGGATTTGTTTTGACAGTAGAGTCATCAGGACTTGATGGTGAAGTTTAAAGAAATAATAGAGCGGTGATTTTCAATGGGGGTGCCACCACTCAGAAGGAAGTTTTAAAAATGTATGGGAGAATTTCTGATTGTCACAATCAGTGAAGGGGAGCTACTGACATTTAGCAGGCAGGAGCTAGAGACACCCCGAGGCTCAGCCCAAGGAAGCAAAAGTATACGGAGCAGTTTGCAAAGAGCAGACAGATCTCAGTCCTGCACCATTTCCACATATCTTATCTAAAATTAAGCTTGAATGTCTGCTCTACAGCAAAGGCAGGCTACAAAGGGGAGATTTGTTTTCTATGATACTATCATCACCTCTGACCCATATGATAACAAAGAACATTATTTTGTCCCCATATTTACAAAGAATCAATAAAGAAGAGTTCGTTTATGAGTACCATACTCCTTCCCCACGCCCTTTTTTTTCTTTTTTTCTTTTTTTCACTTTAGGAGTCTCAGTCTGTAACTTGTCTGGACACATTATCAACTTGCACACTTTAATTAAGGATGGTTTCCTGGTCCTCTTATTTTATCTCCTTGGGAGATAAGCACCATAGACTGTGAAGCCCTTCAGATTTTCCCGAGGGTCGTTAGGGAGGGAGGGGCCTCACACAATCAAATAGGGAAAACCGGACAGCCTGATAGAGAAAGTGCAGCTGTTGTCAAAACTTAGTACACACGACACACAATACTTGGGGGGAAGACCTGGAGAGGGGGCGGGTGAGAGCGGGAGGAGGTCAAGGGGGAGGGGACATTATTAATACTTTTAACAATAAAGTTTTTTTAAAAAAAAAAAACTTAGTACACATTTAAGTGGAAAAAGCTATTCAAAAGAATATTAATAATATGCATTTTTAAAACATTATAGCGTTTGTCTAGGGAAACATTTGAATCCTATATACTAATCACTGTCCTTGTCCAAGAAGTAGAAGCATCAAGGATTCATTGTTGGTTAAGTTTTTAAACACAGCATACCTGGAATGAAGACCACTGATAGTTTTATAGAGGGGCTGATTTTTTTCCCCCAACATTGGAGTAACTGTCGTTTTCCTAAAACTAATTTCTGATCCAACATTGGTTTTTGATTAGTGTCCACTCAGATCTCTGCTTTTTCATGTTCCTGACCTTTCTATTCAGAATGACTTCTGATCTTATTTCTCTTAAATCCAAATGAGTCCCAGAAGCGGACACAGGAATCTCATTACTTTATTGTGGATGGTTAGTTTCACTGCTGAGTAACTCATAACCCTAAAATTTAGTGACTTAAACCAACAACATTATCTCACAGTCTATCTGGGTCAGGAATGTAGGTATAGCTCAGCTGGTTGGTTTGGCTCAGGGTCTCTGATAAGGCTGAAACCAAGATATCATCTGGAGCTGCACTCATGTGAAGGCTGAAGTAGGGACAGTCGGCTTCTAAACTGGCTCATGCGGGTGTTCCAGGATTCAGTTCCAGGCAGGCTTTCGAAGTAAGGGCCTCAGTTCCTCACTGACAATGGGGCAGAGGCCGTGCATAGTTCGTTATAACATGAGCCTCTCTATATAGTAGCTTGCTTCATCAGAAAATGCAAGAGTGACAGCGGGTGGGAGTAAGGTTTCGGGTAGAGGGATGATGGAAGTCATAATTTTTATCGAGAAATCTTGGAAGTGATTTCTCATTATATTGCTGTAGTCTGTTCTCTTCATAAAGCCAGTAGGTCCATTCCACACACAAGGAGAAAAGATGACACAAAAATATAATTTAACTAGGAGCCTTTTCAAAAGCTACTAACCCTAAAGCCCAAGCATTTGCGTATTAAAATATATTACATATTTATACAATATTGTAGGAACCCCTTTAAGGTCCCGCATGGTTCAGGGTTCCAGTTCAGGGTTCGGGTTCTGGAGAAGGCCACACATAAGTGAAAAGAGACTTGAAAAGTATTAATTTGGAAATATTGGGGACCAGGCAGGAGCCCACCTCTAGTGGGAGGACTACTCCCGATCTGGCTTTGCTTTTATTACGGTTATGGGATACACTCATATCCTTTAGGCAGGAAATTCCAATAATAGCCAATCAGCAAGAATTTACATAGACTAACAGGTGGAGGCTGCTTTAGCTACCAATGTCTCAACTAAACAATGAGTGATTAGCTCAGACCTTTCAGAGCCATTAAGGTTGATCAGCCTTCCGGATTCTCTGTCCACATCTCTATATTAGTGACAATGATAGGTTTCCGGCAAATATAAGCTGTGGTATAAATTCCATTTCTTATTTCTCTGTTTATTATGTCTAAGGCATTTTATTAATATTTTACTAGCTTTAAGTTATATTGTCAATGAACATTTTAGAAGATAAAAATATTTGTTATAAAAAAAAAAGGACATTGAGTCTGACAGAGTGGGGGAATACTACCCCAGATTACGTACAGTTCTAGTAGAAATGAAGCATTAGAGAGCTTGACATGGAACACAGAAAGGGAATAGAAGTCCTTGAGAAGCCAGTGAGATGGGAATTGGGGCACATTAGAAAGATGGAATTTCAATAAAGATAAAATAAGAATTAAAGAAACTCAGAGGACACAGGATAATGATTTTCAAACATCTGAATGGCTATCTTGTGGAAAAGGAGTTACATTTTATCCAATATTGACCCAATCAGTAGAATTAGACCAATAACTGGTATTAAAAAGTCATGATGATGCATAAATAGGAAAAAATAAATTTTTACCAGTCAGAGCCACACAAAGATAAACAAGACAGCAAGGAAATGGATTTAACAAACCTTATTGCATGCCTGTATGTGTTCCATGCCTAAGCTGCCTCATCAAATGATAGAAGATTAGAACAGGAAGCAACTGGAATAAATGCCATTAAGATGCCTCCTAACCACAATGTTCTCTAATATTACAAACTGACAAATGAGCTCACATTTGCTAAGAAGATGTTTTATGAATACATATATATACTAGACTTTGTTTGTATTCTTAAGGAGCTTGTCTTCTAGGAGAATAACTTTGTCTTTTTAGTTGATGTCCTGCTTGGGTGGAAGAAGTCAGCATCTTTTCAAGGTTACAGATAGTAAAGTGCAAAAGATACAAACTAGAACAAGGATAACAGAGGCAAATTGATAAAGTTCATTAGAGGGTTACATTAAATAATCTCTTCATTTAAAAAATATGTATTGAACAACCTTCATGTGCCAGCTCTGTGTTAATTATTGGGAACTGTGCTAGAGGCTAGTTACAAGTTTAATAGGAAGATCTCCTGAGCCGAGTGAAAGTAGGACAGGGAGAAAGAAGGACTGAGCAGCACGTAACTACCTCTGAACATTTCAGACACATGATACACTGACAACTCGGTGGAGGTTAATTATGATAGCTAAGAACATTTCATAGTTGACACAGACGTGGAAAGCTTTTCATGGAACATCCAGCCATGAGGCAGAGAGGAACTGTCTATCATTGGGCTTCCAGAGGCAGAGCCTGAGACTGGATATTTGCTCAAGAGGTTTACTGAGAGAGTAATCTTAGGGGAAGAGGAGCACAAGAAGCAGGCCAGAGCAGGAGGAAAAGCCAAGCAAGAATGCAATTGCAGTCTGATCCCACAGGGAGATTTGGAATGGTGATTGTGCACAGAGTTCATCCTACCTTGAGGCTAGGGGCGGCCATTTATACCCCTGTTTCATTCAGTTACTGGCCACAGTCCATGTGGATTTAGCAACAGGAATACAATGTATGACCTTGATGGAAGAAGGTCTAGTGATGAGGTAGGTAGGGGCACAAACCTACTTGGTATACTTAATAGAGAATGGAAAGGGAGAAATTGCAAATAGAGAGTTCTTTTGAGAAGTACTACACTACTACAAATGGGAGCAAAGAAATGCATCATAACTGGATAGATACATGGGGTCACGTGGTGGGTTTTTAAATAGGAAAAAAAATATATTATTCTACAGTGAATATTTTAATAGAGTAGACAAAATTGATGTTGCCAAGAGAAAGGCGAGATTTAAGGGAGCAAATGGAATAGAAGCCAGTGAATAAGTGGAGGGTGTGGCCTTAATGAGGATAATTCATGTCTAGGAAGACACACAAAAAAATAGAGAGAGTGTAAGGGAATATATTCATATAAATAGGAGGACAGGTATGGTGATGGGAACATGTAGAAATTCTCTTCTTATTGGTTTCATTTTTCTCTGAAATAGAAAGCACAGTCATGAGTGAAAAGTGACCAAGAAAGGACACTGAAGAAGATAGAAAAAAATATAGGTTTGAGGAGAGAGGAGAAAGGGTGAAATAGTCACCTAGAAGTGAGAAAGTAAATGGAGTAGGAAAAATTAAGGTTATAAATATCTTCACTAATACAAATATCTTTTGAGTTGATGTTTTGAGATCCCCTAAGCATACAGTCTGAAAATAATGGCATCTGATATTCTATGTCATAATATGTCCTTTATTTCTGTTTCCTTCTCATCATACTAGCCAAAACTTCAAAAGCACAAAGTTCTGTTGATTTTTGTCTCAAGTATCTCACTCTACTCTTTTCTCCTAATCTCAACTATCACCACCTTAGGACACACTAACATCTTGCCTGAATACTACGATAGCTTCTTATCTGGCCATCTTCCAATCCATTCTCTATTCCAAAGGCCAAGTAAGTTTTTCAGTACAAAAATCCAATCCTGTCACCATCACTCTAAATCCTGCAATGATTCTCACTGCTTTTTGGCTAATGACCCTAAACAACCTGCTCCCATGTACATCTCTGCTTCATCACATACCTCTCCCTTCTTTGTAAGTACCAGCCACACAAACTTTCTCTCAGCTTTTCTCAAGTAACTGCAAGCTTTCCCCTCTAAAATACTCTTGACACCTTCCCAATTTTGCTTAGTTAATGCCTATTGACCTTTCATTTCTTATAAAGAGAGGTAAAGAAAAATGGAAGGTACACTGAGAAGATTAATATATATTTAATTGGAGTTTCTGAAGTAATGAAGAGAGAAAGAATGAAGAATAAGCAATATTTGGAAATGTATTTACTGAGACATCAGGATGCTGTCAAAAATTTACCATTGCCCCAAAATTTCCAAAAAGACATCAGAATGTATACTCAAGTATTTAATAAATACCAACCACAATAAATAAAAGGAAATCCATACCTGTATACAGTACAGAAAAACTAAAGAACTATGGGATTAAAAACAGGAACCAGAATTTTAAAAAAACACATGCATATTACATTTAATGGAGTGGCAATTAGAATTTCAGATTATTTCTCAATAGCAACAATGGAGGCCAGTAGGTAGAAGAATGATGCTATCAAAAATTTACCATTGTGGACCAGTAAAAATATCTTTTAAGAACAAGGCAAAGTGAAAAACATTTTCTGAGGCTGAGAATTTTCCCCTGGTTGTAAAGCGGGAAAGCCTAAAGGAAATAGAAAGTGACCCAGATGGGACATCTGAGATGGAAGAAGAAATGAAGAGCAAAATGGTAACAAATCATTAAATAGGGAAAAATGGCAATGTAGGACAATAATAGTGACAGTTAAAAGAGATTAAAAAAATGAATTCAACCCTAGCCAGTGTGGCTCAGTGGATAGAGTGTCAGCCTTTGGACTGAAGGGTCCTGGATTCAATTCTAGTCAAGAGTGCATGCCCGGGTTGCAGGCTCAGTCCCCAGTAGGAGATGTGCAGAAGGCAGCCAATCAATGATTCTCTCTCATCATTGATGCTTCTATCTCTCTTCCTCCACCTTCCCCTCTGAAATCAATAAAAAATATATTTTTTAAACAAATTCATCTTCTAAGTCCTTATATTTTTTCTAGATGTAGGATAAGATGTTAATTTTAGACTTTGACAATTTAAGCATATAATTGGACTTCTAAAATTCCAGTCTTTTTATTTTAACTGGACCATTTGCCCCATTTGCATTTGATTGATAAATTAAAGCTTAGCTGTGAAAGGCAAATTTTCAAAACATTAAGAGAAGTATGAAAGATGTTTATGACCTCAAGGTAAGCAAAGATGCTTAAAAACAGGACAGAAAGATCATTTGTTAAAAGAGAGGACTGACACATTGGACTATATTTAAATTAAAACCATTTGTTCACCAAAAGATATCTTAAAGAACGTACAAATATAAGACATAAAGTATCTGAAGGTTTTATAATACATACTAGAGGCCCAGTGCACAAAATTCATGATGGGGCGGGGGGTGTCCCTCAGCCCAGCCTGCACCCTCTCCAATCTGGGACCCCTTGAGAGATGTTCCACTGCCCATTTACAGGAATCAAGCCATGGGGGTGTGGCCAGCCTGGGTAAAGGGGTTGATGGCTTTTTGCAGGCTGGCCACACTCCTTCAGGGTGGGAGTCCTTATTGGGGTGCCTAGCCAGCCTGGGTGAGGATTGATGGATGTTTGAAGGTTGGCCAAGCCCCTCAGTGGGGATCCTCACCCCATGGAGGTGTGACCAGCCTGGGTAAGGGACTTTTTTTCTTTTTTTTTTTTTTTAGCACCTCCTTGAGAGGAGGCCAGGGCCAGCTGGAAATAAATCTGGGATTTATTTATCTTCAATAATTGAAACTTTGTAGCCTTGAATGGAGCCCAGGGCCAGCCAGGGCAGGTGAGAAGCTTGGCTTCCTCCATCACCAAGGGCAACCTAAGCCTCCTGCTTGCTCCAGCTCCTTGGTGGCCGCCATATTAGTTGGTTTAATTTGCATACTTGCTCCTGATTGGCTGGTGAGTGTAGGGGAGTGATGGTTAATTTTCATGTTTCTCTTTATTAGTGTAGATAATATCATGAATACCACAGGAAATAAAGAGCTCCCATTACTCAATAAGAAAAAACAATAATGGAAATGATATAAATAGGAATTTTATAAAAGAGGCAACTCAAACAGTCAATAAATATTTGAAGAAATTATTATTTTTAGCAATATTGGAAATGCAAATTAGAACTTCAACTAACCAGCATTTTCATATTCAACAGCTGAAAAAATTAAGAAGTCCAATGATACTAAAGTTGTCAAGGGTATAGAATGATGGAAACTGTGGCATGCTTGGGCAGTGTAAATTTGTATAACTACCTTAAAGAAAAATTGGCAATCTAATTAGTCTGAAAATGTACAATTTTATTACTTGTCAACTTAATTTCTGGAGAATTTCTTGCATGTAGCTACATATAATAATATTCATAGAGCATTATTTGTATTAGTAAATAAGAAGGGAAAATGAGAACAATATAAATATCCTTCAACTGTAGAAAAGAGAAAGAATCTTAACATATTCATATAATATCATACACATTGAACATAATTCAGCTACCCACATGAACACAATAGAAATTCAATAATATTGTGTAAAGCGAAGACAAAAAAAGCAAAAACTAGTCTCAGAAACAGAAATATGGTTTATATAACAGAAAGACTACAAAAATGTGTAGTTTATGGAGACATAAAAATGGTGAACTATAAAGAAAGTTAATAATCACAAAGTTCAGGAAAGTGGTTACTTCTGTGAGGGGCAAAGTATGTGATTCAAGAACATCACACAGGGGACTTGTAAGCTGATGCTGATGTTCTATTTTAGAGACAGAAATTTCTAAATATATCTCCTATCTGTATAAATAACAAATTAATATATGAAAACAAATACACTTATGGTTTACACACTCTTGAATGCATACCATATTTCACAATCTATCTCACATTAAAAAAAATAAAAATAAATAGTAATTGAGAAAGCTAGACAATAAATGTAAACAACTTTTTCAAGTTTTTCTGTGATACAGAGTAAAGAAATGATCCTGTAGGCAGAGAAGTATGACAAGTCAGTGAAAGATCCTTTTAAAGATGGAAAACAAAAGTGCCCATGAGAACAAGTTAGTAGAAAAGGAGAAATAGACAAAGTAGAGAGAGAGAGAAAGAGAAACTTCAGAAATAAAAGCCAGGAGCAGGATGGTGAGGGAGAATGGCAAAGGTCAGAAGGGAAGGAGTTTGCTTTTAAAAAACAGCAGAGGTGTCTTACTCTTATAACAGAATGAAGGGGTAAGTATGTGTAGCTTTGGTGAGGAAAAATGAAGGATTTCCTATCTGCTGCTTGGAAGTTGAGTTGACAGCTAACAGAGAGGGACGTGGAGAGGAGGGGATATATCAGTTTCAAAAAGAGTAGAAAATATTTTAAAGAACATAGCAGAACGATGAGGGAATGGTGAGTGTTCACATGGGCTTTGTGGGCATTAATTTTCATTGAAACCCTTCAACCTCGTATACAATGTTCCCAGGTAACTTGTAACTTCCAACAGGTAAAGTTACAGAAGAGCTAGAGTTGGGTCTGTGTATTAACCAGGCTTGGAGGAGGCTGTAATCAGAGCCAGAGTTTATAAATTATAATATGAAGGAAAGAATCATGAGGTTGAGAATGGTACCAAGAGAGGAAGAAATTAAAAAGAGTGATGTTTCCGGAGTCACAGAGTGATAAGGTAGTGTTCAAATCAAACAAATGCAATTTGTGTGTGGTTCAAAAATTATTGAAGTGGGCTTGAAGAAGTGGCGATGAGATGACAATGAGTGAATGAACTCATTGCAAACTGCTAAGGCAAAGACCAACAGTAATTAACATATAAATATGAGAAGTCTGCTAGAAGGCTAGTGGACTTTGATATTCAGCAAGGCTGAAAATCAGCATTATATTACCCTGCTGTTGGCAAGATGGCTGAAGGCAATCCCCCAACTTGATAATCCTTTTATTATTTACCAAACTTTTCCATTGATACGCCTGTTTGCATTCCTAAAGGGCAAATGTGTATTCAAGTAAATAAAAGCTTATGGGTTTGGGGTTTCAGAGAGCTTCTCCACGTAAGGGAAGTTATCTGCCAGGCTCCCCCATGCCTTCTAAATTTATATTTCTTGTCTAGTGTATTCATTTGTGCGTCAGCCCCCTTTCCAGATCCTGAATCCTTGCTGCAAAAGGCTGAGGGAGCTAAGTGGATGCCTAGAAGCCTCATGACTACCAGGAAAAGATCATCTTTAGGGATTATCTAAAGAGCTTCTGGGAGGCCAACGAGATTCCTCAGGCGAGGTCCAGATGGGCTAAGTCAGACAGACAGACCGACAGCGGAGTTATATAGGGCTCTGAGAAGCAGAGAGAGAGTCAAAGAGGAAATAGAAAGTCTTCTGGGGTTCAGGGTAGTGATAATGGCTGGGCTAGGGAATGGAAGAGGAGAGGAAGCCACAAGGGCAGGAGCTGAGTACACAAAGAAAGAAGCAGACACTCTGAAGGAAGATGGCAACAGAACAAAGAATCAGAAACTTTTCACAAAAGTTGTCAAAAAAAAGTCCTAAGTTTTTCTTTTTCTTTTTCAGAGAAGTAAAAAATATAAAGGAAGTTAATATTTAAAATGTTGTAAAGTTTTAAAGCAAGGAAACACTTTTTTATTTTGTTTTTGGCACTGAAACGGACCTACACACGCCAAATCTAATAGAGTAAGTCCAGCAAGAAGCCAATTTAAGTGTCATTTATGCTTCAAGGCGGATTTATTTACCTTCTTGTTCACCTTCTAATGTATGAGAGTTGAAGGTTTCAAGGGCTAAGTGACTCCCTTGCCTGTCTTCTTCCACCCTGCGCTCCTGTTCATCTCAACCCTCTGCCCTCCACTCCATGGCTACCACTTGCTGCTGATCTCGAACACTTGGATCTTAGCTAATACGTGTGTGCTAATGATTCTTAACTCCAGCCTCCGGCCCCAAACTCACTCCTCAGTTCCAGTCTCCTGTGTATTAAACTGCCCACTGAAAATCTCCATTTGAATGTCCACGCAGATCCAAAAGAGGTTCTTCATTAGGAATGTCTCCCAAAGTCCCCTCAGGCAGTTTTCTATTACTGTTCCTTGAAATCCAACTACCTGGGCCCTGAATGTTCCCAAACCCCTGGAAGCCAAACCATGCTGCTTTCCACACTGAACAGCCTATCACTCATCAGAGCTTAAGAATCTCACTCCTGCCGAGACAGGTTTGGCTCAATGGATGGAGCGTCGGCCTGTGGACTGAAAGGTCCCAGGTTCAACGCTGGTCACGGGGCACGTGCCTTGGTTGCGGGCACATCTCCAGTGGGGGGTGTGCAGGAGGCAGCTGATGGATGTTTCTCTCTCATCGATGTTTCTAACTCTCTGTTCCTCTCAAATCCTCTCTGTGGAGAGTCAATGAAATATATTTGGGGGGAAAAAAAGGAATCTCACTCATTTGACATCTGATATTCAATCATTGAACATTTAAAAAAAGTGTTCACTAATCAGAAAATACAAATCAAAAGAAAAGGGGGAAAATTTGTCAACCAGATGAAAGCATCCTGTATAATAAAGAGGTAATATGTAAATTGACTGCTACACCCTAACAAGATGGCTGTCTATGACCAGACCAGCAGTGGGGATAGTGAGGGATGACCAAACAACTGAATAAGCAGGCTGCTTGAGGTGACCAGGCTGGCAGGGGGGTTTAGTAGGTCAGCAGGAGTGGTGTGCAGTTAGGAGCAACCAGGCCAGCAGGGGGGGGAGGGGGCAGTCAGGCACATAGAAGCAGTGAGGAGCAATCAGGCTGGCAGGGGGGAGGCAGTTTAGGGGTGACCAGGAAGGCAGGCAGGTCAGCGATTAGGAGCCAGTGGTCCAAGATTGTGATTGTGAGAGAGATGTCTGAGGGGTCCCAGATTAGAGAGGATGAAAGCTGGGCTGAGGGGACCCCCCCATTCTGTGCACAAATTTCATGCATTGGGCTGCTAGTAAAAAAGATAATACTGAATGCAGTTAGGAATCAAATGAAAGAAAGCTTTCCATGTGCAGCTGATGGGAAGGCAAAATCTTTACAGGCCAGTCTTGCAGTGAACATCAGAAGTCTTCATAAATGCATTTCCTTTAACTCAGTCACTTCATGTCTAGAAATCTACACTGAGAAAATAAACCAGGAAATACATAAGTATTTAAGTACACGTAACCTCACTATACTTTTTAAAATATATATATTTTATTGATTTTTTACAAAGAGGAAGGGAGAGAGATAGAGAGCTAGAAACATCGATGAGAGAGATAAATGGACCAGCTGCCTACTGCACACCCCCCACCAGGGATGTGCCTGAAACCAAGGCATATGCCCTCAAAGGGAATCGGACCCGGGACCTTTCAGTCCGCAGGCCAACGCTCTATCCATTGAGCCAAACCGGTTTCGGCTATACTTTTTTTTTTTAAATAGTAAAAATTATAAATTGATGAAGTGCATAAACAGCCTAAGTAAAAGATTTGTTAAATTATGATACATTTTGTCATTTCTATGAAGGCTTAAGAATGATTATGTAGCCCTACCCTAGTAGGTCTGGCTCAGTGGATAGAGCATTGGCCTGCAGACTGAAGGGTCCCAGCTTTTATTTCAGTCAAGGGCACATGCCCAGATTGTGGGCTCAGTCCCCAGTGAGGGGCATGCAGGAGGCAGCTGATCAGTGGTTCTGTTTCTCGTAGATGTTTCTCTTTCTCCCTCTCCCTTCCTCTCTGAAATCAATAAAAACAAAAAAAAGAATAATTATATAGGTATGTATTTATTAACACAAATTATATCCACAGATATTTTTATTTTAATTTTTAAATAAATTATTTGAGAAAGAGAGAAACATTGATGTGTTGTTCCACTTATTCATGCACTCATTGGTTGCTTCTTGTTAGTGCCCTGACAGGACTGAAGCTGCAAGCTTGTTGTATCGGGAAGACACTCTAACCAGTTGAGCTATCTGGTCAGGGCCTTCCATGTATTTTTAGACATAAAGAGCAATTTCAAAGCAATATATCTTGTTTCCATTCTCGTTAAAAAAAATATATTTATGCATGTATCTAAACAGAAACGATATTCTAGGTACTACTACCTCTATAATCCTTTTTTAAATATAACATTATTTTCAAAATAAAACAACTAAAGGAAAAACACTGACACACTAGTTGAGGATTTCTGTTTGCTAAAAAAAAAGAAAAAAAAAAGCATATGAACTTCATTAAGCGAAATCTTAGATCAGCACATAAATATGCGGGGGTAAACTCTGAGACCATAAAAGGTAGGCTGAATGTACAACTGCAGTACCTACGATCTGAGGTTAGGGACTGCCTTCCAAAAACCAGAGGAAACTGCCTCCTGCTCTCTTTCTGCAGCCAACTTGTTACTAAATCAGGTAAAATAAATGTCTCGCCTTTTTTATGCAGAAATGAGATAAAACAAAAATTTCAAGTAAGTCGCAAGTTCTAGTTGGACAGAAAACACATTTACTTAAAGTAAAACAACACCCTGAGGCAACGTATAATAAGGGCCAGGGAAACGCAGGCTAAAGGTGCAGAAGGCGAAGGACCCATAAGGTCAAACAGGACTGTAAGAAGCGGGCAGGCTTGAACCTGACTTAAAAGACAGGTAGCCTCGTCCGTGTGAAGCATCCATTTTACATAAAAACTGCTATGGGAAGTTTTCACCCTGCTATTTGGCTTCTGTAAATGCTTGCTTGCTTGCTTGCTTGCTTAAATAGTAAGGAAAATAAGACTACGCCCACTTCAGAGAGGCCATTAAATCTTCCCCAGATGAAGTTATCAGTGCTGGCACCAGGCCGGGTCTTTGGTTGAGGTCTCAAGGCCCCAGCACATAGGGACTCTTTAAGAACTTGCAAAGGGGGCCGGAAACACCCCATATTTGGAGACAAAGAAAGTAAAAACATACAAATAGGGAAAGTTCCTCCATGTTAGGAGCCCAGAATTTGAGAGACATTTTCCTCTGGGCCCACATATGATGATAATAATAATAAAAATAATAAATGTAACTCCATCTCTCTAAGCATTGTCTGGTTCTTCTCTGATTTTCTGTAACACATGGGCATGGGCAATAGGTTAGTGGAGACCTGGAGTGTGGGGAGGGGCTAGCATTTGGGGAAATAACAGGGGGTGGGGGGAATGGGAGATATCTGTAATCCTATCAACAATAAAAATATTTTTTAAAAAGGTAAATATGAGAAAGAAAAACTGAAAAATTCATTTCAATTAAGATACATATTAAGGAAATGAAATTGTGGATAATGTGTTTAGGAAAAAATAGAGGACAAACTGAAATGAAAAGAATCCCCTTGTAGTAGAGCTATGAGAGAGAAAGGTAACAAGAATTAGATGCTGTACACAACACACACACACCCCCAACTCAACATATACAATGCACATACACAATATACACAGCACACACTCACAGACATACACAACACACAGCCATACCCAACATATACAATACACACAAACCCATACAAACTTGCACACCCCATACCCACAACATATACAAGACATATCTCACACAACATGCACATACCACACACAGCATATGCAATCACACACACAGCACACACAAACACAATATACATCTATAAGCCACAATACACAAATACACAAAAAATCACACAGCACATATGAAACACATACACATACAGTATATACACTACACACAAAATATACAATACACACACATATACCACACATAACACAACACAACACACCCAATATACACATAAACATGCACATACACCCTCCACATCCTCACACACAATACACACACACACCACAGCACATACCACACATACATAAAAACCAAAAATCACAAACCACACACAACAACAAACATCCGCCACACACAACACACACATCACAGATCATGTGCATCAAATGAGGATAAACATCTAATGCCTTGATCTAAAATAAGTTGTATTATGGACAAAATTACCTTTGGTTATAATATAACTGAATGTATTAATATTTTTTTGTCATAAAGTTTCTGTCTCCACCTGTCAAGTTCCCACTCTCCGTCTCCCTCCCTGGCTCTGTCTCCGCAGACATATGGGGAACCGGTCACCTGGTGGTGGAGGGGAAGCAGCGACCAGAAATGTGACTGTTCTATATTCCGGTTTTCAATCATTCCTCCTTCCCCCCCGAGGCCTGCCCCCTGTCTGCCT
Organism: Vespertilio murinus; assembly: GCA_963924515.1. NCBI lineage: Eukaryota > Metazoa > Chordata > Mammalia > Chiroptera > Vespertilionidae > Vespertilio > Vespertilio murinus. The sequence continues at coordinate 31,449,448 of OZ004707.1, forward strand.
CCACACCTGCTGCTTCCATTGCCTCAGTTCTTCTTGACACCGCCTTCCAGGATGTTTAGATTCTGCCTTCTGCTCCTCTCCTAACTCAGCTACTTACCATTTTGCTTCCACTTTCCAACTTGTAAAAAGACTCTGAATTCATCTGATGGTGTCCCTTCTCCTATTCTTTTTGTTTTTATGTTGATTGTGTAAACATTCGTATTACAATGATTTTTCTGTAATTCTGTTGGGGTTTGGGAAGGTTATAGAGATCGTTAATTTCATGTGTTCGCTCTGTGTTTAAACAAAAGTCTCTATAGTAAGTCCTAGTTGTGGAAACGAGAAAGGGGTGGAGATAGTAGCAATGGTTAAACTGATCCCCTCTCGTTTGAGATAAAGTTTTTCTAGAATCCAATCTCTTAAGTTTTCCCAAATAAATGCACACAAAGGCACACACATGCATATCCACCCCCACATACTGCAGATCATCTGAGACCAACCAAGGAGCACCACATTTAAAATAAAATGAGCTCATACTCTTGGCAGTATGAGTGCCGGCATGATATATAGCCATTTTAAGCAAAAATAATAATAACTTTCCCCACAGATATAAATGGTCTCTGTGCATGCATGGCTTTGCATTTTAATCCTATCACTATCAGGTGGAACCAACTTTTATGAAACAAACTTAAACAATGGAAAGAAAAGTCAGTTATTTTAAAATGAGCTCGAGTCCCTACTCATCCATACAACTAAGAAAATCATAAACTTAAATTTCTGGATAGTATCTAGTTTGGTCCCAGCCTATAGATATCATGCAGATGAATCTTCAAAACAGTGTTTATTTATTTGTTTCATTCATTTACTCATTCAGCCAATCTTTATTGAGCAAATACTATGTCTTAAGCACTGTTTTATTTCTTATTTTTATTTTATTTTAAATATATTTTATTGATTATTGTATTTATTTATTTATTTATTTATTTATTTATTTATTTTTACAGAGAGGAAGGAAGAGAGATAGGGAGTTAGAAACATCAATGAGAGAGTCATCGATCAGCTGCCTCTTGCATGCCCCCCATTGGGGATGTGCCTGCAACCAAGGTACATGCCTTTGACTGGAATCAATCCGGGACACTTCAGTCCGCAGGCTGACGCTCTATCCACTGAGTCAAACCAGTTTCGGCTTAAGCACTGTTTTAAACACAAGGGATGTAGCACTGAATCACTGAATGAGAGGGATGAGGTTTCTCTTTTGTAACTTTTGTTCAAGTAACAGGCAGGAACAATGAACACACTGTGATAAAAAAGGAAGAAGAGAAACAATGCAAAGTAAAACAGGCCAGTGATAGTGTGGAGAGGAGTATGGGAGAACTCTTTTAGTGAAAGTGGTCAAAGTAGGCCTGCCTCTTTGAGGAATGGTACCTGAGCAGACATGAAAGGAGCAAAAGGAAGATGAATAATGCAAGGGGGTTCCGAATGTAGTGAGGATATAAACTTCTGAAAGTCTGGGGGTAGAGAAACAGCTAAGTGCAAAGACCCTGGGGGAGGGATAAGTTTGGTCTTCGTGGGGAACACCAGAAAGCTCAAAGTGGCTGAGCTGAAATAAATAGTAAGCAGTCGCTCAGAGATTTAGATAGTGCTCTTTGTGGGCCATCTAAAAAGCATCTGAAGTTGCTGAAACCGGTTTGGCTCAGCGGACAGAGCGTCAGCCTGCGGACTGAAAGGTCCCAGGTTCCATTTCGGTCAAGGGCATGTACCTTCGTTGCGGGTACATCCCCAGTAGGGGGTGTGCAGGAGGCAGCTGATAGGTGTTTCTCTCTCATCGATGTTTCTCTCTATCCCTCTCCCTTCCTCTCTGTAAAAAAAAATCAATAAAATATATTGTAAATAAATAAATAAATAATATCTGAAGATTGTTCTAGCAAGGGAGTGCATTTTTCTGATTTACATTGCTTAAATGAGCACATCTGTATCTTTGCTTCCAGAATACTGACAGTGAAATGGAACCAGGACTAGGAAGGTCAGTTAAGGAGAACTTGGAGTCATCTAAGAGAGACTAAGGCGGGCTCTACAAAGATGGCGAGAGGAGTTCAGACTCAAGCTGGGTACCTAAGTTGGAGCTTCCGGGACTTGGTGATTTATTGGACATAGGGTAGGGATGGACTTTGGAGAAGGCCTGAAAAACTAAGTGGCAAAAACTTGGGATGCAGAAAGTTTCAATAAGGAACAATGAAAGTTTTGTTTTGAAAGTGTTAAGGTTAAAAGTCTCACTGCCCATTCACGTGGTGATAATACGTGAGTGGGTGGATATACAAGTCTGGACCTCGGATTAAAGGGCAGGGCTGGAAATACAAGTTCGGGAGGGTCATTAGCATTCAGATGAGGAGCAGGGCCTGGAGGATTCCCTGGGGAGGGAGTAAATCAGGTAATCAGAGGGCCCAGGGGAGAGGAAGAGAATGCAGAGGCCCTGACCAGTGAAGGAGGGAAGGCTATGATGTCCTGAGACCAAGAAAGAAGTGTTTTAAGAAGGAAGAAAGGATCTTTTCTAAGCTGCTGAGGGGTAAGCAAGATCAGGACTGAAAATGGAAGGTCATTGGCAACAAGGACAAGAGCTATGGCTGTCAAGGAGTAGGGATCCCAACTAAAGAGAGTAGGGGGTAAGGAGAAGAGTGGTGAAGACATAGAAACAGTAAATGCAGAAATAAGTGTTTGGAGAGCTGCCTGAAGAAGTGTAGAATCAGGGACTTTTTTTTTTTTTTTTTTAACATGGGAGTTAATTAAGCATGTTTCCAAATTGATGAATTAACTGAAGAGAAAGAAAAAAATGAGCCATGCAGATGAGAGGAGAACAAGCAGAAATGGGATCTGGACCCAGTTCAGGGTTTGAGCTTTGGGACAAGGACAGTTCTTTCATTTCTATTCCGACCCATTTATCTGTGACTCTATCCTTGGCCTACATCCACTTACATCTAGAAATCTATCAAACTTAATGTCTGATAAAGCAAGGGACCTCTTGCTGACATTGTTTTTCATCTTATTTTTAAAATTTATGATGAGTATTTCCAGCATATATGCATTTCCAGCTGACTTAAGTTTTGTTTCAAGTTCATTGCATTTAAAGTAATCATGCTTTCATATAGTTTGAAATTAAAAAGTTACAAAAAGCATACAATAAAAAAAAAAAATCTCCCTTTTGCCGAAACTGGTTTGGCTCAGTGGTAGAGCTTCGGTCTGCGGACTGAAGGGTCCCGGGTTCGATTCCAGTCAAGGGCATGTACATTGGTTGCGGGCACATCCCCAGTGGGGGATGTGCAGGAGGCAGCTGGTCGATGTTTCTCTCATCGACGTTTCTAGCTCTCTATCTCTCTCCCTTCCTCTCTGTAAAATATCAATAAAATATATATTAAAAAAAAAATCTCCCTTTTGCTAGTAGCTCCCAAACATGCATTCTCCCACCTCGGGGCCAACAATGTCACCATTTTAGAAATATTTTATGCATGCACAAACATTTCTATTTCTTCTTTCTTTTATACTGTTAGTGACACGTGACTCTGTTGCTTTATTCACTTAAACTATACGAGATACTATTTGACATCAATAACCAAGGAACACCGTCATTTTAAAAAAATCTAATTAAAAAAAAAAAGTTCTTATTAAGGCCCCATAAGAGAAATATGAGAACATAAGTAAGAAGTGTCAAAACAAAACAAAAAGAAAAGAAAAAAATCATATAGAAATGAAGATAAATTGGAAGTCAAATAAGGAATAAGGGATACTATTGAAGGCATAATAAAAAAAAATAGAAGCTAGAGATAAGAGAAGTGAACAATGTAAATCAAAAGTTTAACAGTATTAAAAGGAAGATGGAAGCTGCCAAAAACTGCAAAGAGAAACAATGTACACATGATTGGAATCCACTCACCTAGAATAGTAGTAATAGTTATAGCAATGTAATAGTAATAGTAATAGCAATGATATAAAGCATATTTAAATACATATTTAAAAATAAATTTTGCAAACATGTTTCTAAATATGAAGAGCATGCACTATGTTTGAGAGACTGTATTAGTATCATCAATGCAAATACATATGCTAGGAAAGTTATCCAGCCTTAAAGAAAGACTCCTCTGGGTGGGTAGACAAAAAGATCAGTTTGGCTTCTCATTTTCTCAGAGAAATGATCAACACCAGAAGACAACAGAGCAGCCACTCTAAGATGTAAAACAAACAAACAGCAACAAAAGCTAGCAAACCCATGACTCAAAAGATTTTATATCAAACGAAGGTATCCTTCAAATACAAAAGGGACAGAGTTTTGAAGTTGCACAAACTCAGTGAGCACGACTCCCATTAGACATTCTTGAGGAATTCTCAGACAATGAACTTCAGTCAACCAAAACCATCACAGAAGGACTGGCTCCAAAGGTACTGGGAAGGAGAAGAAGAAGAATGCATGTGCCATGGTGCTGATGGGGTAGAGATGACACAGTTAACAAACAGAAGCAGGGGAAGAGAATGGAAGATAGTCAATCTGCTGAGCGCTGCAAGTGGGAGGATGTGATTCAAAGCTGACATACCAGGTAAGAGAAGTATAAACAGATCACACTGTTCAAATGTAAATCCTAAGAAATATATCATTATTAATTAGAATCAAGTTAAGAAAAAGAGGAATTGGGATGACTCTAATGTCATCAATGCTGTCTAAAAAAAAAGAAAGAAATGAATAAAAAGTATATGTAATATCCTATATAATAAAAGTTTAATATAGACCAAATAGACCAAATGGCAGAACAACTGGAACAACCAAACAACTGATTGCTATGATGTGTGCTGACCGCTAGGGGGCGTGTGCAGAACATGGCAAGTGTCGGCCATGGTGGGATGGTGGAGCAGGTGAGTGGGGGTGCTAGACCAAGGTGGGGCACAGGTTGCTTTCATTGGAGAGAACCTCTGGAGGTGACTGAAAATTCTTTGCTCCTGCACACAGTGGTCACACCAGTGCTTGCACACACTGCCGGCCCTGGAGCTGCTGCTTGCACACACTGCTGGCACCCAGCGTCGGTCCGATTGCTCAGCGCTGTCCGCAGGTGCAAGTGGTGGCTGGCAGCCCCGATCACCCCTCAGGGCTTCTCCACCTCCCCTGCTCCTGAGGGGCAATTGGGGCTGGCAGCCACCTCTTGCACCCACCACAGGGGATGGCCCCCGCTTGCACCTACAGCCAGTGCTGGAGCTGCCACTCACACCAGCACCCAGCACTGGTCCTGATTGCTCAGTGTTGTCAGCAGGTGCGAGCAGCAGCTGCAGGCCCTGATTGTCCCTGAAGGCTTCTCCACCTCCCTCTGCTCCTGAGGGGAGATCGGGGCAGCAGCTCACACCTGCTGACAGCACCGGCCCCACTCACACCGCTGCTGGCACTGGCCCCAAGTAGCTCCGTGCCATCAGCAGTGTGAGCGGGGCTGGTGCCATTAGTGCATGGGAGCAGCGGCAGTGGGAGCAGGGCTTCAGGCAGAGAGGGGACCGGTCTCCGGGCAGCTGTGTGGAGGATGGGCTGAAACCCACCCCTGTGCCCACTGCAGCCTCACGGCCCACAGTTCCTTTCAAGGTGCATGGATTTGTTCACTGGGCCCCTACTTATGTATATAAAAGTAGTCAACAAAATGAGAATACATAGCTTTAATATAAGAACGCTGTACACAAAGCAAACAGATTATATCGTAAAAGATTTTTTTTTAAAAATACCCTAAATATTGACACATAATATAAAATAATGGGGCAGAGCTAATACAAAACATATCTGTTAATCATTAAATTAAAATAGGATTAAGTCAACTATTAAAAGAGAAAGATCTTTAGATTTTATCACAAAGTAAAATCCAACACTATGTCATGCACAAGAGATATGCCCTATAAAAGTGATTCAGTTCAGATGAAAATAAAAAGATGGGTAAAGTACAACTAAGGGAATACAAACAAAAAGAAAGCTTTTGTCCTGATACTAAAATCAGTCAAATAGAATTCTGGCCCCAAATCATTACAAGTGACATGAAGAGAACACTTTGTAATGCACTAACTACCTACAAACAAACTAGGATATGCAAGGAGAAATAGACACAGCCCGCTCATGGGAAGAGATTTTAATTCTCCTATAAGCGTATGACCAATGCATAAGCCAAAAATAAATAAATATCAATAGTGAAAAGACATAGTATCAATAAACTGGGGAACAATATTTTCAGTCATATTCAAGACAAAGAACCTTCCTGATATAAAAGAGTTCCTAGAAATTGAGAGGGAAAATAAGAACTTACTGGGGGGAGAGGGGGGGAGAAAGTAAACATACACAAAGAATATAAACTATTCACAGAAAAGCCAATGTAAGCTTTAAATGTATGAAAAAATACTCAACGTCCACCCATAATAAGAAAAATAGTTATAGCCCTGGCCAGTTGCTCAGTGGTTAGAGATCAGCCTGTAGAACAAAAGGTCTCAAGTTCGATTCCCTGCAATTGATGTATCTCTCTCATGTACACACTTCTCTCTCTCTTTCTCTTCCCCTACTTCCTCCCTTCTACTCTCTAAAAATCAATGGAGCTGAAGCCGGTTTGGCTCAGTGGGTAGAGCATCGGTTTGTGGACTGGAAGGTCCCAGATTCGATTCCGGTCAAGGGCATGTACATTGGTTGCGGGCACATCCCCGGTAGGGGGTGTGCAAGAGCCTGCTGGTAGATGTTTCTCTCTCATCGATGTTTCTAGCTCTCTATCTCTATCCCTTCCTCTCTGTAAAAAATCAATAAAATATATTTAAAAAATAAAAATATAAAAATAAAAATCAATGGAGCAATAGCTGGTTTGGCTCAGTGGACAAAGCATCTTCCTGTGGACTGAAGGGTCCTGGGTTTGACTCGGGTCAGGGGCACATGTCTGGGTTGTGGTCTCAATCCCTAGTGGAAGGCATGCAGGAGGCAGCCAATCAATGATTCTCTCTCATCATTGATGTTTATATAGATCCCTCTCCCTCTCCCTTCCTCTCTGAATTCAACAAAAATATATTTAAAAAAATAAAAATCAATGGAAAAAATATCCTCCGCTGAGGATATTTTTATGATTGAAACTACACTGGCAGGTGTGATAAGCAAGGGAACTCTATATCAGGCTTATCCCTGGTGCATAAGACAAGTAGATCTCCACACCCACCTGCTGGAATTTTACAATTTATGTAGAGGCTAGAGGCCTTAACCAGGGTTCACTGACCTTTGGTTCAGGTGATCTTAGAAATACATTACTATTTCAAGGCTGCATCACTGAAATGACTGCTGATGTGAGAAGAGTGGGCACAACATATATTTTAAGGACAAAGGAGGAGGTGGGGACCTCTGATTGCACTGGGTTTCATTTGAGGGTCATTGGTAGCTGCATCCTCTATGACCTAGTCACACAGAGGGATTCTCTTATCTCAAAGTTCTCTACAGGCAAGATTCCACCTTGGCAAATCTGGAGGGTTTGGAGGTTGTCCTTGAAATACATAATCAGCAGGTCTCAGTAATTTACAGGGTACAGCAAGAATTTTCTTAACAAAAAGAAAAATGGGAAGAATATGCTGTTAATATTGCAAGATTTAGCAAATAAAATACAGGTCACCCAGTTAAATTTCAGATAAACAACACATTTTTGGCATAAGTATGGCCCATGCAATAAGTATGTTCAATGTGATATACCTTGTTTCCCCGAAAATAAGACATCCTCCGAAAATAAAACCTACTTACAGGTTTCCTTCTGAGTGAAATATAAGGCAACCCCCCCCCCAAAAAAAAATAAGGCCCCCAGGCTCTGTCTCAGAATGAAAATTAATTTACCATAAACTGGTCGCTAGGGCTGCCCCGACTGGCCTCTAGCAACCAGTGACATTACGTAGAGTCCTGATGTCACTGCTGTGTGAATGGAGATAAATCAGCATGGAAAGTTGGTGAAACTGAAACTGCAAGAAGTTGTGACTTGGGTGAAGAATTCATGGGAGAAAATCACTGACAGTTGCATTGCAAATGCACTGTGAGCAGGCTACCTTGACAAGAAGTACTCATTTAAAGACAGTGCTATTGCTAAACGTGAGAGATTTGGTCCACTGATTCTGAAAGAAATGGAGTCACAAGAAATTCACCAGGAAATTCAGGAATTGGATTGTTATGATGATGTTCCAGAAGATGATGACATGATTGTCATTGAATAAATGAGTAAATTCTTGATACTGTAGGATTTACAGTTTGTCTAGTATGTATTGACAACTACCGTACTACCATACCGTATACAGGTAATAAATTTCCTTTATTTTCATTTAACAATAAATGTGTACCGTATTCTTCTTCATGGAAAAATAAGACATCCCCTAAAATAAGACCTAGCACATCTTTGGGAAGCAAAAATTAATATAAGACACTGTCTTATTTTCGGGGAAACAGGGTAATACCAACACATCTAGTGTTGGTGGCAATATACTTACTTCACATAAGATTTCAGTTGTTCAGTTCAGACATTCCACCCCTACCCTTCACTCTCCCCACCTCCTGACAATTTTCTATCTTGATAACCACATCAACTTGGCTTTTGAAGCTCAACAACCTTGACTCTGGGCTATTCTAATGGAAGCCGAGAAGAGATCTCCACATGAGAGAGTGGGCCTGAGCAGATCCTTCAAAAAGGTATCAAAAGAAATACCAAGGTAAGGGTTGCTAGGAGGATGGAGAGAAAGTAAGGCAAAGGAGGCAAAGAAACAGCATCTAGCACTTGCAGTAGATGGATGCTATGCTTACCAGTAATTACAGTGGGAAGAACCAGAATTGAAGGGTGGGGATATGTGTTTCTGTTTCATTCTGCCCCGGAATGGCATGCTGCTCTCAGTGCATCGTAGCTTCCTCTCAGGTAAAGGTCAGATAGGAAATTCAAACTAGACCCTCTAAGGTTTAATTACAGGAAGAGCCATAAAATCATAGCTCTGCCAAGAGCCGTGGAGCCCACCTAGGGCAGCCCTTCATCTTGTCGTTGAGGAAAGTGAGGGCTAGAGAGGAACAACACCTTACCCAAATCCAACAGGAACTGGACATCTGCCAGCGAGAATGCATCACCATTTTCATTACATGTTATATGAAACATTGACTTGTAAAGGGTGTTGTGATGATTTCTTTCTTTCTTTCTTTCTTTTTTTTTTTTTTGACACAGTTGCACATTCTTTGAACTCTCAAGAGGTGGTATGTAAGTATTCTCCGCTTAAATTTGGGCCAACCTTAGTATCTTACTTAACAACCAATTGCATGTGGCAGAAAGGAGCCTCACAGCTTCTGAAATAACACGAGAAAAAGCTAACTAGCGTCTGTCTCACTTGTTCTCTTACTTTAGTCACTCACATCTGGAGCTGCCATGTTGTGAGGAAGCCCAGGCCGCACAAAGAAGCCACACAGAGGCGATATAGCTGATAGTGTCAGCTAAGGCTCCGGACAGTGGCTAGCATCAATTGTCATGTGAGCCCACGTGGCGCCAGGTTACTGAGTCACGCTCCGTCTTCTTCCCCCAGCCTTAGAGTCTTCCCAGCTGAGCCCTGAGATGGCGGAGCAAAGACAAGCCTGAAATACCATGTCTGAATTCCTGGCCCACAGTATCTTGGGCCATAATAAAACAGTTGTTTTATGCCATTGAGTTTGGGGGTGGTTAGTTACGCAGCAGTTGAAACATAAACACTATTTTCCCCCCTTCTAATGAGGCTTTTAAATTGGGAATGAAGAGGGAAAAAAATTCATTCCTAGTCTATTTTATTTCACTGGAGGCTAGCTAAACGCCAAAATACTGTATTCGATTTGAGGAGAAAAATGAATTAAAACCTGGTTTTAAAGTTTAACTTTTTGTAGCACAGATTCTTTGAGGAACAAATAGAAGGCAATCTCAAGAGGTTTTTCTCTTTTAAATGTCACAAGATTTTTCAGATGATAAACAATTGCTTAGCTGTGTAGTTCCCAAGCAAATATCTAGGCAATTAATCACATATATATATAATACTGTTTCCTGTGGAAAAAAACTTTTTTGTTGAAAGATACAGCTTTACTTTTAAAAGTATTTTAAAACAGCAAATGAGGGGCTTCTCTGCTCTAAAGTAATGTATTATATTGCTGATTTACTTTATAATGTAAACTAGAGGCCCATTGCACAAATTCATGCACAGGTGGGGTCCGGCCAGCCAGTCTGCCCCAATTGGCCTGATTAGGGCCAGGCCTGGTAGGGGAAGGGGCCGAGGGCTGATTCAGGTGGTGGGGGTTGATTGGGGGTGGGGCTGATCATGGGGAAGGGCTGTGGGTCAGCTGGCCCTGTCCCCGAATGGGGTGGGGGGCCACTTGAGGGCCAGCAGCCTGGGGGAGGGGCCATGAGTGTTTGGCCAAGCATCTGGGGTGGGGCTGGCTGGGGGGAAGGGCTGCAGGAGGTTGGGCAGCCGGCCCCACCCCTATTGGGGTGATAAGGACAATCAAGGGAGGAGCTGGCTGGGGGAGGGGCTAGGGGCCAATCAGGGTGAGGCAGGCCCGTCAAGGGGAGGGGCCTCTGGAGGTTGGCTGGCCAGCACCACCCAGATCTGGCTGGTTTGCGGTCCCCGGGTGTCATAGCGACTAGTCGTTCTGGTTGCTGGCTATATAGAGAGATATAGATATATAGATAGATAGGTATATATATATATATTTTTTTTTCTCTTTCTAATTTTGTTTTTCTAGACTTTTATACTCTCTCTTTTTAAAAATATATATTTTATTGATTTTTTTACAGAGAGAGAAAGAGAGAGGGATAGAGTTAGAAACATCAATGAGAGAGAATCATCGATCAGCTGCCTCTCTTGCACACCCCTTACTGAGGATGTGCCCGCAACCAACGTACATGCCCTTGGCCGGAATCTAACCTGGGACCTTTCAGTTCATAGGCCAACGCTCCATCCACTGAGCCAAACCGGTTTCGGCCTCTCTCTCTTTTTTTTAAGATACTTAGAAGTTCTTTGAGTCTGTAAGGGAGGAATAATTTCTGTGTGTAGCTGCCTATGTTACTGCAGATGTGTAAATGTGTAGTATTTTAAGACCATATCTGTACATTGTTCAATTACCGTATTTAAATGGGCTTTTTTCTTATCTGTGAATTTGATAATGAAACAATTTCATATGCACAGTTTATTACTTTAAGACTCCACAGTAATAAAATAAAATGAAATAAAATAAAATAAAAGGAAGAAAACCCCTTTTTGCCTAACTCTGGAGACACTTGCAGGTCTTATTGTCAGGACATTCTCCCCATTCCCATAGGTCCCCCCCTCCCTTTTGTGATAGTCTTCCCGCCCCGCCCTAGCTCTTTCAATAATCCTTTTGAATAAAGTCTCTCCTTACTAAGTCAGGATTTGTTTCGTATTTGACACTAAGTTTGGCCTCCCACTTTGGCCTGGCTCCGTGTCAGGGCCTGCCGAGTCCACACCCCATCTCCAGACCAGCTCCAGCCTCCAGCCCGTCTCAACAGCTCCCGAGGCCTTCCTTTGCCTTTTGCTGCCTCGCTCTGCAGGCATCTGAGCAGAAAAGATAGAGATCTCTGCGTGTGTTGCTGCTGGAACTATTTGTGTGTGTTTCTCTCCATCTGAAAATATTTCTTTCCTGCTCTCTGAGTCAAGCATTTCCTTTCTGTTTCTTAGGCAAACTTGGCTTTTGTCCCCCCCACCCCACCCTACCCTTTAATATTTGCATAGGGACTCACGTACAATTTCACAATTAACCTTGCCTACCATAGGGCCCCCTGACAATAGTTTTAGATGAAGAATAAGAGTAACATTTGTTTTAGAGGTAGGGAGGGGAGGGGGAGCAGTACATTTCACACAGAACCAAACATTCTGAATTGAATCAAAGGATAGCTTCTTGAAAAGCAGAGTTTTGCTGATTTCATTGCCAAAGCTGTGATGGCAATCGGTTTTTCTATGTTCAAACTATGTGATATTCTGTAATCGTGGGTTGTCTAAAGCAGTTTTCAGTGAAGCAATGGTTTAAGGTTTCTAAGGGAAAACAGGTAACGCATTCCATGTTTACCATCTCAAATTATGTGTTGTCGAATGCTTCCCATGTGCCAAGTTCTAGATTCAAAATGGAAAGACAAGTAACACCTCAGACATGGTCCCTCCCCTCCCCTTGAGAAGCTTACTTTTTTCATAAGAGAGAGGAATGTGAAATAACTAATTAACATTTTTTTAAAATTACAACTAGGAAAAGCGCTGCCAAGGAGAACTAACCTGCCAAGGGGCAAGGCACTGAGTGGGGCAGGAAGGATGGGTACAAGTGGGGCTTCTAATAGCTCAGGGGAAAGATGGGAAGATTATCTCAGAAACAGCAAAGATGATCCGTTGATAAGAGGGCTACCAGAGTTTGGCACTTGGTGCCAGGGGCTCTGCCTATTTCTTGAGCATAGGTATAAATCTATTAACAACGAGCACACTATTTTGCACGAACTAGGTACTCAGTATTTACGACCTGAGTAAATGAAGCTGCACACATTACAAGATACATCTCATATTCTGAAAAGTTGATGAAAGGTGTTGAGAGTAAAGAATAAGAAGGAAAAATAAATATAGGCATCTCCTTGGTAATTTCTTCCTTAGAAGATTATTCTTTAGAAATAGCTGTTTTTGAATAACATGCTACTTATATCGGTTATAATTATTCAAAGATGAATGGAGGAAACACTTTTTAAATATATATATATTTTATTGATTTTTTTTTTTTTTTTTTTTTTACAGAGAGGAAAGGAGAGGGATAGAAAGTTAGAAACAGCCGAAACCGGTTTGGCTCAGTGGATAGAGCGTTGGTCTGCGGACTGAAAGTTGGTCCGCGGACTGAAAGGTCCCCGGTTCGATTCCGGTCAAGGGCATGTACATTGGTTGCGGGCACATCCCCAGTAGGGGGTGTGCGAGAGGCAGCTGATCGATGTTTCTCTCTCATCGACGTTTCTGGCTCTCTATCCCTTTCCCTTCCTGTCTGTAAAATATCAATAAAATATATTAGAAAGAAAGAAAGTTAGAAACATTGATCAGTTGCCTCCTGCTTTTCCCCCACTGGGGATGTGCCCGAAACCAAGATGCCCTTGACCCTGAATCAACACCCCCCCAACCCCCACCCCCGTCGTCGTCCCCCCCCACCCCCACCCCCCAGCCCCGGTCCGCAGGCTGAAGCTCAATCCACTGAGCCAAACCGGTTTCAGCAGGAAACACTGTTAATAGGAGGGAATGGGGGAGAGGAGGCAACAGGAAATCTAAAGAGAGTCTAAAAAGAAAACAATAGAAATCAGACCATTGTCGGTGGGAGTGGAGTTCCTGCAATGTCATGAGGGAAAGAATTCCCTGAGATTTGCTAATAATTCCAGTGGAACTAAACTCCTGAGTTTCCAGTGTCCTTCTCGCCATGGTGACAGTCCAACCATGTCTTCAGCAGGGCCAGAATATAGGCCACTGCCCATAGTTTCTGCTCCATACTAAAGTGCAGCTCAGTTCAGCACCCTGCACGTGAGTCCCCACAGCCAGGGGCAGGTGGCTGCCAAGGCCGAAGCTATGGTGAGGGAGCTTGCACACCCACAGGTGGGTGAGCAATGGAGCGAAATTTCATTTGCTCCACCGCCTAGCCAATTATCTTTTTCTTAGGGGTTAAAGTGATGGGCAAGCACCTCCCCTGAGCCATTTTCACTTTGCTGAGTGTTTGTGTGTGTGTGTGTGTGTGTGTGTGTGTGTGTGTGTCTGCCTCCCCCTTTGTTTTACCCCTTCACCCCATAAACCCTGGTACTGACTTCCCTTTGCTCTCTTCCCTTAATTAATATAAATAGCTAGCTAATTATGATGATAACAGGACCAAACACATATGTAAAGTAAGTCACTCAACTATTATTCATTCAACTTGTATTCAGCATACATTTTTCAGGTTAGCATGCTAACCCATGGGTTTCGATGATCACAAAACTTTTTCTTCTTTAACATTTGTATTTTCAATTGCCTGCCATTCAAACAATGCTGAGATAAATATTCTTATATATTGTTAGGTCATAGATAGTGCTGTTACACTTTTGGGACAAATTCTTGAAAGTGAAAAGGTTGAATCATGGAGTATAAAAACTTAAAATGCTGATAGACATGTCCAAATGACACCCTAAAAAGGTTGTAATAAACTCCTACTAACAGCTGTATTTTCTCTCTAATGGCTTGTTTACATCCTTTGTTCATTTTTCTGCTGAGTTATATTTCTCTTATTATTAGAAACTCTTTATATACTAATGATATTAATATCTTTCTTGCTAAATATTGCAAATATTTTCTCCCAAAGTTGTCCTTTATCGATGTAGATAAATGTATTAGCCTATTCATTTATACCAGTATTTCTCAAACTATGATTGGTGGAATGACTACAAGAGAATAATGTGGAGTGCTTCTTTAAAAATTGAGATTCAGGGGCAAAATCTCCAAGTTGTAGAGCCATTGCTTCATATTTTTATGTTTTACATGATTGTATTTAAAAATATTTTAAGCTTTTGAATAAATTTAGATTTCAATCCATCTTATATTAGTTTTTGTTCCTATTATGATAAAAAAATCTAAATTAATTGTATCTTATTTTTAACATCTTTATTTTAATTATGATAGCATTTATTAATAAACCACTTTTTCACTAAATTAAAGCATTATCCTTATCATATATTAGATTGTGACATTCTTACATTCCTGTTCTACTTAAAAGAAACATCTATTCTTTTAATAAAATATCATACACTTATTATAAAGAATTCATGACATGCAAAAAAAAAATACCTAGAAAAAAGCTTTTTAAAATTCAACTATTGCCTGGCTGGTGTGGCTCAGTGGTTGTGCATCCAACCTAGGAACCTACAGGTCATGGCTCCATGCCCATGTTATATGCTTTATCCCCAGTAGGGGGTGTGCAGGAGGCAGCAGATCCATGATGTTTCTCTTTCTTTGATCTTTCTATCTCTATCCCTCTCCCTTCCCTCTATCTTCCTTCCTTTCTGTCTAAAAACCAAAATATTAGACAAAATTTTCAACTGTTCCTTGGCCAGTGTGGCTCAGTGGCACATACTTGGATTGTTGGTTTAATCCCAGGCCCTGATTGGATTGTGTTTCTCTCCCTCTTTCCCTCTCCCTTCCTCCCTTTCTCCCTTCCACTCTCCCTAAAAAATCAATGGAAAGCTATCCTCTAGAGAGAATTATATATATGTATATATATGCTTGTGTGTATATATATGTATAATACATATTATATATGTATATTATACACACACACACATATACATATATATACATATATATAGATCTACACTAATAAAAGGGGAAAAATGCTAATTGACCGTACCTTCACTATGCCCATGGCCAATCAGAGAGAGTATGCAAATTAACCCAACAAAGATTGTGGCTAATTTGCATATGCTGAGGGGAGGGAGGTGTGAAGACTGAAGACAGCATAGAAGGAAGAGGGAGGGAAAGCGGAAAGCAAGGCAGCTGAGGGAGGGAAAGCGCGGGCTGGGTGGGCAGTGGCGGCAGGCGGTTGCAGTGGGCAGCAGAAAAGTGAGGGAAGGCAGTGGAAAGGAAATCATAGGGAAGTAGTGGTGCAAGGGAAAGTGCAGGGGGGGGGGCAGCAGCTGCAGGAATGAAAGTGTGGAGGGTGAGGGGTGGGAGGAAAAGCATGGGGTGGAGGGTGGGGGACAGAGGCAGCAGGGAAAGCATGGGGCGGCTGGGGGGGAGGGCGTAGTGGTGACAGGAGGGAAGCCCACCGGAAGCCCTGTTCTTACAGGAATCTTCCTGCCTTGGGCCTCTAGTATAGATAGATGAAAGATAGATGATAGATAGATAGATAGATAGATAGATAGATAGATAGATAGAGTAGCAGATTGAATAGTATGTGCCCCCAAAATTCAAGTGACCTGATTTGGAAAAGGAGTCTTTGCAGATGTAGTTAAAATGAGGTCATAGTGGATTACAATGTGTCTCAATTTGGTAATTTGCACTCTTGTAAGAGGACACACAGTAAATACCATGTGAATATAGAGATTAAAATAGAATGCCAAGGAGTGTCAGCGATCGCCAGAAGCAAAGAGAGAGGTGTTGAACAGATTCTCTCTCAGAGCCTCCCAAAGAACCACTCTTGCTGACATCCTGATTTCGGACTTCTGGACCTCAGAACTGTAAGCGAATAAGTTTCTGTTATTTTACACCATCACTTTCAAGTGCTCTAGGAAATCAGTATACCAACTAATTGGAAAAACTGTCTTTAACATTTGATGGGTGTCATTCCAAATGTATGTGGATGCATGTGTGTGCATATGTATAATATAGATAATAGATTGGCATAAATATTTCCAGTATAATGGGGTAATTCTATACATTCTAAATTATTAAATGTTATTTTACTTAAATGTATCTGAAGAAAAAGAATTAAGTTATCCTTCCATTAAACTGATTATTTTCTTATTTCTGTGCTAATACTTTTGTGTTTAATTTCTTTTATAGGGCAAACCCTTACTTCTCTTTTCTTTCAAGGTTTTCTTTATAATTCATGACTGTGTTATTTTCCATATAACATTTAACATTATTTAGTTAGTTGTAATTTATTGTAAATTGTGGTCATTTTGTCATTTGACTTGGGAAATACTGATTTTTCACTCAAATAAGGGGCATTGGTTTTTTTTTTATTTACTCAGGCTTTGTTTCTGACTTTCAACAAAGGTTTAGGGATTTCATCATCAGGATCTTTTAACTTGTTAAATTCGATTCCAAAGTATTTTATAGGCTTTGTTTTTATTTCACTTTTCGTAGGTTATTGCTTGTTTCAAAGGACAGTGGCAGTTTGTTGTGCTGTGTAGGATTACAGATTTCCTGGCTAGGGCTTGGCGGGGTGGCTGGTTATGTGCAAGGATTTCGCACCCTCCTGCTCTGCCACCTGCTAGCTGTGTGACCGGGGCCACTAAAACTTTACCCTCTGGATGTCCGCGTACCCATCCCTAAAATGAGAATTAAAACTCCTGTTAATAAATGCAAAGCATTTAAAACAATGGCACATGGAGGCCCATAGTAAGCACAGGCTTCCACTTTATCAAAGTCAATCATTGTATCTCTGTAAGCCTCACAACCGCCTCACAGAGCGTGGTTATCTCCACTGTACCAAGGAGGAAGCTAAGCGCAGAGGCAAGAGACCTGGGGTCACTCTGATGTAACTTCGGGCGGCCTCACAAAACCAGACTCTAGAAAAAATAAAGCAGTCAGTTCATGCCAAGGCATGATTTCGTTCGCACCACAACGTATTAGGCTCATTCTTAAAAGGTGTTGGCACCTTACCAGAAAGCAAAAAAAAAAAAAAAGAAAGAAAAGGGTTACTCCTCCTCCTTCGCTGGAGCCAGGGACTTCGGCTCCGGCGCTCTGGGAGGGGCGCGGGGGCCGGCGGAAGGAGCCGAGCGCGCTCGGAACCGCTCGCCCCGCCTTCGGCAACAATCGCCCGGGGGGGCGGGGCTCGCGCGGCGGCGCGTTCCGCGCGGGGCATTGTGGGGAGGGCGGCCGGTGCAGCCATCGGCTGCCATCTTAGCAACTCCCGGCGCCGTGCGGCCTTGTCTGTGGAGGTGGCCTTCGCGGCGGCCGAGCACCCGCGGGAGTGACCGGAGGGCAGCGGGCTGACAGCCTCCCTATCCCCCCGGCTTCGGCGAGGCGGCCGGCCCGCGTCCGGAGGCCCGGCGGGCGAGAGCGCCCCGGCGCGCGCGGCGGCGGGGCGGGGGGTGCCGAGGCCAGGCGGTTAGGCACCGCGCCGCCGCCCGGAAGGATGGGCCGGTCTCGGAGCCGCAGCTCGTCCCGCTCCAAACACACCAAGAGCAGCAAGCACAACAAGAAGCGGAGCCGGTCCCGGTCGCGGTCCCGGGACAAGGAGCGCGTGCGGAAGCGCTCCAAGTCCCGGGAGAGTAAGCGGAACCGGCGGCGGGAGTCGCGGTCCCGCTCGCGCTCCACCAACGCGGCGGTGTCCCGGCGCGAGCGGGACCGGGAGCGCGCCTCGTCCCCGCCCGACCGCATCGACATCTTCGGGCGCACGGTGAGCAAGCGCAGCAGCCTGGACGAGAAGCAGAAGCGGGAGGAGGAGGAGAAGAAAGCCGAGTTCGAGCGGCAGCGAAAGATGTGAGCGCCCGCGGGGGAGGGGAAGGGAGGAGGTGGGGGGGTGGAGGGGGGAGGCGGAGGGCTGGCGGGGACCCTCTGGAGAGAGAGAGCCCCTCTGGGGCAGCACCTGACCCAGGAGCCGGGTGGGGAGGAACAGAGTGCGACTTGAGAGGCGTAGAGAGAGGGGAGCACGCGATTTTGGCGCCAGAGGGTGGAGGGGGGTGCAGGAAGCAGGGGGTGGAGTTCCGCGTGGGGCCCGAGCGCTGCGTGGCCGCGAGGACGTGCCTGCAGAGCAGAGCTGTTTGCAGACCCGCAGGAAAAGAGCACGAGAAAACTCACCCGTGGGATGCAAATGAGCAGCTGCCCCAGCTGCCCCGGAGCACGGTTGCCGCTTACCTTTGGGACTGGGCTTCTCCGGTGACATAAGATACTTTTTAGGTCTGGGTGCGACGGTACCTCCCTCACCCCCAGATACCTTCTATTTTAGTGCATTCCTAGTAGTTTCAGCTGCTTTTCCGTTTTCGATTTTGTTATTTGAGGTGTAAAAACCAACTGTGCCCGCACCGTAAGTGTGCAGTGCGCTCGGTGCTGTCGCTTGCATTCATTCATCCGAAGAACACCACCCCAGTGAGTTTACTCTCGCTGCTGACCGCTTTGTATCGGCTCCGAGTGACATGCTTCTGGGGCAAACTTCGGCGCAGTCTTGACATTCGTTTCCCCTTGTGGCAGTACTTGATGTTTTAGACTGCGCTCACGTGCAGGAAAAAGTCCTGTTGGGTAAAATGTATTTCCCAAGTATCTTTTGATTCAAGGGTAGACAGATGTAAATAGTCATAAACTAATAAGGAACTTCTGCTTTTAAAATGTAGCGTTTAGTTCTGGTGCTCTGCTCTGGATATTCCTTTCCCACAGTTAGGCTGAAAGGTAGAGTTAGAAGTGTTCACTTCCGCTGTTCAACCAGCTGTCTTCCTCCGTTCTTCAGTGCGCGTTTAAAAATGCTCATGAGGCAAGGACTTAAAATTTTCCCGAGACAATTTTCCTTTAGTTGATGTATACTAAATTGTCTGGTTTTTTTCCCCCCTTCATTTTTGTGCATTTAGGTTTGTATAGTGTAGATTTTTCAGCAAAACTTTTTAAAGAGCAAAGTTACTAAGAGGTAGGGGACTGGAGCACTAATATTACAGAGGATACCGTACCTGGAGAAGGTATTTTGCTGCCTTATTTTAAAATGTAAGCAATGCTTTCAACTTTATTTTTCAGAACTTTCAGTGATATATATGAAAAGCAAGTACAAGTAATTGTTTCACAGCCTTGATTATATAGAACCCAGGTTTTTGGTCTGGAACAAGATTAACTATAAAGATGTAGCTCTCAAGTAACTATCAACAGATAGATATTTATTAAAATCGCCTAGGATATTGCATACATTTTTTGTGTGAACGCAACGGAGACCTCCAAAGACACTTTCCATTCCCTAGAAAGCTAAGACTGGTAGGACAGGGGGAAGGAAATGTGGTATGCTATGAATAGTTGGGATCATTTAGCAGTGAGCAACACATAAATAGCAGAGAAGTCTAGGGATGAAAATTGGAAAACAGAGCAGCTATGTAGTTCCAAGTTGATAGGAAAAGCAAACTACCTTTAGCATTTAGAAAGGAAGGAATGGGCAGAGCTGGCAGCCTGTACACTGAATTTGTGTGTCATGCTGTGGGCACTACTTAGTATGGTGTAATGCCTTTGAAATAATGCAAAAGAAATAAGGGAAAGACCCAGATTTTGGAGCCACGAGAATAGGCAGAATTCTCCTATTTGCAAATCCCTGTCAGTTGGTTCAGTGGTCGGCAAACTCATTAGTCAACAGCCAAATATCAACGGTACAAGGATTGAAATTTCTTTTGTGAGCCAAATTTTTAAAACTTAAACTATATAGGTAGGTACATTGTTATTAACTTAATTAGGGTACTGCTAAGCAGGCCTTTCCTAAAAACTCAAGGGGCCAAAGAGCAGCATGTGGCTCGCAACCCACAGTTTCCCGACCACTGGCAACTGCCCAGTTTATGGAACATTTACTGTGCCAGGCAGTGTACGAGGTGCTGTTAATATAAAGATTGACCCCTCTTCAAGATCTTGATCTAACTGGAAGACATAGGTACCAATTCAGTGATGGTGATGTGACGGTGGAAAGGAGGAAGTATCTTGGATGGGTCAACACTAGTTCTCCTAAGGCATGAGTGGTGGATAAAAATAGAGATCGTCAGGGTAGGCCTAGAAGGATACTTGTGGAGTAAAAAGGTGAAAGTTAATTGGAACATGAAGTTCTATAAATACTAAAGTCATGGAGTAACTGGAAAGGTCAAGCAGAAGCTGGGAATCATGGGAAGAAGGGTCTTGTATGCCATATTAAGGAGCTTGGATTTCACCCTAGAAACAGAAAAGGTTTTAAGCAGGTAAATGACATGAGGCCTTTTATAAAAAAGCAAACAAACAAACCAACAGATCCCTGATTGTTGTATAGGGAAGAAACTAGTTATAGTAAGTCCACACAAGAGTAGTGGGGGAGCAGTTGTGGGAATGCCAAAGAGAGATTAAACATTTAGAACAAACAAAATTGGATGTGAAACATAGGGAAAGAAAGCAGTAATAATGTTGGTTCATGTTTATATTGTGGCTATTACATCTCAGTTACCAAATGTTGAACTAGTGTGTCTCAGACACTGGTTAAAATGTCAGAAACCAGTGGAGAGGAAGGAGGGAAAAATCAAAGGGAAATTTATTTCACATTTTCATTGTGGGCACTAATTTTTGGATATAGTTGGTTTGATACAGGGACAAACCTGGGGGAACCTGGAGAGTGGAATGACCCCTGGAGAGGGTGGAAAAGAGCAGTTAGTTCCGGGGACTGAAAGAACCTGAGGGAATATTTGTATTTACAATTGGGTTGGGTAAGGGGAAGCTGAGAAAAGATACCAGAAGAACGCCTAGTGTTAAATATACCTTCAAGAGGTCCAGTGTGCAATGGAGAGAGACAACAAAATTGGAATCTTTTGTTGGGTTTAACTAATTAATTAGAAAGTTTGTGGTAAGGATGGAAACCAGATTGCCTTGCCATTTTAAAAATTCTGAGGCCTTGAATAAATCACCCAATTTGTAAGTTTGATCTTTTTTTATCTGAAACAAAGATACTTGCTTTGCTTATTGTGAAGATTAGAAATTGTGCGTTTAGCCGAAACCGGTTTGGCTCAGTGGATAGAGTGTCGGTCTGCGGACTGAGGTCCGGGGTTTGATTCCAGTCAAGGGCATGTGCATTGGTTGCGGGCACATCCCCGGTGGGGGATGTGCAGGAGGCAGCTGGTCAATGTCTCTCTCTCATCGATGCTTCTCTCTGTCCCTCTACCTTCCTCTCTGTGAAAAAAGAAAAAGAAAAAAAGAAATTGTGCGTTTAAATTATCAAAACAATGCTTGGCATATAATGGGCCTCAATAAGTAATGTTATTTAATATAATTTATGTAAATGCAGCCATATTGAGCTGAACTTAAGAAATGATCTTACAAGTTACAATCTTAATGCAGTAACAGATTTAAAAAGATACCCCCTTGTTTTTGCACAGCTAATTCACCTGGTTCAAAGTTCGGTTCAGAAGCTCTGCCTCTCCTCCCCAAGTCCAGGCCATTTAGTGTGGTTCCTTTCTGTATTCCCTGCGCCCTTACCATTTTCATATGTTATCTTTTGAGATGCTGTGTGCATGTTGTATTAACTGATGAAAAGTGGACAGCTCAAAATGACTTGCAGTAAATCAGGAAATGGTAGTTGGTGATACCTAGATTCCAGTAGACTTAGTGTTTAACTGCATGACCAATCGGAAGCCTGCTACGTTAGATTATCTAAACTGAACATGGGATCTTTTTGAGTGCTTATTTGAAGAGAATACTTGAACTTGTGAGAGCAGAATTTGTAAGCAAATTTAGTAGATGGAACTATGTATTTAGGGGAGGTGAGGGCATCAGGGCATACAATCTAGCTGTATTCTAAAATCAGCTGAATTCTAAAATCTAAAATTCTTCATAAGAATTTTATGAATTTTTAAAATAATTATTTTGGTATTTAGATTGTTATGTATGCCTTTGTCTCTCACTTTGGTCCTGGAGAAACAATGAAGGGTAGTATAGGGCTTAAAATCATTAGCTTTGGAGTCTACCCATTTTGAGAATCACCTTTTAGCTCATGCAATGAGGTATAGCCCAGTTAGCAACCTTCTTAGCCTCAGGAACCATCAAAGATCTATGTAGATGATGACATCCTATATAATAAAAGGCTAATATGCAAATTGTCCCCTCCACCAATCAGGAGTTCAACCTGGAGTTAGACTAGACCAGGGCGCTGGGTCAGTTCCTTCCCACGGCTGGATGGACCCACCTGTGCAGGAATTCGTGCACCAGGCCCCTAGTGGTATATAAAGCTGTTGGCAGAGTATTTGGTACCTAGTCAATACTTAGTAAATGTTGTTTGGTAATATTATGAAGCAATTCTGAGAATTTAGGTCCTAGGCTTGAGTTCTGAGAATTAAGCTCCTAGGCTTGAGTTCTCCATACATTTTAAGGAGATTTAAAAATAATATTTCAGGCAGCTCTGTACAAATTCGTGATATCCTTTAGCTGCTATTTCTCTGGGCCCTTGATATTTTAATAGTTGCCATTTTAAAATTGATTGTGACTAGTGTTTTTAAGACACCTGAGATCATGGAGAAAAAGACCTAATGTTATGCCATTTCCAGGGAAAAACTTGAAAAATTTGATTATCTCTTTCATCAGTGCCCCAAAATCTAGGCAAGGAAATGGACTCTGCAGAAGAGCTTGAGGAAAAGATTAGAGAGATAAAAGAACATCAAGAGACTGACAATTCCTACATCAAAAGTTTTAGGGAGTGTATTACCTAATATCATATTACCTATGATATTAGGTAATACATCTTTTATAAGGTAACAAAAGTGCTTATTTTAAGAAAGTTTCAGTGCCTTTTATAAGTTAGTGTAATAGCTGCTTTATCATTGATTATGGTAAACTTGTCATCAATAAAGATTAACTCGTGCTTAATTCAGTTGTACAAGTGCCCTTTGGCTTTCTGAATTGAATGTTATGCTGAGGAGAATTAAAGCAATATTAGATTTTAGCTTTTTCAGCACTAGATCTAAAAATTGATTAAAATGTGTGTTTTTTGTTTATTTCTTTTTTAAATATCTATTTTACTGATATTTTACAGAGAGGAAGGGAGAGATATAGAGAGCTAGAAATGTCGATGAGAGAGAAACATTGACCAGCTGCCTCCACACCCCCCACCAGGGGTGTGCCCACAACCAATGTACATGCCCTTGGCCGGAATCGAACCCGGGACCTTTCAGTCCGTAGACCGACGCTCTACCACTGAGCCAAACCGGTTTTGGCTGTTTGTTTGTTTGTTTCTGATTTACTGGAGTAGCAATTTTAACCTTACCAAGAATAATAGCAACAACAAAGATTATGTTCTTGATACTAACAGTTCTGTTGTAGGACCGTAACCTTCCCAGCCTGGCTCCCAGTGGACACAGCAGCAGGCTTAATGGTCCTCATGGTGGCTGCCCCTCCAGGAACAAAGGGAGAGAGATAAGCAGCCTGTGAGAAATTCTATGAGGCCATTTCTCATCCTCCCAGTATTAGTTGAGCTTGGGACTTCCCACGTGCCCTCCCCTTCAGGCTATAAAACTGCTGAGCTGTAGTTAGAATCTGCTTCTCAGCAGCAGAGCAACCCCCCACCTGAGCTTGTGGTACCTGTCAGCCAGGCCCTGTGGTTTGGTATCCGTCAGGGGAGCAGAGGCATGGGGAGCTAATACCATGCTGATCTGGCTTTTGCTGTAAGTGATAGACTGAATTTATTTAGGCTCCTTTCTCCTTGCTTGCATACTTGTCTATGGAAATGAGGCCCTCTTAGCCTTCGTGGTATTGCTATTACTTAGAAACTGGTTGACAAAACCCCTGAATCTGTATCAGGTCCTTTTACCATTACCAGATTTCTAAGTTAATCTGTTGGCAACTTTTCTATTGAGAAGCTAACCAAAGCTTTATCCTGTTCTTTTCCTTCTTTTTTACTTTACATGGAAAATTTTAATTGGAACTTGTTACGTTGTCCTTCCTTTTAAGAGTTGAATTGTACCATTATAAAGTTTCTTCTTAGGTTTCTCTACATTTACTAATTGCATAAGAACCAACTAACAAATTATATATATATGGGTGTGTATACTTTTAAAACTTTGTGTTATGAAAACTTTCCAACTTAATGTAAAGGTAGAGAGGATATTATAAGCTTAATACATCCTTCATCCAGATTTAGCAGCTATCAGTCTTACTTGTTATATCTTTTATTTATTTTTTTCTGGATGAAGTAGATAAACAAAAATTTTCTATTTGAAATGTAGTTTAATTTTCATTGAAATTGCTGCCTGATTTCCTTTAGACATTCCTAGCTATTTTTAATGTTAGGGTAGGTACCTATTACTCTTACTGAGCAGCTATAATGTTTGTATCCTAATGCTGTATTTTATTAGATATTAAAAAGGAGTTAAAGAAAATTCTAGTTAGAGCATGTTAGGTTTTTGTGACTTTTTAAAATAAAAATCACTAATGTAGTGGTGGGGAGCAGTTATTTTTTTAAAAAAGCAACACAACAGTGTGGTGGTGGCCAGAGGGAAGAAAGGTTGGGGGCTGGGTAGAGGTGGGCAAAGTAGGGGGAAATGGGGGTATTTGTGATAGCGTCAGTAATAAAAAGAAAGTTAAAAAATGAAATAACCTTCAAAATAGATTTTTAAAATTCCTAGAAATTAAAAGAAGTTATGCTTTTTTAAGTAGCTACCGTGTTTCCCCGAAAAATAAGACATCCTCCGAAAATAAGACCTACTTCATGGAAACATAATACATCCCCTGAAAATAAGACTTAGCGCATCTTTGGGAGCAAAAATTAATACAAGACACTGTCTTATTTTCAGGGAAACAGGGTACTATCTCGACAAAAAAAGGTAGACATTTTAAATGCAAAAATATCTTTAACATGAATCAGAATGTGAAAGGTAAATCAGTATTAGAATGGTATCACTGTAACAGGAATTAAGATTGAAAGCGCTAGAGTGGAAATTGAATCACCTCCCAATATACAGTTGAAATGGATTTGCATTTTTAAAAATATATATTTTATTGACTTTTAACAGAGAGGAAGAGAGAGGGATAGAGAGTTAGAAATGTCAATGAGAGAGAATCACCGATCAGCTGCCTCCTGCACACCACACACTGGGGATGTGCCCGCAACCAAGGTACAAGCCCTTAACCAGAATCGAACCTGGGACCTTTCAGTCCACAGGCGAACACTCTATCCACTGAGCCAAACCAGTTTCGGCTGGATTTGCATGTTTAATGCTCACTTTATTAAACAAAGAAACCAGTGAAATTAATTTTAATATATTTCCAGTCTATTTAAAAATATTGTCAATTTGATGTAATCAAATAAAGAAATGAGGTCTTTTTTTGTGTGTTCTGGTTTTCAATTCAACCTAGATATGTGTGAGGCAATCATTGGACACCAGTGGTATAAAATAAGGTTTCCATTATGCTGACTTGATAAATGACAGTACTTTCAGTGCAGAATTTTAAGTAAGTTGATTCATAATATCAAAATGGAGTTGAAATAAATCAGTATTACGGTTCATTTGGCTTTTTAGAACTGATAATATATTTTTATCCACTTTCCATCTCTAGAAGAACTTTTAATTGAAACCCAATTAAATAAAAGATACAGTGAAGTTCAGAATCTGAGTAAGGTATATTTTCACTAAAAAGTTATACAACTATTGCCTTGGCACTCTGAAACTCTTTGAGTCTGTATTCTGACTTTGCCTGGAGGGAGAAGAGGGTGATGAGTTTTGCTGGTCTGAATTACTACTAGTATTTGCTACATAATGATTGTTCCTGACTTCTTTGCAGCTCAGCCCTTAAACTGGGTGGATTGGCAAATGAGAAAATCCATATACTAGTATTTACAGTTTGTCTTTTCATTGTAAAGTTGATAACAAAAGTGGATTTCCTGTTTCACATTTGGTCTACATTTCTAAATAAAAACTGGTGAATTAAGCTCTTGTATATGCTGTCTTTAATTTCAGAAAGTGATGGGGAAAAAAACATGCTTTTATGTTTAATTTCTGTATCACTTAACATCATGATTTCTATTATATCCTTGAATATGAATTGTAAAATCATAGAAACCTATAATTAGGCTCAATGTTTTACAGATTTACAGATAGTTTTAATTTTTAGGTTTATTTCTTATATTATCTAAGTCATTTTTTTCCATTTTGTTTACTAGCCGGCAGCAGGAAATAGAAGAAAAACTCATCGAGGAAGAAACAGCACGAAGAGTGGAAGAGTTGGTAGCAAAAAGGGTAGAGGAAGAATTGGAGAAAAGGAAGGATGAAATTGAGCGAGAAGTTCTCCGAAGGGTGGAGGAAGCCAAGCGCATCATGGAAAAGCAGTTGCTCGAAGAACTCGAGCGACAGAGACAAGCTGAGCTTGCAGCACAAAAAGCCAGAGAGGTAACGCTCGGTCGTTTGGAAAGTAGAGACAGTCCATGGCAAAACTTTCAGTTTTGGTTGTGCCTCCTGCTCAGTTCAGAAAGAGATGGAATACAGACTAATTCCTTTCTCATCTAAACCTAACATTGCTGCGAAAGTTAATTTTTTAGCTATTCAGAAGTGCTGACTGATATTTAAAAGTTATTTTCATAAAACATATTCAAGGAAACTTTTTGATTTAATGGAACTGGCTTACATATTTGAGAAGTGTTTGAAACTTTTGCCATGGCTGCAGGACTTACATTCTTTTTTGGGAGGACGGGGGGACACAGGGAGTTGTAAAGGGAAAAGGTTAAAAATCCACCTGTGGTTATGTATTCTTTTCTGTTCACCGTTCTTATTACCTAGACTGTGAGAGGCTTTTTGCCTTCAGTCAGATTGAGAAGAGCAGGGACTAACATTGAGTGATGAGAGCACCTGCTTTTGATAAATAGGTTTTCTTGCTCCTTTTTTCCCCTTCTTTTATCCCTCACCTCCTGTCCCAAACTCTGCTTCAACACAATGGACTAATTCTAGTGTTTTGATCATAAGGCCCTCCATTTTTCTAATGTGTTTCAAAGAATCTTTTTAGGAAAAATGTCCATATTATTCATCTACTTTTTAGTATCTACTAACAACTCCTTTTTTCCTCTAGTGAGTTATGAAGGAACAGGTTGTCCTTGTCTGGAGTCAAGCTAAACACATGATTTGTTTTATCAGCAGCTGGAGCAGAAGTTGAAAATGTCTTTCTGTGAAACAGTAATTTGCTACTGAAGCTTTATGGCTTATTTGCACTGATTACTCCAGGATCCTAAAACTTGTTGAAAGTCTCTGAACCTCACTCAAAGCAAATTACTTTACAGCACTGAGTGTCCCTCACATAGTTTCCATGGTGAATATGAATTTGATTGGTGTGTGCCATTGGGAATCCTATAGTTATATTTTCTTGAATTTAAATATTTGACTCAAAATATATGCTTCATTGTCATTTTTAGTCCTGGCATTATTGTGGACAAATTGACATTAATTTCTGTTTTTAGTAAGTTTAGCTTTTCAGATGTATTTTCCCTTGTGCTGTCTTTAACTACATATACATGTCTGTATTTGGTGGACATCACAGATTGATGCAATTGAATGTATGAAATTTTTGTATCAGGGCTTTTAATTATGAAAATATTTTTGGAGTAATGGTGCTGTGTTGTAGCGAGTTATTAATCATAGGAAGATTTTTTTCTCTTCATGTGCTTTTTGTTTCATATTAACAATATTTTTTTTTTTTACACGGACACAACCCTCTGCCAGTCTTTCCAAATATTAAAATCATTCGAATATGTATGCTGTGATTTTAACACTGCCCAAACCATCGAGCAATCTTCATATAGTTTGCATTATAAAAATCTCATTAAATTCTCCAAGAAAAAATAAACTACAGCATTTTATTTCCTGACTATGCACCCCATGGATTCCTGAATTTCAGTTCAGACTGTAGATGACAAGATAAGCTGCCTTTAGAAATTGTCAACATCTGAATGTTAAGTCCATTTTCCCCATGGAAGAAGCCCTTAGTTCCATGAAGTATGGATTACCATTTGTATTTTTCACTAACAGTAAATGTATTTTTCTTATTAATTGTTTGCCTTAGGAATGATGAATTACATTTTTTGTTCCTTCTTACCATAAACATCTGCATTCCTCAGCTCAGCCTTCCTTGTATGTTGTTTATAAATGGTTGAGCTGCTGATGCAGGTATTGCCAAGCTAACAGTACAAATCATTTTAAAGAGGAAGCTGGCGTGTATGGCAGCCGAGGAGCACACTCTGCAGGACACTGGACAAGACAGTAAATATCCAACTTTTAATGCTGATTAAAGGAGTATAGGTAAAGAATACGTAGGTATACATAATTGGTGAGACAAATATTCACTTTATTTATATTTTATATTATTTTTTTTTAATTTGGTAAATACTATTCCAGTTTTGTTAGTTGTCCTTGTTGATTTGTGTGATATTAAAGTACTAGTAATAATTGCCAGGAAACTTATCAAGTAGGGAGGGTTAGTCGGTTGCTGTTTGGACTGGGAGGGATGATTGAAATTTAGGGTTAGAAACAAATTTTAGTGGCTGCACAGTTTATCATTTGTCAGACAGAAGGTAGCTTTATTTAAAGCTATCCTGTAAATCAGATCAAAAAAGTTCAGAGGAAGATTAGTAAATATTTATCAGTAAAATTAAACATTTTATTTTTCTAACATCTTAACATGTCCTCCCCTTTAGGAGGAAGAACGTGCAAAACGTGAGGAGCTAGAGCGAATATTGGAAGAGAATAACCGAAAAATTGCCGAAGCACAAGCCAAACTGGTATGTATAAAGTATACCCGAATGATATGTTTTTTAATAAGTTTGTTTTTTAAAAAATATATCTTTATTGATTTCAGAGAGGAAGGAAGAGGGAGAGAGAGATAGAAACATCCATGATGAAAGAGAATCATGGATCGGCTGTCTCCTGCAAGTCCCCCACAGGGGATCAAGCCCACAACCCAGGCATGTGCCCTTGCCCAGAATCGAACCTGGGACCTTTCATTCGCAGGCCAACGCTCTATCCACTGAGCCAAACCAGCTAGGGCTGAATAATAATTTTTGTTTTTTTCCTCCCTGAATTTTGTTGAATAACTTTGTACTCTATGATTATTAGTTCTCAGGGTCATTTTAAGGTATTTGAGCCAAGAGTGGAATAATTGAATAGAATTTAGCTGCTGCGTTCCAGAGTAACCTATTTGGGGACAATCCGATATTCTAATTAATCTGAAGAAAACTCCGAAATTCGCAGTTGTTTAAAACCGGTTTCCTGGAAAAAATTGTACTACCTTGTTTAAAACCGGTTTCCTGGAAAAAATTGTACTACCTTCATTCCCACTTATTTTTATTCTAACCTCATTTACACTTCTGTGCCTGAAAAAATGAAGACAGTCTTAAAGGAATTTAAACTAACTAAACATTTCACTTTGCATTAGTTACCTTGTTACTGATTGCTAGACAGAATAGATAGATAAGTGTACCAGGATTAGTAAATTCTTTTTCCTCTTCCAAGTTTATAATCTAACAAGTAGGAGAATCAGTTAATTATAACATGATATAGAGGTGGAAAAGGTGACAAAGCAATTTTTAAATTTTGAAGAAGCCAACATAAGGATATTGAGGTAATTTCCCCCACTTATTTATGTATTCATTGGTTGATTCTTCTGTGTGTCCTGACCGGGCAATCAAACCGCTAACCTTTACATATCAGGACAGTGGTCTAGCCAACTGAGCTGCCTGGTGAGGATGAAATAATTTTTTAAAATTATAAAAGACTGATGAAAGAGAATGTTAGAATTAAAAGTCTATGGACATAAATAATCAAAAAATGAAGGATAACCAGATATTTCTCTATAGGGGAAAAAATCCTTTTCATCATGAATGTGGCATATGTGTGATTCTACTTCAAAGTAAAAATATAAGTCAGAGATGGAAGGGGATTTTACCTTAGGATGAATGAGGGATTAGTGATATTCAGTACCCATAATGAATACATGGCTCAGAAGGGACTCTTGGTTCTAGATGTCTAAAAAAGTTTTGTCTATTTAGAAATGTGTTGAATATCATATAGCCATAGGAAGGCATTTGCAGCTAAGTCATACTGATGACTGGAAGGGGAAAAGCAAGTTGTAAGCTCTAGTTAAGTGGTTTAGAAAAAAACAAATTCTGTGACTATTTATAAGGGCACTGAAAAATATCTGGGATGGTATTAGTAATTAACAGTGGATCTCATTGAAGGGGGAAGTGAAAGAGAAACATACATAACGTATCCATAGTTTATAAGAATATAAAAAAGTTTGAATCATGGGGGTAGTTGTTTCTAGAGCAGAGGTGGGGAACATCCAGCCCACAGGCCATATACGGCCTGCAAAATCATTTGGTCTGGCCCTGCCAAGGCATCTGGGGTGAATTAAATGTTTGGCCAAATACAGCAGGCTAGTGTTTAAATTGATAATTTTGTATGGCCCAAGAATGATGTTATAGATACCCAAATGGCCTTTGGCAAAGAAAAGGCCCCCCACTCTTGTTTTGGAGCATGATTTTTAAAAAAAGATATTGTGTTCCCCTCTTCCCCCCATATAAGAGCCAATACTGGAAATATCTTAAGCAACTTACCACAGTATAATGAATTCTTAGTTAATATTGCTGTCCTGGCTTTTTTGAAGGCCAGAATGGAAGGAGAAGACTTAATTCTGCTTTTTCAGTGAAAATACCTTAAAATCTACTTAAGTAGAAAAAGCAATACAAAATGGAATGGAGACGGAATCACGATAAGATATATCACTACTTATCATTAAGTATTGGGTGGGGCAAACGTAGGTTTATAGTTCATGTAAAAATAATACAATAATAATATAAGAATTAACTTGTGTTTCGTGTACTCAGAACTATAAACCTGCTTTTAAAAAATGTTTTAATGTTTAAAGTATTACATATCCTTTTTCCTCCATTGACCCCCATCTCGCCACTCCCACCCCTGAGGGCAAGCCCCCACTAGTCCAGTGTCTGTGTCTATTGGTTATGCTAATTTCACTTAGCATAATGCTCTTCAGGTCTATTGATGCTATTGCTTCCTTTTACAGCAGCACAGTATCCCATTGTGTAGATGTACCACAGGCTTTTAAAAACATATTTTATTGATTTTTTACAGAGAGGAAGAGAGAGGGATAGAGAGTTAGAAACATCAATGAGAGAGAATCATCCATCAGCTGCCTCTTGCACATCCCCCACTGGGGATGTGCCCGCAACTAAGGTACATGCCCTTGACTGGAATCGAACCTGGGACCCTTGAGTCCGCAGGCCAACTCTCTATCCGCTGAGCCAAACCAGTTTCGGCTACCACAGGTTTTTAATCCACTCATCAGCTGATGGGCAGGTACTCAGGCTGTTTCCAAATTTAGCTATGGTAAATTGTGCTGCTATGAACATAGGGGTGCATATATCCTTTCTGATTGGTATTTCTGGTTTCTTAGGATATAATCCTAGAAGTGGGATCACTGGGTCAAATGGGAGTTCCATTTTTAACTTTTTGAGAAAACTCCATACTGTTCTCCACAGTGGCTGCACCAGTCTGCATTCCCACCAGCAGTGCACGGGGATTCTTTTTTCTCAGAATCCTCGTCAGCACTTGTCGTCCTTGATTTGTTGAAGATAGCCATTCTGACGGGTGTGAGGTGGTACCCAATTGTTTTGATTTACATCTCTCAGATGATTAGTGACTTCGAGCATGTTTTCATGTCTTTCAGCCTTCTATATGTCCTCTTTCGAAAAGTGTCTATTTAGGTCCTTTTGCCCATTTTTTGATTGAATTGTTTATCTTCTTTTGTTAAGTTGTACGAGTCCCCTGTAAATTTTAGAGATTAAGCCCTTAACTGAAATAGCATTGGCAAATATCTTCTCCCGTACAGTGAACTTTCTTGTTTTGTTGATGGTTTATTTTTCTGTGCAGAAGTTTTTTATTTTTATGTAGTCCTATTTTGTTTTGTTTTTTCTCCTTAGTTTCCATTGTCCTAGGTAAATATCGGTAAAGATATTGCTACGATATATGTCTGATGTTTTGCTCCTATGGAGTCTTCTTTGATTCTTATGGTTTCCCTTCTTACATTTAAGTCCTTTAACCATTTTGAGTTTGTTTTTAGGTATGGTGTAAGTTGGTCATCTAGTTTTTTTGGCATGTATCTGACCAGATTTCCCAGCACCATTTATTGAAGAGACTATCTTGACTCCATTGTATGCTCTTGCTTCCTTTGTCAGATATTAATTGAGCATATAGCTTGGGTTAAACCTACTTTTGTACCACCCTGTATTTGATAATGTTTCTTGGTGATTACATGTAAGGAGAAAGTTAGAAAGTGTGCATCATAATTTGAGCTTTGAAGGTTGAGCTTTGAAAAGTAAATACAGTATGGTTTGTAAGGCATGGATATTTCTAGAAGAGAGAGACCCTATAATTGGTATTTAAAACATTGAAACAGAATTTCCAAGCAAGTAGGATAGAATTTCTCTTAGTACATAAGAGATTGGATAGTGTAGTGAGTTCACTTTGTGGGTGGCCTGGAATGCCAGATTGTGACTTCTAGAACAAAGCTTGTTAACTTACTAAACCCTGCCAAGATTTTGATTCCTTCTAACTCTGGGTTGGATATCTAGGTGTCTAGGGACAGTTTGGCCTCTTTATTTTCATCTAGTAGCCTTTTTACCCTCATGAACCTTTACTTTCTGTGTGTCTGGGAAAAGATGAGCAAGTATATTACAGAGCAGTATTGCTCAAGTGGTGGTAATTGTTCAGTTTTTGTTTTGTAATTTCAACTAGAGTCCTACTTTTGCATAATACTGCTAAGACAAATAATAGAAAAATTGTTTTAAAAGCGTTTAAAACATTTTCAGACCCGTGGATCTAACTGTCACTGGTCCATGGGCCTTTAGACTAGTGCTAGTGGTTCTAGAATATTTGTGTTTGATCTGATAGACTGTGTTGACACTATTCTGACTTCATGTTATCAGTAAAACTTCAGTGAAAAGTTAACTTTTGGAAAAAGAAGTTTGAATTTGAGAAATTTTGGTAAGAATTTGGACATAATTAACTAATTTACTTCTTGTGTTCAGTAAAGTTGGAAGCATAAGAAATTGTTGATGTTGGAGAAACTTTTTATTTGGTTCTATATGCTTTTAAGGAAAGTAGAATATCCTTTGTGTAAGAGGCACACACAAAATACTATTATAGCTGGGTTGGTGTGGCTCAATGAACCAGATCACTGTTCCTCACTGTCTATTTCCTGGGTTAGGGTACATGCTGGGCTAGACCTCTGGTGGTGGGATACAGGGGACAACCAGTTGGTGATTCTCGCTCATTATTGATGTTTCTATCTCTCCCTCTCCTTTGCTGTCTGAATCAATAAAAATGTATTTTTTTAATGCTGTTGTATAAAGATGCAAGGCACGTATTGAGGTTTCTATTTTTGTTGTCGTTTCATCTTCCTATTGAAAACTCCATTAAAATACTATATAATAAGAGTAATATGCAAATTGACAATCACTCCAATACACAAAATGGCTGCCCCCATTACATGGATTACAAATCCTGCCCCCATGTGGACACAAGATGGTTGCCACAAGATGGCCAGCAGGAGAGGGCAGTTGGAAGG
Source organism: Vespertilio murinus (assembly GCA_963924515.1). Taxonomy (NCBI): domain Eukaryota; kingdom Metazoa; phylum Chordata; class Mammalia; order Chiroptera; family Vespertilionidae; genus Vespertilio; species Vespertilio murinus. Next base: position 31,483,450 of record OZ004707.1, read on the forward strand.
GACCAGGCCTGCAAGGGAGGGCATTTGGGGGTGATCAAGCCTGCAGGGGAGGGCAGTTAGGGGTGACCAGGCCGGCAGAGAAGGAAAGTTGGGGGCGACCTGGCCTGCAGGGAAGGGAAGTTGGGTGGAGGGGAGGGAGAGATCTACAGGGGAGAGCAGTTGGGGGGGGGACCAGGCCTGCAGGGGAGGGCAGTTAGGGGTGACCAGGCTGGCAGAGAAGGAAAGTTGGGGGCGACCTGGCCTGCAGGGAAGGGAAGTTGGGTAAGCAGTTGGGGGGGGGGGGGGACCAGGCCTGCAGGGGAGGGCAGTTAGGGGTGACCAGGCTTACAGGGGAGGGCAGTTAGGGGCAAGCAGTCTGGCAGAGGAGCAGTTAGGCATCAATCAGGCTGGGAGGGGAGTGGTTAGAGCATCCGTGGGCAACTACAGCCCTCGGGCCAGGTCTGTCCCGTTTGGCTGTTCTATCCGGCCTGCGGAGCTAAAAGAGTGGAGGGTTCTCTTGCTCTCCACTCCGCTCCTTTACCAGCAGCCCAAGATGAGAGTGCCAGCATGGTCGGGTTGCTTTTGTTCCAGCCCTCCGGTCCAGTTTAAGAACCATTGTGGCCATCTAGTCAAAAAGTTTGCCCACCCCTGGGTTAGAGGGTGATCATGCTGGCAGGCAGAAGCAATTAGGGGCAATCAGGAAGGCAGGCAGGTGAACAGTTGGGAGCCAGCAGTCCTTGATTGTGAGAGGAATCCCAGATTGGAGAGGATGCAGGCTGGGCTGAGGGACACATACCCATGTGTATGAGTTTTGTGCACCAGACCTCTAGCAATAAATATTTAAGAAAGGAAGGGGACTATGATAGTGTTGTAGGTAGCATGGGTCTTTAGGTCAGTAGTGCTAGTTTATTTTGTTGAACCAACAGTTTTGAGTTATTTCTTAGTTGCATGATTCCTAATTATAATATTTTCCCCATCATTCGTATAACTTATGTGAAATGTTTTTATCTGTATTTTTTAAATTTAATACATGTTTCAGGTAGAGACCAGTAGTTTTCAGTATTCTTGCTAGAGACTTCTGCAAATGACTACCTTGATCTAAAACTAGACAGTATAAGAAGAACACTTATAATTTTTTAGATGGCAGTAAGACCTTTAGGTAAAGGAAGTTGGGACAGAAGATACTGAGAGGGATAAATAGGCACTTCTATAATGGTATGTTTTGCTTTTGTGTATTTCATCTCATCATTTTTTTTGGAGTGAGGTGTAGGATTGAAAACCATCTTTGTGAGCCATAACAGGGCCCTGGGTATAATGACTCTAGTGTTATGGGTGCTAGCTTTGTCTTTGGCCTCCATGATGCCTACCACATAATTCCTATAGGAGAACTTAGTATTGTTCTTACTTAAACACATGCGCATTCCTTCTCCCCTCCCCCATTGAGAATAATGCCTTTTGCATAAATTTGAAACAAGAGGGGAAGGAACAATGTGTATTCTCTAGCAAATGGACTCATCAAGTCAGACAGTTACTGCAGAGAGAGGCTGGGTTTAGAAGAGTACCAAACAAATAAGATATAGAGTCGGACCTTACAGATGGATGGGCGGGAAACCAGGTTTTCATCACTTGAGAGCCACTGTATTAAGATGAGAGATGGCTTTGTTTTTTACTAGACAAGTCTCCTTTTTCTTTCTTGTTTGTTTTTGCCAAGGTGTGATTGAGTAACATTTGAGCTTAATTTAAAGGTATAATAGAACAAAATACAAATATTTAATGTAAAGACAGGATAGTCACCGGTCTAACAAGGAGGGAATATGCTAACTGACTGTCACATTCTCTCAAAAGATGGTGGCACCCACAGCCAGTAAGGAGGGAATATGCTAATTGCCACGCCCTCAATGATGGTGGTGCCCACAGCCACAAAATGGTGGCGCCCAGTCCATTCAGTCCCCCACCCTCCCAGGGCTGACATGACGTGCAGGAGAGCCTCGGATGGTGGCTGCCCAGCCACCCAGGCTGCCCGAGGCTCAGGTAACCAGAGCTGGCCTAGGCTTGTGGCAGCACCAGAGGTGTGATGGGGACGTTGCCTTCCTGATTGCCTGGTCATCTCCTGCCCCTTAGGACTCCTGGACTGTGAGAGGGGGCAGACCAAGCTGAGGGACCCCCATATCTTCCTCCAGTGCATGAATTTTCATGCACCAAATCTCTAGTTTATATATAAAAATTATTCCATTTTCAAGTACTTATAAGACACTAGGGGTTCCACTGTTACCTGTGGTATTACAGCTGCTGTACACACATACATACTTTTGTCTCTTACACACTTGAGTGGCCAAAGTATTATGATCTCTGAATGCATAATAATCTTGCCACTCAGTGTATATCCTATCCTATATAATAAAAGGCTAATATGCAAATTGTCCCTTCAACCAGGAGTTTGACCAGCAAGCAGGCTGACCAACTGCCCATGTCCCCTCCCCCTGGCCAGGCTGGCTGGACCCCACCCATGTACAAATTCATGCACTGGGCCTCTAATAACACACACACACACACACACACACACACACACACACACACACACACTGAGTGGCCAGATTATTATATGTTCAGAGATCATCATAATATGGCCACTCAGGGTATTTGTGAAACTGAAACTTTTTTTAAATCCAATTTAAAAGTTATTTCAGTACAGTAGAATTAGTATTGTTTGTCTATAAAAGAAGTTATTTTACTTTTAAGATCTTGTTTGTTTTAATTTTTTGATTAGGTACTGCGATTGCATGATTCAAAAATTTGTTATAGAAAAATAAGCAGTGAAATCTTTACCTTTTCCCCCAGTCCACCCACTTCCCATTCCCATTTCAAAAGGTATATTCAATTATTTTTTATTTGTTTTTCCAGAGTTTATAATGCATTTTTAGGCACATACAAATACATACACTTTTATTTTCCCCTTTTTGCACAGAAGTAACATAGGGTACATAGTATTTGGTACTTTGCTTTTCTCACTAGTATAACTTGGAGATTTTTTTTTTTCTTTTTTAGTATATAGGGGACTCCTATATACAGCTTCACAATGTTTTGTTTTATAGATCTGTAATTTATTGATAGTTCCATATTGGTGGATATTTGGGTTTTTCAGTCTTTTACAAGCTATGCTTGTAATAAATAACTTTGTATAATTTTGCATGTGTGCAAGTTCACTTATAGGATAAATTCCAGAAAATTACGTAGCTGGGTAAAAGTACTATGAAGATGCAATTTTAGTAGGTTACTGCCAATATACTCTCCATAGGCTAGCATTTGATATTAAACTTTTGAATTTCTATCAATATGATAGGGTAAAAAATGCTATTTGTAAATAGATTTCTCTTATGTCTTGAGGTTGTGATGTTCCCTTCACTCCCCATGGTTGTAATCTACTTTCCTAGAATTAGAACCTTAGGGAAAAGTTAGTCTGGATGTTGGTGAGGGTTTCTTCCCAAGGATATGTGCACACACTAAGAATCTTTACTTCAATTCAGTTGCACATGCCAGCTCTTATCCCCAAATGTGTGATGATTTATTAAAACTGTGGATAAAGTAATTGGTATATGATTTCACTGAAGATGGTCAGAAGCAGATAATTTTTTATTTTGATTACCAGTGAAAGTCTAAGCAAGAGAGAGATGATTTGAAGTGGATTTTGGCATGCTTACTGGATTTCTGTAGGAGGAAAAGTGGCTTGAGCAAAGGAGGAGGAGGGGAAGCAAGATAGAAAGGACAGTTTAAAAGAGATTAGTAGAAACAGTTGGGGCCATTTAAAAGGAGGTCCTAGGTAGTATGTTAATTTAGGAAATTAGCCATATTCCGTGCACATTGAAAATCATTGGCAGTTTGAGTGCAGGTAAGAACAATGCTTAAGAAGGGTGAGACTTGTAGTGATGTGTAGGGTGGATCAAAGGGCAGGGACTGGAAACAAACCATTTTAAGTTTGTAAGAGCTCTGCCCTGAACAGTTATGCTAACAATTGTAAATGCGAGAAAAAAAAAACAAAAACCCACTTAGGTGAGAAACATAACTTGATGACTATTTGATGTTGTCAGGGAAAGAGGAAGGAGCAGAAAGCTATAGTATGTGGATGGCAAAAGGGAACATAGAAAGGGCTGGTATATTTTAGGATTATGCTACTGTAATTTAAATCTTGAACATGCTGAAATTTGAAGGTACCTAGAATTTTCCAGATGTGTGTTCATTGGCCATTTGAAAATGTAGCTTAGATAGAAGATCTGAGAGAGAGAAGATATATTTCAGTCCTGTGTTGGATTTTTCACCTTATGAGACTATGAAGACCTAGAAATACATGAAAATCTACTTTTCCATCTTGCCTACCCACCAGATTTCGACTATTATAATTCTGATCTTTCTCATCTCTGACCTTATTTGATCACACTGTCTTATCTTCCATCTTTTAGCCTGCCACCACCACCACCACCACCATCCCCATCTGAAAGCAAAAAGTAAAATAAACCTCTTAGTGTTAATTATGTATTTAAAAAATGGGCTTTTTCTTATCCACAAGATAAAATTTCAACATTTTTATCTTGCATTCTTCTGAGTCCATTACCTATCAGTGAAGATAAACAGGAGACTCAAGTTCAAGGGCAGGATAATGACCGAAGAGAAAGGGCACTAAACTTATTGTTAGTTTTTGACCATGTACAAAATAATTTCAGTAGAATTAATGGAGATGGAAGTAATAACATTTTAATATTTGAATTTGCGAATAGTAGTCATTCAAAGGATGCAGTGAATGTTTTAAGATCAAAGTCAAATACGGAAAAAAAGGACAATTCATTGATCATTGAGATTAAAAACCTAAGGGTTAGAAAATGTTTTCTCAACTTTGGCACTGTTAACATTTGGGGTTAGATAATTCTTTGTTGCGGAAGGCTGTCCCGTTCATTACTGTAGGATATCTAGCAGCATGCCTGTCCTCTAGCTGCTAGATGCCAGGAGCCATTTTCCCCACTGTGACAACCAAAATCACCACACATTTGCCTGATGTCCTCTGAGAGAGAGGAGTAAAGTTGCACCTGGTTGTAAATTAATACGGAAGAAGGCGTGGTACCTTTGGGGTGCAAGGAGAGACTTGTTGAGGAAGAAGATGATGTGAATGGCCTATATTTTCTTGATAAAGAGGGGAAATCTATAGTGAATGCTTAAAGGAAGTTGGTTGCTTGAGACTGAAGGAGTTGAACACATGCAGGAGTTAAGTATGTAAGCATTATTTTGAAATAGACAGCATTTTATAGTCAGCCAGGTCAAAAAGTTTTAACTTTTTTCTCTCCAAAAAAGAGGCCTTTACTATTTCTTGGTTGTATATTGACAACGTAATGTAGTGCCAGTGAGGATATATCCTATAATTTTTTGTATTTAGCTATCATAGTTGTTAGGTAAAATATTCTGAATAAATCCATACCTTGGCTTGTAATTGATAATCTGTTAATCTAATGGTACGGAAGGTATCTATAAAAATATGTAACAGGACTAAAAATATACTGACCTCAAGCATGGCTTGTAGAAATTTTCATTTTCAAAATGTATAAATGCTTTTCTATAATTTGTTTTTTCTTTAAAAATTAGAAAATGTAGGAATAATTAATAAATTATTTTATAATTATCAATATTTTTCTTCTCACTGTGTGATGTTAGGCCAAGTTTTATTAAACATACTGTTGTTTGCTTCTATTGATTATAAATTCTCACCTAATTTCCCAAATATGACGAATGAAAGCCATGAAATTGACAGAATTTTCTACTTTTTACTTCTTTCAGGCTGAAGAACAGTTGAGAATTGTTGAAGAACAAAGAAAGATTCATGAGGAAAGGATGAAACTAGAACAAGAACGACAACGTCAACAAAAAGAAGAACAAAAAATTATCCTGGGCAAGGGGAAGTCCAGGCCCAAACTGTCCTTCTCCTTAAAAACCCAGGATTAAATTGCAAAACTGAACTTTTTACAAAGAAAAATGGGAAAACTTTGTATTGTAGCTTCATGTTGAAGTGTTTTTTGTTTTTTTTTGTTTCATTTTGTTTTTGTTTTTTTAATTTGGAAAATCTGGAAAGTTAGCTTGTTCTAATAGGGGCTATGCTCTGCAGTTCCTTTTCTTCCCCCTTAACTTCTTTAAGTGAAATCCTTATCAGATCATTGTTGGCTTCTAAAAAGTGATATATTTTTCACCTCTTTGGATTCTGTGTTAGTGATCTGAAGAAGAGCAGATCACTTTATAAATTGTGGATGGTCTGATAAGGTTTTTACTGACTCACAGACTTCAGAGTTATACTCTGTTTACTACATCATAATGCTGGTTTTGCTGACTTTTTGTTTTTTTATATATTTATAAAAAAAGAAAAAGTTGGTAATTGCATTGGAAACTCCCGGGGTGTTGTTGGACCTATATGGTGTATTGTTAAATCAGTGTCCTCATGATACTGTTGCTCTTGATGTTCCTGATACAGGTAAGGAAACAGTTGGTCAGCTCTAACACAAAGTATATACAGTTCAGTATTGTCTCTGTTCAGATTGTTTTTATTTCACTGACAAAATCAAACCAGCATTCCCCATTGTGTAAATAAATGATTTTGCCGAATAAAGTCGTCTTAAATTCATATGTTGAAGTAATTTTTTTTAAAAGTTGAGTTCTGTTAAGTCTTAAAGAGGGTGGTTTACTTTTTGATGGTCAGCAATTTAGAAATGCTAGAACTATGCTATATTTCCTTTCATACTTTTAACATAGGATTTATATGTATATTAAATATACTCATGGATTAGTATTTAATGGCTATTTTTTACAAATATTTATGCTGATACAGCAATTATGACAACAGTATTACCTTTAAGAAGTACTAAGCACTCAGAAAAAGATTGAAATTCTCAATCCTGTACCTCTATTTTAGGATATAAATATTATCTCAATAAATTATACTTAATGAAAACTACAGAAAAATGCTTTTCAAATTTATAGAATCTTAGATTATTTTCAAAGTGGGCCATCAGAAAGAACTTAGCTTTATACTTTCACAAAAGGCTAAGGGAGTCAAATCATCTTCACTGTTAGGGTACTTGCACGTTTATTTTAGGGACAAACACATTTATACTTCAAGTTTTTATTTTGTTTTTGCATGTGATGTGGATGACTTAGCAGAATCCGCCTCATTTATCTTTACATATGTTCTTTTAAGTGTACTGGTATTAAAACATTTATTAAAGAAAAGGATATGAATATAAAGATGTTACCTGAGATGCATAAACATGTCATCAAAGTAGAGGAAATGTTCTCCAATATTTTGAGGCAGTTTGATCAGTCCTTAAAAGTGAAGACGTAAGTTAATGAAATGACTAAGTGGTAGAATACTTTGTGTGTGCATGCTAAGAAAAATGCTGTTGCTTTAGTTTGAGCTCTATAAGCCTAATTGTGGTACAGAACAATAAAATCAGTTTACACATCTTTAAAGATAGAATTTTAAATAGGCATGAATGTAGTGAGAACTGGCTTAAACATGATACTTATTACTCTAAAACATTCACTTTAAGTATATAGATTGCTTACAAGTTAATTTTCAACTTCTAAATATAGGTTAACTAATTTCATGATTCTTACTCTGCTTTTATTTTTTTTTTGTACAGATCCATTGCTCCTAAGTTGTGTATTCAAGTTTTGGGAAATGTTTATTGAAAAATTGTTTTGCAATTCAAGTGTTTTAAACATTGTATCTAAGTAACCCAGACTTAAAATATTTGATATTAGCTTACACGTGCCTTTAATTTTTTAAAAAATATCTTACTGCCACATATGGTGTGAAATCACAGTAAGTGGGTAGTAACATATTGCAGTATCTGCTTGCTGTTGGAGATTCACATCAGATATTGAAATTGTTCCTGTGCCAGGCTATAGGAAAGAGGATGTAATTGTTAATAAAATACACCCGATTTTTTCTGTGCTGCAACGATGTGTAGTAATTCATTTTCTTCATTTGTTTTCACTGCCTTTGTGTATATATATCATAAAAGTTCAGATTCTCAGTCTATTAGAAATTTGGATGTTCCCTAATTTATTAAATATGCCTTTATTTACAATTTTGTTTTTTAGGTTATTTCTTAGTCCATTATAGAATTTTAACATGACTATTTTTATTACAGTATTTTAAATAAATGGTTATTGCCATTTATATTGTGAAGTTTGCAGAATTAAATCATTTTATAAACTAAACCTTTAAATTAGTTTGGTGTGAGGACTGGTTAATGTTTGCAGAGAGGGGAAAGGGTTTATATTTAAAAATGTACTGCTCCAGTTTTCCTGATAAAGATGTAACCACTTGGGCCATTTCTGCCCTCCGTTTAATATTGCATGGCCACCAGCAACTTAAGAATTTTCAGTGGCTTTGTACGTTTTTATTTCATGAAGTAAAATAGCATAGAATCTTGGCTAATTGAACTCCATACATTATTTGAAATGCTTAATTTTATATTAAGGATCCTCCATTTGTTACATAAAATTTCTCCAAAGCTTCACTATTAACGAGAGCTTCTGTTTTCATTTCTTAATTTTCTGTTTATACCCAGAAGCATTTGTCTGTTTTATATTATTGGTCGTGAGAAATTTTGAAGATGGGCTATCTTAATTTTTGAGACCTGTCACTCCCTCCAGTGTGTGTGTGTGTGTGTGTGTGTGTGTGTGTGTGTGTGTGTGTGACTTCAGGGGGGTAGGGGGGGATATTCAATGATTAGAGTGAATCATTGATTGGCTGCCTCCTGCAGGCCTCACACTGGGGATCTAGCCCACAACCCAGGCATGTGCCCTGACTGGAATTGAACCTGGAACCCTTCAGTCCATAGGCCAACACTCCACCATTGAGGCAAACCAGCTAGAGCCCTCCAGTTTCTTAGGAACACTCAGTTATCAGGGTTATTAATCAGTGAAGAGAACTACTGAAGGAAAACAAGGAAAGGCCTCAGCTCAGGAACCAGGAATGCTTGGTGACGCCCAAGCAGGAACTGACCTAACTCATTTGTTGAATTGCCATTAACGGTGGTCTTGATTCCTTTGCTATTTCCTTCGTTGTTCATGTGTCGACTCATTTTTAAAAACAACAAACTGAAATAATTGTCCATAACCTTGGAGTAGCTATTACACTGCACTATACTATAGTTTTGTAGCAGATTTGCCATTGATTTTTAGATTATTATATTGCATTGCCTGGTTTTATATATTTAGTATCTGCAGTTACTAGCACAACTGATTTGCAGCTGGGAAACACTGGGAAAGGACACAGATGACCTACTATCAAAATTGTGTGTGATTGAACATAATTGGAAGTCTTGAAGGTTGTTCTTTTCCTGGGTCTTTAATGGTTGATTAGGCAGTGGTCACCAACCATTCAGACCTGGATTAGAGGATGTTCAAATGATTGTATTTTTTTAAAATACCGTACATATTTTAGTCTTTCTATGCCTGAAAGCCAGTAAGTTGAAAATTACTGACACAGCAGTTTCACTATCAGGCAAGAGTGAGCCTGTGTGTTTAATAGTATATTTTCTACTGTTACAACTACACATGACTTTATTAACAGAATAAAATGGGTTTGTATCCTGTATAGGCTTGGATAATCCTTTAAAATTTTTCACTATGGATCAAATGACAACAAAGAATATAACTGCAGCTGTTTCTAAATGTCTTACTATAAAGGGGGTTAAAGAGGGAACAAAAATGATTTTATCAACCCATTTTGGGAGACCTTTTATCAAATGATTGCTGTCAGTAATATTCCTTATATGTTTAGAGCAGAAGTTAACTTTATAATCATATATATATATCAGATCAGTCCATAAAGTGGGAATGCTATGTAGAGAATTTAAATTACAATTGAGTAACAAAATGAGAATGCACAACTAGTTATCTGTATCTTCACCAAACTACCAATTCCACTTGGAATTGGTGTCTGCAGTGTGGTGGTTCCTCTTAACCTGTTCTTCATTTGCAAATAAGGAAATGAGGTTTCTTTCATGCCAGGTGCTCAAGACAGTTGGAGCCATAACTGTATTCTTTCCTCTTGTGCTGCCGTGTTTTGCATTAGTGTAAAAGCAATGGTAGATTGAGCTAGAGATTTAGGTGACTACTGTGGTGGAAAATGGTATTTTTGTTTCATAAGAAATATGTTGTATGGTCTGTAATGTATGATTTGTCACTAAATTTCCAAAAGGGAAAATTTTTATTTTGACCAAGAACCCACTTTTCTACCAAACTCATAAGTAAATTGAAGAAGCTTTAATGTGTGATCTGAATTCTAGGAGCTTTATTGATGGGGCAGGAGTGTATGACAAAAGTTGATCTAAGAGTTTTATTTTTTACTTGTTTCAAAGTTTTCCCCAGTAAAGTTGAGCATTTGCAGAAGAGTTCTAAAAATTTAAGTGAGTAGTATGAAATAAATTGCCAGGAAACAAAGGTACAGTTTTGGTAGAAATAGGGAGCTACATAGAAAGTTCATGGCTTGGACAATATTTAATCACGTACATAGTTTCAGTAATTTTTTCAGTAATGTTACATTTAGAGAAGGCTTTTTTTTTTGTTTGTACAGAAGTTAAGTTAAAGATGTCTTTTGAAGTACTTATTAGAATTGATAGGTTACCATGCAAGGAATATATAAGAAACTTAAGTTCTAAAGATAAGCACATGCTTAGGAATTCAAAGGGGCAGAAGCATAACTAGTAAGGAGAATTTACTTGGGCAAAATTGATTGCCTCTTGTTTTTTTTTAAAACTTGCACTAAGTATTTGCCACCTCATTTGACATTCAAATTTATATCTATTTTTGTAATTGACTAAATTCCAATTTTTTTTATTTTTAGAAATTTCTTCCTTAACTCTAGAAATGGTTTAAAGTAACTTTTTGTGCTAAAATAAAATTCATTTTTGATGCGTTAATAATGTGCTGATAAATTACAGATTTTCAAAAAATAATCATGCTTCTCCAACAATTTAATTGTAAAACGAAGTCCTTTAAACGCAAAGAAGTATTAAATAACTGATGTGATTGGTTCTTCTTGGGTTCCCATACTTAAAAAGTCAGCTTTGTCTTTCATACATCCGGCTTTTTTTTTTTTTTTTTTTGGCCTTGCATGATATATGATTTGAGGTGATGCTTTTAATTGCTGAAATTACTATCTGAGCAGCAGTGAAACATTAGCATGTTGAAGTTACTGCTGCTGATGCTTTATACGTAGTATATATAGCTAATTATTCATATTTACTGAAAGTTGATACATGTTCACACACTCCGAAGTCTACAACAGGAATCTTGTGTAAGATTTTAAGTTTTGGTCAAATAAAAATAGGAAGTGAGTTTATACATACATTTATATTTTTCTCAAGGTAAAATGCTGTGGATGTGAGACTATCTGATTTGCTAAAAATGGAAGCTGTGGCTATTTTCAGACAATGCAAAATTGCTTTATTTCCTCTAGTTAACTTGAAGAGAGGATGTAGGAGCTAAGAGGTCACAACTTAAACTTCACAATGTAAGTGTGCTAAATAAAAACATACTAACATACTTTTAATTTTTTAAAAGACTTTAAAGCTAGTAGCTTTTAAGTAAAATTTAAAGAAATTTAAGAACATTTTAAGAAATATTTAAGAAATTTAAACAAATTTCTTGAATGCTTTAAGCATATTAAAAACGACTTGTTTTTACCCTTGTGAGTTTATGAATAGTACTGCCTGTCTTTTCCTGTGTTTTTTAGCCCTCCTGGAAACCTGCCGATGTCCCGGAATCGGTTTTTGCCGCCTTTTGAGTTTTAAGAATTATTTCCTTGAGTTGGAGGCTTATTTAAAACTAGCAATTGAGGAATATAAAATTTCCTCTAGTAAAGATCAACTTGGAATAACATGTTTTCACAACCTCGCGTATCCTAAATAACGTTTTCGATCTTAAACTAGATTTTACTACTTTTTTTTACATGCCCAGTTAAAATATACATTAATTTATGGCTTAGATCTCACAAAAACGAATACTTAACGCATCATCAAATCTTCAACTGTTAAAAAACAAGGGTGAAAGCAAACGAGTATCTACACGCGATGTTTCTAACATACATTTTCTGTTTTAAATTTAGCTTAGCGGATAAGTTGGGTAAAGAAATACAGTCGTAGGAATACGGCCCAGTTCTTTGCATCTGAAACATTAAACCCTGGAGGAAACCGGGGTTGGGGTTTTTGAAAGCATGTTGTGGATATGTGGCATACTTTTTTCCCCTCCAAGCTGAACTGTGCATTTGTCCTGTGCCTAATTCCCTCCGGGTTCGCCTGCTCTTGGTCATTTAAGAAGGGTTCTCTTTTGGACTTTCTCTGCGGGATTAGGTGGAGGGGAGAAGTAAGTGGGGGCGGGGGCGGGGGACGCTGTGCTGGGCCGGGGTGGGCAGACACACCATTGTGCGCTCGCACGCGGCGACGGCGAGCTGGCCGCTAGTGGGCGCTGTGGGTCCGTGGAAGCGGCCGACCGGGTGGCGCTTGTCCAAGCGGTTCCTTCGGTAAAGCACTTCGCCCAGGACCCAAGCGAACTCCAGCCACCTCTCCGTTTGGGCGCTCGTTGATACCGTCACCCCTAAATTCCCAGCCGCCTCGGGGCGGCGTGTGTCCCGGCGGCTAATGAAGGAAAAGTTCCCGCGGCCAGAGCGACACTTGCAAAGAAGTGCTGCCCTCGGTGCCGAGCCCGGCGCGGGGGGTGCGGGGCCGTCCACGCCCTCCGGGTCTGCGGCGGGCCCCGCGGGCGCCGGGCCCCCGGGAATCCTTTGGCGGCTCCAGGCCCCGCTGACCTGGGCTGGGGCCCTGCCGACGTTTGGTACCAACATCGGGTCCGAAACGCATCCCTGGGAGAGGCCCTGGGAGCGGAAGGGACGGCGTGCGGGGCGGGAGTCAGACCGTACCGAGGGGCCCCCGCTTTGTATCTAAAGAAGGAAGGCGCCCGGGGAAACGCACCGCCTGCGACCCCGTCGGCAAAGTTTCGCCCTCCGCGCGTCGTCCCTCTCTCAAAGTTAGGACACTTGCCAGGCGATGGGGTAGCGCCCGGGGACGTGGGGCAGGTGACTCGGTGCAGCCAGTCCCCGCGTCCCACTCGCCCGCGCCCCCGCCCCGCCGCCGGGGCGCCGCGCGGCCGGCCGGCCCGCAGGCAGCCAGGCTCCCCGCCTTCGCCGACCCGCCTGCTCTCGGCCCGCGCCGCCGCCGGGGCTCGGAGGGGCGGGGCTCACCTGTCAGCCGACGCCCCGCCTCGCGGGGCCCAATGCGGGACGGGGGCGGGTGACCGACGGGCCCGCGGCCCAACCAGCAGGCGCGGCGCGCGGCGGGCCAATGGGCTGCGCCGCGAGGGGCGGGGCCCCGCGTTTATAGCGCTCTGACAGCGCGCCGGCCGCGCTGACTCTCCTCGGCGGGGACCGACCGCGGCGCCGTCCGGATCCCGTCGCTGCTGCCGCCGCCGCCGCCGCCGCCGCGCGCGGAGCGGGTCCCTCCCGGCGCCCTCCCCGCACACAAAGGCCCGCGCGCGTCCGGCCGGCGTCCGGCGCCCGCGCCCGGCACCGAGCCCCTCCCGCTCCGCCCCGCGGAAGGCTGAGAGCCGCGAGGGGCGGGGAGGAGGCCCCCGCGCTCCGGAGACACCGCGCGCCGCCCCGCGCTCCGGGGACATGGAACCGCACCGCCGCGGCGCCCGCGCGCCCGGGCCGCTGCCCGTCCCGCTGGATCTATAGTGCGAGGCAGCCCCGTCCGCTCGTCCGTCCTTCCGTCCGGGACGCCGCCGCGCGCCGCCCGCCGCCCGCGCCCCGCCGCCTCTCCGCCTTTGTGCCCCGGCCGGCCGCGCGCCCTCCCCGCCCGCCCGCCGCCCCGCGCCCGACACCCTGGAGCCGCCCGGGCGCCGGCGGTCCGAGCTGGGTCCGGCGCGGCCACCCGGAGCCCCGCGCCCGCCGCGCCGCCGCCGCCGCCGCGCCCCGCGAGCGCGCCCCTCAGGCCTCTCGCCGTGAGGGCCCCGAGGGCCAGCGCTCCCCTGGCGCCGGGGACCCCGGAGCTGCCCGGCGCGCCCCAGACCCGCCCGCCGCCGCCGCCGCCGCCGCCTCCCCCGTTTGCTGCCTGGAGACCCGGGGCTGCCGGCCCGCACCCCGCGCCCCGCGCCGCCGCCGCCGCCGTCCCGAGGGCGCGGGGCTGGGAGCGGCGCGGCCATGGCCGTGAGGAGGGACTCCGTGTGGAAGTACTGCTGGGGACTTCTGGTGGTTTTGTGCAGGAGCGCCGTCTCCAGGTCCATAGTCCTGGAGCCCATCTATTGGAACTCCTCCAACTCCAAGTAAGTGGCGTCCGCCGTCGCCCTCGCCGGCCGCGCCGCGCCGTCGGTACCGGGGGAGAGAGAGGTCGGGCCGCGGAGCCTCGGAGCCCGGAACCTCGCTCTCTGAGTTCTGGAACCTCGGTCCCCCCACCCCCCACCCCCCTGTGCCCCCAGATTCCCGTCTCCCATCCAGGGCACATTGCACTTGGCGGAGTCTCCTCGCTCGGCTTTCCTTCCAGTCGCAGCGCCGGGGCTGAGATGCGCCCTCCCCGCCTTCCTCCACCCCCCCCTCCTCCCCGGCGCTCCCGGGGGTTAGAAGCTCCCTGCCGCTCCGGGCCGCGTCCGCGAAGGTGTCCGATGGCCGCCGGGCCCCTTCTTTCCGAGGATGGGGAGCAGGGCCACGACCTCAGGAGAGAGGCGAGCTCCGGAGAGAGGCGGGGACGCTGCGCCCCGACGGGCGCCCGAGCCGGTGAGGGCCCTGGCCGCGGGGCGCACCCCGGGGAAGGGCGCCGGTGGCCCCGGGCCGCCCCGGAACGCCCAGGAGCCCCAGCGCCCGGCCGGCCGGCCCAGGGCGCAGGGAGAGCTCGCCGGCTCCGGGGAGAACTCCGGGGCGAGCTCCCTGCCCCCCCCCCCTCCCCGTCCCGTGGGGGGGCCTCGGGGTGTTCCTGGAGATCCCTGCACGTCGGCAGCTCTCCTAACTCAATGTGGTCCGATGGCTGGCTGGATGTTAAGGAAGCTCTTCCCAAAAGCTTGATTCAGGCCCTGCCCAGCCGATCTCGGGGAAGCCTCCACGCCCGGGGAAGCCCGGGGCTGGAAGGGGACCCTTAGACCCCACTTGCTTTTATCACAGGCGCGGCCAGGAGAAAGCCAGGCCTGGCGGGAGGGAGGTTAACTTTCAGTGGGGGCGACCAGAGGGAGGACATTTAGAAAAAAATTAGAAAAGGCGATCCATGCTAACTATCTCGCAGTTACCCCTCTGTGCGCCCAGGACTGCATATTACCTCATTCTCGGGATGCATTCTGAACCCCAGCCAAAAATATGGCACAGAACCATGGAATCTTAGCCTGGAGGAAACTTGGGGAAACTATGGGGGCCTTGGCTGGCTCCTGGAGTAAGCTTTTTTGAGATCAGAAGCAAAAATCAATGGCCTACTTGAAGTTGGGCAAGTTGGCCGTGGATTTAGGAGTCAAGAGCAGGAGGGGGGGGGTTGATTTAGCAATCACATCTTAATTAAAGAATTATATCCACTCCTTTAAAAAGTGGCCCGTTTCAAACTCTCCAATACCACGCCAGCCCAGAATTCCCCCAATGACAAGGGGGAGAAACGTCACGGCACCAACGCGGATCACACAAATGCGTGCCCGGTGCTAGATTTTGCTTAGACGGCCCTTCACGGCGCTGCATGCATTTAAAAGTTACTTAATGCAGCCGCCTTCCATGTAGCCCCGTCTTCACCGGGGCGTCTTTTGGGGGCTGCTCCCTAATGGAAGATAGCGTACTTGCTGAGAAACGAGTGGCAGTAACATCTCTACATACAGAGGGGCGAGGCGCCAGGTGGTGCCAGAAAGCGCCGGGCTCAGACCTGCTCGCCGGCAGCAGCCGGGTGTCTGGCCCGGCGGGCGGGAGCCGGCGGTGCTCGCGTTGCGCCTACAGAGGTCACTCTTCCCTGCGCGATGCTCGCCTCTCCCCGGCTGCCGGCCGCTCCACTTGGCACTTTCACTGATGCACCATCTTGGGGGGCTGATTCCCCTCCTCTCATTGGGATTTAGCATTTGTACTTAAATTTAGTTTAAAGAAATCCCTATTATCCCCTCCAGCGTTCAGCTCATATATATGTATATATATATATCCTTTGCATTATTAGCTACTATTTGGTGTGTATCTGGGAGGAGCATTAGAAATACCTACTTGGGAAAAAAGAGACGTGGAGCAATAATTATTTCAACGAAAGGTTTAGGCATTAATATTTCTTTCTCTAATGTGTGTGTGGGGGGGTGACTGCTATTTACTACTCACCGTCCTGATGATTATTAGCATTAGTCTGCTGGTCCTAGCTGAGGTCCCGGATTTTAGAGACCGACCAACCGGAGGCCTGCTTTTTAGAGAAAGAAGTCCGCCTCCTTGCACTGCTGATGTTGCTGTTGGCTTGATTGCCCCACGTCCTCAAGAGCAGAATTTCTTTTAGCGTTCTCACGATAATGGCTTGCCTGGAGGACCGGGTCATTTGTCCCTGGGAAGGGTCTACTTAAAGTATGTAGCTCATTGGATTTCTTCCCGGAGGAAGGGATAAAAACCCCTCCCGGCCCCGGTTCATTTTAGTTGGGGAAGTTGCATATTTATTTCCAGAGAAAAGTTGGTCGGTCGGTGTTGATGTGGCAAGAAGGTAATCAAATGCATTGAAGTTTCACACCAGTTCCTCTGGACCGGGGAACGACTCATTTGTCACGAAGCAGCCATCGGTGATTAGATTTGTTTCATCCAGGGGCCAGCTTTTTTAGCAGGTGGTGGACAGAGGGAGCTCCCAGCAGCTGTCTGGACACAGAGTCCAGAAAATCCTTTGTACATTCACTGTCTCCATAACTACTTGAATCACACACTGTCTGCTGCTCCCATCCCCGAGAGTGTGAGCAGTAACTGAGGGAAGTTCTACATGCTGAAACACCAGCCCCGATGATTATTCACATTGCATCCATGTGCTCTGCTTGAGTTGGATCAGCTGTAGACATGTAGGTTGTTTAAGCAGTGTGTGTGTGTGTGTGTGTGTGTGTGTGTGTGTGTTAACCTTGGGAGAAAATAGCAAAACCTGGCCTTTTCATTCATTTCTAGTTAACATTTCAGTAGGACATTTTTTCCCCAAACATGTTGTTTATGCCAAAATAAAATAGTTGTTTCTTTTTCTTTTCTTTTTTTAAATATTGATTTCATTTGAGAGGAAGCCAGTCTGTATTGGTATGGTATTCTAGAATGAATTACACCGACTTGGTTGAAAATTTCATTAATTTCTTATGTGTAGGGGTGCTATCTCCTACGCACCACATACCAGTTAGTTAACAAAGCATTTTGCTTTTCCCATGTCATTTTTTTTTCCTTACATAATACTAAATTCCTGATACTGATTGACTTGATAGAAAAGAATGGCCGGATAATATCCAGATAACCTATAATACATGGGCTCCATCACAGGCGGGCTCCGAATAAATACGGACTTGTCAGAGATTGATAAAATAAACCACAATGGATGGTGCTGTTTAAACAGCCCATTCAGCACCATCTATAAGCCAGCCTGCCCTCCATTGTGCCCGAAATTCTTATTTTTGTAGATAAACAAATGCACATTCAGCCCTGATTGAATAGCCCCTTGAACTATGCTCCCCAGTTTGCGTTTGGGTTAATCTTGTCGGTTTTAATATAGAGAGAGGGAGAGAGAGAAAAAAAAAAGCACAAAGCGCCAGGGGTGGAATTGTGAGTGCTTTCACATCCACATTCCTCACGTTTTGTCAGGATGATAAACTGTAGGTAATGGACTGTCGCCGCTCCACCGGACAACTGAGCCAGAGAGAGCAACAAAGACAGAGCCCCGGCGATAGCTCACCACATGCGTGGTAGCCTTCTCTCAGACGAGGGGAGAATTTATTTGGGAGTGTGTGTGTCCAGGGACTGCACTCTCTAACCTCGGCAATTACAGCCTGCAGCCTCCGGAATGGGAGCCGGGGGTTAAGATGATTTGTTAAGCACTTGGCTCTAAATCTCCCACAAAGCGTAGCTGTTGACACTTGTCCAGCCGATGCAAAGAAATGCAAATGCCTTCCACCGTCCCTCAATGTTTCCGACTCCCGGGCTGGAGGAGGAGGACAGGTGAATCAGACATCTTTCCCGGGTCAGCTAAAAAGTAAAAAATAAAAAAGAAATGAACAACAACACAAAAAAATACTACAGATTGGTGTGGCTTCTCCACGTGGAGCCAGCTGAAGAAGAATCAGAATGGGTGTATTTCAATTAATTCCCAAAAAACCTCTTCTCTGTGAAGCTACCGAGGTACATCCTTTAAGTTGGTGTCTCACCATCATCATTTCCTTCAAATGGAGCAGCTACATCTTCGCTGCCTTGCCTTCCGCCGAAATGCTCCAGGAGGCTGATTCTGTACATCCACCTGAGAGCAGCATTCCCCAGCGGGTTCCCCTAAGGGGAAAGGATCTGAGACCCCCCAATCCTGACCGCAGCGACGCGTCATAGGGAGGGGAGTGGCGGGGGAGGGAGATGCAGTAGACCCTCACCAAGAGAGAAGAAAATTCCTTAAAGAGGGTGTATTTCCTTAGCACTTGGTGAAAACTTTATTCTTCAACTCTCTCCCTTGCAAATCAGACAGAAAAGGAAGCGCTCTTCTTTGAGAAGTAATGGTGGAAAATGGTTCATCCTGCCTGCCTAATCTCTGCCTTCATTTGCCGCGGACATAAAGAGCCTGTTTTTCAGGTCACTTATCATACATCTACATAGATTTGCTTATGAGCTCACCCTTTGTGTGGGGGAGCGGAGCCTTAAATAGGAGTGTTGGACTGTTTAAAATATTTTGATTAAAATATGCAGGGCCCATAGAACGGATAAGCTCCTCCTTAGGAGTTGGGTCTTTCAGGGGACAGCCCCTCCCTCCACCTCTTCTTCTTCTTTTTTTTTTTTTTAAGGGGAGGAATTAGCATGGGGCTGGGAGAGGACTGTAAGAAAAGCAAGGAAGGAAGGAGAGCGAATGGGACAGTGTTCGGAACAGCTTGGAAAAAAAACTCCCGTGGCTTCATTGTCCCCCCCGAAGCCAAATAATACAAAGACCTCAGCAATTCAGCCCTTCTCCCGGGACGGAAAATGTAAACGGCGGGCCCGGCTCTCTCCCGGTTAACTTGTTTAATTCTCATTTCAAATTCAGTGCTACGCGAGCCGTGTGAACTCCGAAGGTTCCTTTAGTAATCCATTTTGTAGTTCCGCATCAAAAACAAAGTGCAGGGGCCTGACACAATTTGCTTTTATTTTTAGGCAAATCAACCCTGGCCATCGTTAATAAGGGGATTACAACCCAGACGAGGCCTTTACAGATGTAATGTAAATCAAGGGCAGCGTCTAAAAGAAACTGATCCCCTTTGATTGAAGCATGGTAAAAAGGCATAGAGAAACTAGCAGCGGTAATCTGATTGTATGGCAATAAAACCACCATTTTCCGTCTTTCAGATAAAAATAATGTGGTAAATCCATGCAGTTCATAAGACGTGAAGGCAGATAAAGGGGGAAGCCATGGCAACATATAGATTAGCTGGGTGTTGGAAGTGACACGTCCCTGAAAAGGGGGTGTCGAGACGGGGAGGCCCCTGCTCGGGGCTGTGGCCTATTATGTGAGAGCCACACAGACTTGGAAACTGGGATTAGGACGTATGAAAGCCCGCCTTGTGGCCCGGGACGGTGAAAGCAGCGGAGAAAAGCTGCTCAGTTCTTGCTCATTGGTGGCAGATAATGTGGCCAAGGTAGGTCTCATTGACCGCCTTTTTTTTCAGAGATTGAGATTGGGGCTGATTAAAACTTCAGATCACCGCGGTTGTGAAGGCCCCGCAAGGTTTTCCTTCTTAACTCCTGGCCCCGCCGTGGCAGCCGTTCTGTGGGATTAGCTGCCCTTGGCGCTCCCTCGCCTTCATCTATTGGGGCTCCAGGCAGGGCCTGCTGGCGGGGAACAGAGACCAGGGGGGAGAGGTGGGGCCCGAGTTCCCGCAGAAGAAAACAGAGACCTTTTGATTTCAACCTTCTCCCAGACCCTGAGCCATCAGGCGCAGGGCGGGAGAAGAAGAGGTAAACGTGTATTAGTGCCCCTCTCCCTTAGCCGGAGAGCTCTTCTCTGAGTTTTGTCCTTCCCGCCCTAGAAAAAAAAAAAAGTATAATAAAATCAATAAAAGGGGGAATGCAGTTTTCGTTCCAGTCAGTAGCGATCCAGCGGGCTCTCTCTAGGGGATATTCTACTCATCCAAGTGAGTGTGAACCTCTGAGTCCCATGGGACGGGGCACCCTTCACGGAAGTGAAAGGCCTGTGAGACGTCAGCGCTGCCCAAGTTCCACGTTAAACTCAGTAACAGCAAAATCGCCCTGCTGGTGCCTCCTAATCGCCCCCTGTACCGAGCAGCCTTGTAAGTAAGCTGTACTTTTTGTTTTTGCCTTCTGCGCTTCCCATTATACAAAATAAGCCCATTGAAGCTGTCCGTGATTGGGTTACATGCAGAGTGACATCTGCAATTGGGTCAGGCCAGAAAGGAAATACTTGCTTTATTGCCTCCTCTTTGGCCTTGCAGAAAAGTTTCAGCAGTCCCTTAGGAGAGCCCCAACTCTCAAGACATGGACCATACTGAACGCTACACACACACACCCCCCCCCCCCCCCATGCCTTTCCTGATGGAGTGGCTGGCGCAAGGGCATTGGACGCTATTTTCCTGACTCTCCCTGGGGCCTCTGTAGACTTAACACCTTCTGTGCGTGTCTGAAGCTCTTCTTTAATCCCAAATATTCCACTTCAGACCCATTTCATGGATTTTTATTCCTAATTCTCAGGCAGCTGACTTGACCGTCTGTCTTGGGCTGTGGATCTATTCCCTACGTGGCCCGTTTTCCTGTTCATTATTATGTGCCTGTCATAGATTAAAACCATTTTTTTTTAAATGCTTGCACCTAGACCCGCCAGAGCCAACGCCTGCTGCTTCACCTTCCTCTCACACTTAATTCCGTAATCCATATCCAAAGACCCACTGCGCTGGCCTGGATGCGTCACCCAGAAGGGACACCCCCTCATTCACAAGCTGGTCACATCCAAGCACCTTGCATTCTGCATGTGACAATGATTGCTAATGGCCCATTCAGCGAAAGTATTTGCTTGTTAACAGGGAACAGAGCATGATAAATGTCCAGCAAGCTTGCGGCCTCCTTCAGCTTTTCAGTGGCGGGCTGGTGCATATTTATGGCAGGCAGACGACAAAAGAAGGGGCCGAATTGCCCTGGCCCCCAGCTTTCTGCGAGGACCAGGGTTAAAGTGATTAGAGAAATGACGCAGGCAAAAGCCCTGCCCCTCGTTTGCTAGCCATCCTCCAGCTCTGACCGTGTCTCAGAAGGGTTACAGGTAAGCCTGGTTGAATCTGGCTCGCCAGTAAAAAAAAAAAGCATAGGTGTTCCATTATGAAATGTTTTCCACGCCCACTGAATGCCGGGTAAGCCCATGTCTGTTGCTCCCGCAACAAGAAAGCAGTGGCGCTTTATTTTCCTTTTCACGTATCCCTTCAAACACGTAATTCTAGTCCAGAGCATTTTTGTGACAGGTGAGTGCATGCTTGCTGATTTCAAATAAATAACATAGTGGGAGAATGCTCCATTAAAGAAAAACAAGTTGTCTCTGCCCTTAGTAACTCTCTAAAGAAAACATAGGGAAACTTGGCAGTCGTGAAGGACTCACGGTTCGCCGTGTTCTTTCTCTAAAGCACGGTTAGATAAACGCTCTGACTCTGCCCAGTGGTGGGCAGGCATTGTGGGGGCTGGGGACGGAACTCTGGTGCTCCGCCTTGCTCTGAAAACTTTGCAGGCGCTGGAGAGTCTTCATGCTTTCTATCTAAAATGACTAAACAATCCAGCTCATTTTCTCCATGGAAGTTTGGTTGCGTCTGATTTTGACCACAGGCCGTGGGTCATTCATCCAATATTTGCCAGTTAAGCACCTATAGTGTCTGAGCTATTACTCCTGTGTCACCCCAAAATAGGTATGAGCGCTACCCACATTTTTTGAAACCGCTGTGTCAGTGTGTGTTTGTGCTGGACAAAAACACGTGACTATAGACGGTCCTGGGCTTCTGGTTTGGTAGGGGTGTGCTTAGGGGTGAGGGGGGTGCCACTCTGTGAATTTGTGCCTATTCTACTGGAGCTCCATAGTCTGCACTCCCTGCGGGACACTAAGCTCTGTGCATCTCAGAGCCTCTGACCTACAGAGCCGGAGAGTCTGAAATGTCTTCTCCAGCTTCTCGTCCGCCTCTCGTGTTCCAGCCTGGGAACCTGAGGCCCCGCGTGGTTCTGCCACCGGATGGAATGCTGCTTCTGCATCTGGCCTGAAAACATTTGCCCTGAATACGAACTGCCATAACAGTGAGTGAGGCTGGGCCACTTATGTCCAAGGCCAGCTCACAATGTTTAAAATACATATTTTATTGATTTCTGACAGAGAGGAAGGGTGAGGGATAGAGAGTTAGAAACATCGATGAGAGAGAAACATTGATCAGCCGCCTCCTCCACACCCCCTACTGGGGATGTGCCCACAACCAAGGTACATGCTTCCGACCTTGGTTGTGGAATTGAACCTGGGACCCTTCAGTCTGCAGGCTGATGCTCTATCCACTGAGCCAAACCAGCTAGGGGCATCAACCTGCAGAAGAGATAGAGCATGTCAGTTTTCAGTTAGCTACCAGAACTATATTTGGGGTATACCTTGGATAAAAACAAACATTCACAAACCCCCTTTTAATAAAGATCTTAAAAATGGATATTTATTATAACAGACTGTCCATAAAGTTCACAGTTTCCCCTCTTTATGATGTAGCAGATCAAACATAATTTCTTTAAGTATTTTCTCTGTAATTCCACAGCAATTTAGTCAAATACCCAGGGCACAGGAAGACCGGTATGCACTGCACTGTCATGATTCACATGCAGGTTAATTCCCTTCATCGCCTACAAGGCAGGGGCAAGGATGATTCCATTCCAGCATTTTCTGTTAGCTAGCATTAACATCCAGTAAGTGTTGAACAGACACAACCCAAATATATGCTTGTGGCTGCCTACTTTGCATTAACCTATCCCCTGCTCCTGGGGCTCCAGCTTTAGACCAAGGACTCTAGGACATTAAGGCTTGAGATTTACCTGGGGGTCTTGTTAAAACGGGGCTGCTGGCCCTGCCCCCAGGCTTCTGGGTTCCTGAGGTCTGGGTGGGACTTGAAACTTACATTTCTAACCAGCTCTCTGTTAATGCTGATGCTGGTCTGAGACCACGCCTCGAGAACCTTTGCCTTTGAGCAAACTTTTTGGAAAACGACACAGCATTAGGTCATCGTGCTCATAAAGGCTGTTTGGGGATCTCTGAAGAAATCTGTGGCCCCGCTCACTGCTGCGCGCCCCCATTCTTGCCTCTTTGGAGGCCACCGGGGACCATCTAGATCAGGCGTAGGGAACCATTTTTCTAGCAAGGAGCCACTGGGTATTTATAACATCATTCGAGGGCCATACACAATGACCAACTTAAACATTAGCCTGCTATATTCGGTCAAACCTTTCATTAACTCAACCCTAATGCCTTGGCAGGGCCAGACCAACTGAGCTAGAATCTAGATAATTGACAGAGGATAATTCCTTGATTTATTCAACAAGTATTTGTGAACTGCGAGGTCTGTTACTAGACCCTGAGAATACAAAAATTAATCTACCCTCCAAAGATTTATATCCTAAGGGGAGTGAAGGGAATCCTGGTGGGAGCAAAGACATTTCGTGATGTGGTGCATAGGGCTGTGGGCGTTGGGGAGTTCATTCTGGAGGTGTGCATTTTGGAGGGGTGTCCAGAAAAGCAGCCCCGGGGAAGGGAAAGGGAGTCTAGAGTGAAAGCAGGCATCTGAAAGCAAAATACACAGTAGATGTCTGCAATAAGCAACTCGAAGTAATAACATTCCAGCTAAGAGAGCTGTGTCTCTACCAAGTGTACATCTGCAAACACCTACATTAATTTTATCAGAGCATAATTCAAAGACAGGACCCACAAACAAAACAAATCAACCGAGTGGGGTAGTGAACCCAATGAGTTTTCGGCTACCTTATTCATATGAGAATTAGCAGTGTCCTGTGTCAAAAGGCTTGTGTTCATCATGGAAAGCTCAGGCAATTGGGTTTAGGGAAGACAACCGAATAAGCGCTCTTTTAGTTTAGATCAGAGTACGTGCTTTTGGAATCTGGCTGTCTGAGCCCAAACCCGGTTTAGTTCATTTTCAGCTGTGAAACTTTGGAAGCAGTATCCCCTGTGTGTCTCTCAGTTGTGCTGTCTCTAAAATGGGAATAATTATCTAATAGTACTGAATAAAAGAGTAATAAAACTGTGGTCAGGATTTAAAGAGTTTATTTAGCTTTGTGCTTGCCACAGTGAGCCAATATATGTCAGCTATTGTTAATTAAAACTAATTGAATATCTACTGTGCCCCTAGCTCTGGTTCAATTTGCCTTTCACATACAAACGCAGAATAGATAAAAGTAAAGTGTTAATAAATTTTTTCACATGGCATTTTCGCCTTTTATAGGCTCTGATGTTCCATTGTGGCTTTTAAGCTGCCAGACTTTTAAACATTCTTTAAGACTCTTCTGCTCTAGGAAGCACCTTTTAATTCCCCTTCTGCTACCAAAATTGGATACTCTCTTTTGTGCTTGCTATCCCTGATGCTTTGTTGTGACATTCGTAGTCCTGGAACCCGCTCCTTCAACTTCTCCAGAGAGGGAGGAGGGTCTGGGCAGAATCCACTTCGGGTGTTTTACTGTGGGTACAGTAAGAGATTGGGTTGTTGGAAACACAAATTCGGCCTGTAGGGAGGGCAGTGTGGCCTTCTTTGCATGAGTATTAAATGGTATTTCTTATGTAGGAACCTACTTCCCTGGTGGGCATAGCATATTTTACTGAACAGGGTTGCATGTGGCTTATGATGTGCCAGCTGCTGTTCTCACTGCTTGACCAGTGCATTCAGCCGTCATAGTAACCGTCTGAGTGGTACTTTTATGATTCCCATAGTACCAATGGGGAAACTGAGGCACAGGGTGGTTAATTATCTTGCCCAAAGTCCTATAGCTAATAAGTGCTACTGTGTGCACTTGAAGCTGATTACTCTGGTTCCAGAACCCCTCCTAACTGCCTGCCTCTCTTTCTTATGCTGCGGCATGGAATAAGTAGAAATTGTGTTCTAAATTATGTGTTTGCTCAGAGCAGTACGCACAAGGTGCAGAAAAAGCAAGTTTTGGGTACAACTCTTTCCTTGTCCATCTTGACATAGAGCCTTTCTCCGATGGGCATGCAATTCTAAATGGACCCTTTAAGTCTTCGACATGCCAAGGTTGTACCCAGTGGGGACTAGTTATGAAAGTGTGTAATAGCAATGCCCTTCGTGGGTATCCCTCCTTTAATATCTGCTTGTTTGTTTGCTGGGAGACAAAGTCAGATTTCCGAGGGGAGCTGCATTTGGTTCTTGCGCTGAGTGTGTGTCAAGCTGAGGAGATAGTATGACATCTTTTTTAGAGTCTAGTCACAATTAAATGCCATTTTATTTTGGATTTTGGGAGCGGTGCCAGCTTCCAGCTTGTCAGAGCTGAGAAGACTCAAATCAAGTCCAGGCCTATTTCTACAGCAAACTGGGATGCTGGCGCCTTGCCTGTGGATTCATTCAGTGGAGCCCATCTGGCTTTTGATGTTCGGCGAGTTGGGAGCAGTTTGTTTCGGGAAGCCGGGCGGCGAGTGTCGGTGGTGGGCCTGGGGTTCCGTGACTCCGGACTGAGCCTCGCCGGGTGGCATTTCCCTGGGACTTATCACCTGCTTTCACCTGCACTCCGGGCAGCGGGAGGGCCAGATCACAGGTCTTTACTTCTCTTAGAGGCCCCGGGGCATCCTCTTCTCGCCTCCTGTCCAATCCCTTCCTTTTTGGTGCAGGAGCAGCTGAATACCTTAGCGCAGTGTTTCCCAAACTTTTGACAAATGTGCACCCCTTCTATAATTTTTGTAATGCTGAGTACCCCTCGTCAAAAAAAGGGTGTATTTTAATAACAACCAAAATATATTTTATTTTTTTGGTACATACACGAAATATAATAAACGAAAAATAAAATGATTCATAATAAAATATAAATAAAAGTCATATTATAAATAACATTTATTTGCACACCGGGGCCATCTCACTCCTCATAAGACTGTCTTGACTTGACTCATGAGAAGGTAGAATTAGGCGCAGCTAAGCACGGTGCAGTGCATATCCCCACCAAACCCCGGTGCAACGTGTACCCCCACCAAACTCTTCCCGTACCCCTGGGGGTACGCGTACCACACTTTGGGAAACACTGCCTTAGCGTATTTAACTTTGGGTGTTTTTTTTTTTTTTTTTTTTTTTTTTGTCAAGGTAATGCCAGGCTGCTCATGGTGACTGAGCAGGAAATGCATGATCCACAGGGTTACACTGGCACACCATTTTCATGTTTCTAAGATATATGCAATTTTGGGGTGATCTTTAAGGAAGTCAGTAGCAACCCAATTGGTTTTACGCTTTTCACAAATTAGCAGTGCAGACCTGGCTGTTGTGTAACTGTCTGCTTTCTCTTCCCTCTGTCCCACCCTCGGGCTGTCACCGGGCCCTAGAAGGCGCAGGGGAATGTCTCCTGTCCTATGCCCCCTCTCTCCTCCCCCTCACCCCGCTCTGGAGCCGGGAAGGAGGAAGTATGCAGGAGGCGGCTATAAAGCGATTACGCACAGCCTTATAAATCGTGTTGCTAGCCTTATTATGCTTGGCTGGCAAGGAGAATCTCAGCTTACAGCAAGAGGAACGAAAAGAATTCTGTCTCTCCTTAAACCTTCCTCATCGAAGTATTCACCCTTTATTTTCGCTGACACCCATTGACCTCCCCTCCTATACGAGGCTCGGGGAGGCCAGGGCGCTGAGGTCCAAGGGCAAATGCCACAGGCCGAGTCCCAGAGGCACGCTTCAGCTCGGAGGGCAAGCGCTGGATGCCCCGGGGTGCCCACCCTTGCCTGTAGAGCCGTTTGCCCCACCAAAGTTCCCTTCACCCACAAAACTCGGGTGAATTGTTTTTCGAAATAGGCCAGATTCTTTAAAATAAAAAAATAAAAAAAAGCGATGATGGGAATGAAAGGCATGGGAGGGGTTGACAGAGAAGATACACCCAAATTCTAGGCTGCGCTATGGCTATGTGCTAAGACCTTAATTCCATTTCTCTGCGTTGTTAAAGTGCCAACGCGTCCCCGGGATGATTTACGCGTGCCTTTCATCTCTGTGACTTTCCCACTCGGGGAGATGAGCACACAGATCCCCACGCTTCTACCTGAAACAACAAGAACCGGCTGGAGGTGCCCTTCACGTTTCCTTCTCCACGAAAGGCATTTTTCTTCCCGGGGCCTCACCTGTAAACAAGGAGAGTCCCACCTTCCTTTATAGGCTCCGGCCGAGCGCGGGGCTCGGGACAAGACCGTGCAGGTGCCAACAGCGTACATACAGCTGGGAAAGGAGCCCGCGCCGGCTCCTGCCTCTCAGGGTTGTGAAACACCGGTTTCCATGGTGGAGCCAGCGTGGTCAAGCCAGCACGACACAGGTTGGCCTTAGTGATTCCCCCTCTCCTTCGTCTCCCCACTCACCGCACCGCGCTGCATCCCGGCTTCCCGCTCAGGTCCCTCCGGGTCGCTTTACCTGACCTTCCACGCAGCATGTGTGGCGTCACTCTTTCTTTTTCGGAAAGTTCTGAAGGAGGAGGGAAAGTTCTATGTGAGAGCCCCGGGCCTCCGTGAACTGTGAAAAGCAAACAGTGATATCTGCGTGTCACACCCTGAAAGTTGGACTTACAGGTGAAGGGACCCTTTTTAACCCCAGCTTGCGATAGGCTGGCCTGTCATGAATGGCAGGTTCTTATGAAAATCAGGGTATGGATCAAAGTGAAGGGATGACTTGGGTTATGTCCCTGCAAGAAGAAAATCTAAGCTACGAGAATGTTACCTTTGAGGATGTAAAAATACAACTGCTTCTAGCCACCGGTGTTTTGAGCATTATATCACAAATAAAAGACAAGATTACCATCAGAAGGAGTCGGCTTTCATTCCGTTGTGCGGCATTGTAGGCTGTGAAATTTAATCTTATTTTGACTTGTATGGTAATTGCAGAATGACAGAGGGAAACGGATTAAGCTGAAATAAAAGTATACACATCAGCACGCACGGACTGTTAAATGCAAGTGGAGGTCCCTGGGCCAAGAATGTATTGCAGATTAGAATTTTATACATAAAAACTTTCCTGTGGACTAGTTTCATGCCCTTTTTTTTTTTTTTTTTTTGAGTATGTGCACAGATGAAGAGGCACCATACTGTAGCGCCTCCCCTTGAAGAGCTGCTGGACTGGTTTGCAGGCGAGAGGCTGCCAGCGCACTTGAACTCCCGTGCTTCTCGTCTTTCCCTTTCTTGAAAAGATTTTGCTTGTCATTGGCGTGAAATTTGAAATGCACACCGCTCCTCTTAGTTCTCGGATTTATAACACGTTAATGGCCTCAAATTGTATAGCCTGCTTTTATGCCCCCTTTTCTTTCCCTGGAATACTTGGGGTTCATGTTGCAGATAATATTTGTTTCAGAAAAGTGTGAAAGACGGGGCACCTGCGGACACAGCCCATTGTTCCAGCACACACACACACACACACACACACACACACACACACACGCCAGCTAACGCGGAAAATGCCAGGTACAGCCTCCAGTGACTACCTCGTTTCTTGGAGGTTTAAAGCCACTCTCGGAGGAGGCATTTGGTATGCTTGCTGGAAGTTTTAAGGTAATTTTTTGTTACTCCAAGCAGTGGGACCTGGTAACCCAATTCCGGACACACCTGACACCCCGTAGCTACACCGCACTCTCTGGTTTCAGAATAGGTTTGTAAAGAAAATTGTTCTGATGTTAAAGTGCAAAAGGGGGCAGTAAAGTGCTGTGCACAAAAAAGGAAAAAAATTTCCCCAAGTATTTCTTATGGCCGATATTGCCTAAGTTTTTTTTGGGGGGTGGGGGGGTGGGGGTGGGGCTCAGTGTTTATTTATTTATCTATTTATTTATGTATTTATTTATTTATATATTTTATAACAAAACTCTCCTGTTTGGGGCTTTGAGAAAATATCTTATTAAGCAGTCGCAGCGATCTAGCCTTAAAGGAAAGCAATGCAAACCTGAATACCCTGCCTGCTTATGAAAGGTGCCCTCAAATTCACACACTCGTGAATGTGTCCTTCTTCCGCAGTGTTTACGCTCCCCACGTGCATAGAGCATTTCTTAAAGGAATCTTGGGCTTCTGGGTTAATCCTGTGCTATCTCCGTGTAGACTGCGAGGCCCAAGTGCGTGGGGAAGTTACGGGTCAGGGGCTCGGGCGCATCGAGAGCAGCGGGCACCTTTTGTCAGCGGGTCACTGGGAAGACCGGGCAGTTACCGCAAAGCAGCAGCGCGCCGTCCCTCATGCGGAATCTCAGTCTCACCCAGTTTCCGAGCCGACTGCCCTTCTTCCCTGCGGCCCTTGGCATTGAAAGCAAATGACATGGAAGCACTTTATGGGGAGGGTGCGTGTTTTCTAAAATGTGGTCAAAAGACAGAACTTTGATTTGTGACCGAGCCGACTTCACGGTGAGCTGCGATGTTTGGTATGCCAGCCGCTAAGGTTAACCTGACCCGAAAGTCCCCGGAGCTGGCATTCCCCGGCCCTGCACGGTTAGCCAGCTCCCAGATGGGCGCAGTTCAGTGATGAAGCATAAATTCTGTATATATATATATAGTTTTTGAATGAACTAGTACATTGCATAGTAGCTGTTACAACAGCTTTTGTGGACTCAAAAGTGGATTTGTTAAGTAGATCCCAATTCAGATTATAACTGCTTTAAAAAATCTGATTTTAGAGAGGGAGGAAAGGAGAGAGAGAAACATCAATGTGAGAAAAACATCACTTGATTGTTTCCTGGTGGGGACTTGAACCCGCAACCTTCCAGGGCACAGGAATGATACTCAGCTAACTGCCAGGTCTGCAATAACTTTTTTAGTTAAGCTTTCTAAGCAAGTGCATTAAAAAAATGTTGAAAAGCCTACAGGCTTTGTATATTTTTAATGCTTATTTGAAAAGCCAGAGTTCTGAAAGTTTGCCCAAGAAATGAGAGAGTTTGTTCTTTGCCTCGGTACAAAAATAATGACCCATTCTGATCACAAAAGTCATG
The DNA here is from genome assembly GCA_963924515.1 of Vespertilio murinus. NCBI lineage: Eukaryota > Metazoa > Chordata > Mammalia > Chiroptera > Vespertilionidae > Vespertilio > Vespertilio murinus. The sequence goes on from OZ004707.1 coordinate 31,513,799, forward strand.
TAGTGTTTATTGCAGAAACTTCTGAAAAAACACACACAAAAAAACCAGATAGCTAAAAATTAGAGTATAAAGCATATATTCTGATGATATAATTTCGAACTGAAACATAAAAGCAGTGCTCCATGAAAAAAGGAATTATTTACTTAGGAATCCAATTCTGCTTGGCAGTTTGCTCCAGAGACAGAGCATCGAACCCCTATCCCTACAGCGTGCCACTGGCAGGCCTGGCCTCGGTCCTGGGACATGAGTACCATCGTTCCACTTTCAGGTGGACAGACAGTACCCGCCATAAGTGTGCAGAGATATTAGGTAGTTAAGTAGGTTGTTTTGTGCATAACGGTAAACAGAAACGGCTCTGGGCCTGAGCTGACACTTTTTAAATTAGAAACACCGTTGTCATGTCTGGCTGGAGGGGCTTTGCGGGACCCAATCATTTGGGTCATTCTGGTCCATCCGTCTTCATTTTCATCTCTTGTATTCTGCATCAGCTTCCTATTTTTGCATTTGTCACCACAGTTTGAGTTGCCCCTGCTCACGTGGCAGTCTGGCGTGTTTATTGCTTTCTTTAAGAAGACCCAGTTCTTTCGTATTTCATGTGTATTTTCACAGACTTATTATTGGGGTCAAAGGGGCCATTCAGTCACTTGGCTGTTCTTCTAGGCGAACCCCAAGGAAAAGGGGAAGAAGTCTCTGGATGGTTGCCCCGAGGCGAATGTGTTATGTCAGAGGCCAGGCAGGAGAGGGTAGGAGAGGAAAGAAAAGGGGAGAGAGGGCACCTGCAGGTGTCCGGAGAGTGCACTTGTGGTTCCTCTACAGAGCTCTCCCAGGCATCTCAGCTGCTGGCTTCCCAGGCATCCCCTCGCTCCATCCAGCCAGGTTCAGAAGTCAGCTGGGCAGTCATGGCCTCCACCTGATTTATCCCGCGAGACCTGGGAATGCCATGCTGGTCAATAGAAGAATCCAGGCTTGAGATCACAACTTGTGGTGCTCTGCTCTATCCAGGAAAATTGCGTGTCACCATCCCTAAGCTCTCGCAAGTGGCTGGTTTGTGCCGTAAATGCATCGTGCTCGCTTTTAAAACAAGCATGGGTTCCTAGAGTGGATCTAAACGTTAGAGAACACCGTGTCACACAACGTCTGCATTGTAAAAATAATTTACCCGAAGATGAACATGAAGTTGAAATGTGTAATTTAGATTATTAGAGATCTAATTTCGGTTATTAAATAGTAATGTCTAATTTAGGTTATTAGATTGATTCAAAGTATTCCCCAGGGAAGAATTACAGTCTGGCTTTCAGAGTGAGTTTTAAAAAACTTGGATTCAGTTCAACAGGGAATCGGAAGATAAAAACATACGTCAAACCATTTCATTTCGGGCAGGTTGCATGTGGGACCCTACTTCCGGTGTCCATTTTATTCCACATTATACCGTCTCTTTTCTATGTTTGATTCAAAGTCATCACATTTATTGTCTTGCTTGGGAATGATACATGGGGGGGGGGGGGAAGAAAACACAGGAGTTGCCTCTTTCTGCTCAACCCATCCCACTCTCGTAGCGTCCCACGGAAGCTTTTCCACGACAAGTCACAGCACCAATGTCCGGGAAAGAGGGCTGAGCCCCAGTTCTCCTGATGGGAAGGCAAATCTGGCTCCCCCCTCTCAGGAAGGCAGCAAGGTGACTGCTCTGCCCTTAAGTAGCCTGCCTCAGAGAAGAAACTGGCCTGACAGTGTTCTCTCCTACGTAGGGCATGAAGCATGACTGATCTTTGTCTTTTGGTTTTGTCTTCAACACCAGCAGATTTGATTAAATGATGCCTCTAACCCAGGGGTGGGCAAACTTTTTGCCTCGAGGGCCACAACAGGTTTTTAAACTGGACCGGAGGGCCGGAACAAAAGCAACCTGACCATGCTGGCACTCTCCTCTTGGGCTGCTGGTGAAGGAGCAGAGGGGAGAGCAAGAGAACCCTCTGCTCTTTCGGCTCCACAGGCCAGATAGAACAGCAGAACAGGCCAGATCCTGCCCGAGGGCCGTAGTTTGCCCTGGGCTGCTCTAATCACTTTTTTACTTGGGATCTAGTTTAATAAAAACAACCTCACCTGTGTGATATGTATTATAACTATGGGGCTTTTCCTTCGTGCTCCTTCCGGTTATAAGATGGACATTATTTCATCACACAGAAAGAAATCTATATCTGACATCCACTCTGGATGGCCAGTTGAGTCATTTAAAATTAGCCAATTGTCATCATCATACTTGCTTTTGACGCGTCCTAGTCAACAGAAGTGTAGTACTGAATACTGAAAAATATTTGGGGAAGTTTCTTTTGGTTCTGTGTCACCTTTTGGCTCATGGCCTCCTGGGGCAGTGGTCGGCAAACTCATGAGTCAACAGAGCCAGATATCAACAGTACAACGATTGAAATTTCTTTGGAGAGCCAAATTGTTTAAACTTAAACTTCTTCTAATGCCACTTCTTCAAAACAGACTTGCCCAGTCCGTGGAAGAGCCACACTCAAGGGGCCAAAGAGCAGCCTGTGACTCACGAGCCGCAGTTTGCTGACCTCGGTCCTAGGGGAAGGCAGGGATACCAGATGGCTGCCCTCACGAGCCCTGGTCTCTGGTTCTCTTACCTCAGAAGCAGCCTCGGCTTTGAGGCACAACCACGGGGTGACTGGCCTGGAGCTAGAGACGGAGGTGCTCTCACAAGCTTGTGTGCAGACTGCTTTTCTCTCGATTTCCTTTAACTTTATGGCTTGGCTGTGAAAAGCTCAATTTAAGAAGAAGAAAAAAAGTTCATTTCGCAAACCAGATTTATGCTTTCACGTAATGCAGTAAGACCTGAAAAGTGTGCCGAGAAAGGGCGGGCGCTTTTCCTGGTGTGCCCGGCGTTTGGCGCAGGTGTATCCTCACCTGCTTTGCGTGCCGGGTGTGCTCGCAGTGATTACACGAAGAGAATGTGATGTAAGGTGCTTTGATCAGCGCTTAGCACAGGGTAAGTGCTCAAAAGCAGCCGTGTTTTTGTTATTAGTGTTTCTGGAGGTGTTTAATTGCCCTGCAGTTTTAATAGAAAGCGACTGCAGAAGGCTGCTGATACCCATAAATCCTTCCAGAGAGAACAGCTCTGAAACTCCATCTGCACGCCTCCTTGTTCTCCAGAAACACACCATCGTGTCTAGGACGCTGTCTTCTGGAAATCTCATCTCTGCTGTCAGCACACCCTAGTCCCAACGCTAGGTGGTCCGGACACGGGCATTCCTTCCATGCCTGTAATTGCAAATAGTTTGTGGCACCTAATTTGACTTAACTTTATTTGTGTATATTTTGGCTCCCATTTGTTCTTCCACATTTTTTTTTCTTCTTCAGCGAATACATTACTTACGGAGCATTTACCATATGTCAGCCCTTGGGCTTTCGTTATTGAAGCAGACACACCTGGGACCTCTGGCCCTCAGGGGGAGAGATTGTAAATTCCTGATGATCAGGATCTTCTCCTTTTTTTTGTTGTTGTTGTCGCTCAGAGTCTGGCATGAAATACGGGCGCTTTAGTGGTTATACTCACGTTACTCCTGTTTGTTCCCCTGTTGCCTTAGAAACAGCGAGGGCTCCTGGGAGGGGAGCAAGAGGCTGCAGGGGCTCCAAGGCACACAGTGGTGACTTGTACAAGGAATCTGTGATTCAGGCTCAAACGCGGCCTCGCCCTTTGCCTGTGGAGAAACCCTAACCTCATCAGTTAAAGCCGCTGCTGTGCTGACCAGTGATATGTATGTGTGCTTACAGAGTAAACCTCTGAAGCGCTCCAGGGTTGGGTCTTTTTCTGTGGATTTGCATAAAGGAGCAGAAAATAATACTTTTTATTTTATTGATTTCAGAGAGGAAGGAAAAGGGAAAGAGAGATAGAAACATCAATGATGAGAGAGAATCATTGATCGGCTGCTTGTACCCCACACTGGGGATTGAGCCCACAACCAGGCATATGCTTTTGACTGGAATTGAACCTGGGACCCTTCAGTCCCCAGGCCGATGCTCCATTCACCTAGCCAAACTGGCTAGGGCAGCAGCAATATTTTTAATATTTTCTTGAAACAGTTGCTTTTTCAGGGGAAAGGGATAACATTCTTGCTTTACTTTTTGCCACTATAGGTTCTGCAAAGTGAACTCTTTTCAAGCGTTAGAAATAGTGAGTTTCACTGAGATTTACTTTCCGTGAGCATATTAAGTATGCTTATTGAAACTTGAGGTTCTTCCCCTTCCCTTTATGGGTTATGGCTCCCCCATCATGGACTGTTACCGCTTTCCATGGGATTTGTGCCTCCTGAAAATATGGTCTAGAACGCGGGGATCTTTGCTGGCACGTCAGCCCATGTGTCACGTCTTCTTGGCCTCGCCCATCAGCACCAGCAAAAGCTGTAACTCCGAGTTGGTGAGCAAAGAGAGAGTCATGAGGAGTTCCTTCCATGGGTGGGAGGACGTCTCCGATGAGTCCTTGGTAAAGCAGGAAGAAAATGTCTCTCATGAAGCAAACAAGAGCCTGGGAGCATTTTGAATGAAGAAAGGGCTCGGTGAGCCAAACGTTAGACATAGGGTGTGATGTGGGAGAGCTCTAAGATATGCAGAGATGATGTACAGCTTGCAGGGGTGGGGGAGCTGATGCGTATTTGGAAAAGAACTGACCGGATGGACAAGAAAAGGGGTCCATCTGGCTGCTAAGGACGCTGATGTCTGAGGCGCGGGCAAGCCCCCGGGGCGCTGGCCCAGGGTGAAAGCTGATGGTGTGAAGATCAGGGCTTTGAGCGGAGGCAGGTATAGGTCTCCCGGCTGCAGGCCTTGGCTGTGACTGATGAACACTAGTACTTCTAACAACAGCCTACCTGTGGCGGTTGCTCTGTGTCAGCTACTGAAAGAGAAGATTTAGGGGAGAAAATACTTGAAGTGAGGTGGGAACCCCAGGCAGGAATTGGCTTCTGGTCCTTGGATGCAGTGAAGGCCTCCTAAGAAGGTGGAGGGATAAAACTGAGAAAAGGGATGTGTCAGGCAGGTGAGTGGGGTGAGGCTCACATGATTTCATTGGTAGTGATTGCCAGCAATGAATCAGACGCCCTGTAAGGGGCAGGGGTGCAGACAGTCAGATCCATCCCTCCAGCAGAACCTGCAGTCTTGGCTTTCTTATTCACAAAGATGGACTTGCCTAGAGGGTCCACACTGGCTCTCAGGAGGTTGGGGGAACACTGAGGAGTCCTTCGGTCCTTTGGAGTTGAATTTCCAAAGCACCTCCCCAGGAAGCTGGGAAAGCGGTCAAGAAGATCAAAGAGAGACTCTTACTCACTGGTAATCTTCATTTGTCCAAAGTTCTAGAGAATCCTTCAAGTACGCACACATGTTTGTATGAAATTCGTCATTGTGATTTAAAAAAAATACGCATTTTGGCATTCCGTTGGGTGATTTTTGCTCTCCTTCCCTTCCTTCTTTCCTTTCTTTCTTTCTTTTTATTTTTGCTAATGAGTCAATGTCATATATCCTGGCTAAAAGAAAGCTTAATAACAAAAATAAAGTGCAGCGGGGGCAGGGTGGGGGGAGACTTCTCTCTCTTCAGGATTGTAAAGTAGTGATCCCAAGGAAAATGACAAACCACTGTCAGCAGCGTGCGTTTTTCCTGCCATAAAGGAGTATTGGTTTTTAATATAAATCTGTAATGTAATTTCTGTTATGTTCTGTGATGCTTCATAACCACCCTCATGCAATTTTCAGAAAATTAATACCATTCATTAGCATACATCCTAACCTGTTTCCTCAGTGCGGGTTTGACATGGAGGGTGCCCCGCCATCCCAGCTTCCTCTCTCAGCGCATCACCACCCATTAATTGCTATGGCCGGTGGGCCTCCCCGGTCAAACAGAGGGTCGGGTTGGCAGGATTCAGACATGATGCTTTGTTCCTGGGCTCTAATATTTTAATGAGCCCGAAGGCTTGGCTGCGTACAGAGGAAAGAGCTGGGCTTTCTAAGTGTGTTGTTGGTGTTAGCACTTGTAGAAGGATGTTCATTAGGAAGCTCTTGTTTCGGTTTCTCAGAGGAACTCCCCATTGAGAACGATCTTTCAGCAGCATGGCTAGCAAGAAAGAGGCAGGGGAGGGGGGTGAGCTTTTAGCTGTGAGCGTGGAGGGGATATTGTATCAGTTGTCTTCATTCTAAAGATTTGCTTCTAAGAATTAATTGGAGCACATACATCTCCAGGGGAGGGAAGAAAGGGTTGGTGGAGCAAGGACAGTGGCTGCTGTCCTTGCAAGTCAGGGACTCTACGTCTTGCAGCTGAATCAATACCACAACTAATTATTTCTAGTTATCTTTTATGGGTTTGTAAGACATTTCTTTTGTTCGCTGCAATAAAAAAACCCATTGTTTGATCAGTGACTGACTAATTATGATAAGTAATTTGAAACATTCTTGATGAAACTTGTCTGTTAATTAACATCAACAGCCAATGGAAACTTAACGAGACAACAAAAGTATTCGTGCACCCACTGTTCGCTGGCGCTGATGCCATCTCTCTGTGGCATGCCCAATAAACGAAGGCTGCCAATGGTTAAAAAATAACAAACAGGTGGGGAGGGCTGACTCACCAGCAGGAAAAGTTATTGTCAAGTTACACAAAGGAGTACTGAGCTGTTGAAGCGAGGGGGGGTAGTAGAGGAAAGTCAGCGGGATGATTGGCCCCATTGCGCAGGGCAGCCATTTTCAACCAGGGTGTCGCAAGAGTCCCACTGATGTGCCACAAGAATTTAAAAAAAACATGCAGTACCTGACTATGTAGTCAGAGGCACTGACTCTTTTCCCCTTGGATTACCAGGTGAAAAGTGACAACAGCCAACACAACAGTAGCCCTCAGGTGTGAATGAATCAAAATTATGCCATTTTGGGGGTCAGATGGGCAAAAAGTATATTTTTTGGTGTGCCACCGAGTTTTAGTAATTAGTGTGTGCATGTCATGATATGGAAAAGGTTGAAAACCGCTGGTGTTGAGGGAAGAGAGTAGTTCTTTCTTTTCTTTAAAGTTTAATTCCTAAATACATTCACCCCGGGCTGATCTGAACTAAGATACTTTCGGTAAATAAAAGTTTGTATCTATAAAATTGTAGTTTAAGGTTATTGGTGTCGTCTGGCTATTTTGTGATAATTATTAACACTGTTAACATTTGTCAACTCAATTTTTTTTGTTTTTTTTATGCTTTTAGATTTCTACCTGGACAAGGACTGGTACTATACCCACAGATAGGAGACAAATTGGATATTATTTGCCCCAAAATGGACTCTAAAACTATTGGCCAGTATGAATATTATAAAGTTTATATGGTTGATAAAGACCAAGCAGACAGATGCACTATTAAAAAGGAAAATACCCCTCTCCTCAACTGTGCCAGACCAGACCAAGATGTAAAATTCACTATCAAGTTTCAAGAATTCAGCCCTAACCTTTGGGGTCTAGAATTTCAGAAGAACAAAGATTATTACATTATATGTAAGTATAATTCTATTTATTTATTTTATGGAAATTAGGATAAGCTAAATAGGTTTGTATCAAGTTTTGCTTCCTTAAAAGTATTATCGTGGCAAATATTTGGTGATAATCCATTTTTGGGAAAGAAACCTTAATTGAATATGGGACCCTATACTAATAGTACTCATTAAATATAAATACCTAAAGAGAAAAAAACCTCCTAGAGTTTTTGTAGCATTGAAATAAATGAATATATATATGAATATACTCAGCATCTCTATTAACAAAAGCATTTTTAAGGACCATTGGTGAGATTTTGCTGGGTAACTCTTGTGCTGTGACATTTCTTCTTCATCCATTCATCCATCTCTCCATTCACTCATTCATTTATATTTCCTCTGTGCCAGAAACTGTGCCTACGGACTAGGGGTTCAACAGTAATAAGGGTGTAATGGTACTCTTTCCTCATGAAGGCATCAGTGAGATGGAGCATGTAGGTTCCAAGGACGGGTGTTACAGACAAATCACAGTTGTACATGGGCACGTCAAAAGCAGATGTAGAAGAATAAGACAAAAGTGGGGGTTGCTCAACCAATTCCTTTTAAAAAAATCTATCTGGACATTTGATACATTGCATCAGGAACAGATATTATGTACCCTTTGAGTCACAGCTGAACCGCTGTCCACTCGTGAGATGGTGAAGTCACATGGTGCATCCCCGGGAGCACATGCCTACTCAGGCAAATCCCATCCTAGCCCAAAGCCAGGGTCATTCTAGGGCTGATTGAGGCAGCTCTTCACATCACTCAAGCAATGAAATATTTTGTTCTTAGTTTCTTTGGTCTAAAATTTTGCTCACTTATCTATTACCAGAGTCTTCAGTTCCTTAGGGAATACTTGAGTGCTGTTGGCTGCACCCTCTCATCTCTTGTTGACCAGGTTGAAACTCTGCTTTCTCAACCTATTAGCTGCTCTTTTATAAAGCTCAGGGTCAACAATTCACTGAATAGTGACTTAGTGCTCAGTAATGTGTTATTTTTACATTAGCAATTAAAACACAAGTGGTCCTAGCCATCCAATCCTCTTGTTGTCCTTTGCTGTAAACCTTAAATGCCACAGAGACTGAAAACCTATTTGTAGGTGAACCTGATACACAGAGAGTGGCTGAGCAAGAATAAGTAACAACAACAACAACAACAAAAATACACAAAAAGGAAAAGTGGTGAATTATATATTAAAATAAATAATTATTGTAAAATGAAAATAAAAGCATTCTAAGGGATATGAAACAAGTAGATTGGGTAGCAAAGTGTAAAAAATAATAGAGACATATTTGAGATCCTAAAATAGTTACTAGGTACAATAAATGGAAACCTTAAGCTTTTGTAAGCCTCGTAGCTTTTTTTCTTTTCTTTTCTTTCCTTTCCTTTTCTTTTCTTTTCTTTTCTTTTCTTTTCTTTTCTTTTCTTTTCTTTTCTTTTCTCTTCTCTTCTCTTCTCTTCTCTTCTCTTCTCTTCTCTTCTTTTCTTTTCTTTTCTTTCTTCTTTCTTTCTGTTTTTATTTTTAAGACAATTTAAATAAGACTTTACCAAGGACACTAATGTTTGGCATACCATTTATAGGAAACTGAAAGTGACTTTAGATGAATTCATTAAGAAGGTTGATTCCCCTCGGTAGGGTGGAAGGAAGGAAGAATATGGAGGTGGTGCGGGCACCGGAAGAGCAGAGGCCATAGATATCAGATGTTCCTCTGGGGTTAGATGTTGTCATGAGAGCGGTACCTGCAGCCCAAGCCCACGATTGGCTCTTCCATGCAGACCCGTCAGCAGACCCGGATTCTCTCCTCCATGCACTTTAGTCTATGACTTCATGAAGACGGCTTTTCATTCTAAGTTCCCAGTGAGTGAAAGTGGGGTGTCAGCAACCATGGGGGGCTAGCCTTGAGTCTGAATATGCAGGAAATAAATATAAATACTCAACAAGCAACATCTTTTGGTCTAAAGTAGTGAGCATTTAATAACAAATGACTTAGCAACACATGACAGGTTTGCATTTAGAACCACGGTTTTCTTTGTAATTAATTACGATACTAATCTACACAATGGTGACATTTCTTGTTTTTCTTCTCTCTAAAAACTCATTATTAGATTCATTGCGGGTAGCGGAGCTCTGCTGACCCCCAGAACTCTCCATAGAGTTCTGATTTACAGTGCAAAAGCCTGGGATAAAGGAAATTGTTCTTAAAATAGAGTTGAGCATTTCAAGGTTGGGACAATGAGAGGCGGTTTGAATGCGGCTGGTTGGGTGGTTGTCCCAGGGCTGGGGGAGGGGCCCAGAGCTCAGACGTGTGCCGGGGAGTCCACGCAGACTCCCCACCGAGAGTTGAAAGGCTTCCGCCACGTCACAGACATAGGAAGACCTTACAGAACCGGGAAAGTGCAGAAACCGACTTGCCACCCAGCCTGCAGCAAAGCTCACTGATACACAGCTTTCCCTGGGAAAGAAGCGAATGATGAGAAGAACACATTAGTTTAAAAAGTTAATGTGAACATTTTTGCTTCCTCAAGAATCCCAAGGCATCAAGACAATGAAGAGATTTTAAAAAGTGACTACTTTCCACATCAAACAATCTTCTAAAAATATATCTATAATTTGTTGATTTCATAGAGGAAGGGAGAGGGAGAGATAGAAACATTAATGAAGAGAGAGTGTCGTTCATTGGCTGCCTCCTGCATGACCCCACTGGGGATGGAGCCAGCGACCCAGGAATGTGCCCAACCACCGGGAATCGAACCGTGACCTGATTCATAGGTCAGTGCTCAACCACTGAGCCATGCCAGTTGGGCACACATCAAACAATCTTAATCTCTCTCCCTCTCTGTCTCTCTCATAGTCACATTCTACTTAAAAAAGTACTATCCTAGGTAGCATGAGAAAAAAAAACCCTAAAATTTACAAGTATATGTTTAATACTTCAAATCATCGATTTATTTTTGAGATAGTCAATAAATAATACCAGTGTTTTTGAGTTGCTACAATATATGCTGCATGTGCTTAATTCCTGATCTTAGTGTCTACTTAGCACCTTCATAACTAAGAAAATCGTCAATATGATTTTCATCATCAGTATGAAAATCATCAATTTTGGGTGCTGCTTTCTTTCCATGGCGAGAAAGAAGAGAATTGATACTTACAAGTAGTAGATTACCCTTCAGGGGAACAGTCCAGATTGCTAATGGACTGAATTGGTGCCCTAGATCTCCTGATTCCAGGATTGGGCCCAGAGATATGGGTTCTAGTCCTGCTGCCCAAGCTTACTAAGAAAGTAGCTTTATTTCTTTGAATTTTAATTTCTTCTCTGGAAACTGTTGTTGTTGTAGTTCTGGCTAGTGATGGAAGTCTCCAGTTCCCAACTGTGATTGGACGTACACATCCGATAGAGGATCTCTTGTTAGTGTAGCTTTTATCCCATTGAAATAGACAGCATCTGCTGTAAATTATTTAAAGATGCCTAATTTGATGTATAGTATTACCAGATTTAAAATACAGGCATTACACTTTTGAGTTTCAGAAGTAAATATAATTTTTAATTGGAAGTGTATTTTAAGACTACTGAGTGTACACTCATCACATGACAAAATGCTATGAATCCTTATTAATTCTCCTCATAGCTGGTTATTTGCTTTGACATGTGTAAAAATGATATATGCAGGTTTTCTGAATGTTTAGAATTAACTTTTTCAAGTGACCTATTTCTGTAATTAGCCTCAGGCCTAATTTGCATAATAAAATCTCTTAATCTTAAATGATCCAAAAGTAGGGATGTTAGGGTCATTTGATCTGAAAAAAAGCCCCATTTTATACCACATTCGGATTCTTAATTACCTAAAAAGCATGGTAAGCGTTTTACATACCCTATAGTTACTTTTATTATGTTCTTACAGTTTAAAAAAAGTTTATGAACTAACTATCTCTGAAGTTAGTTGCCTGTTGGGCAGTTCTGTCTTAGTAAACGTTTCAGTTAGTACTAGGAAAGCATTTCTAACTGTTCTCAGCCTCGATCCTTATTTGTGTCTTAAAGTTTTCTTGTAGACTCTCTTGGTGCCTGGCTTATAATTTCTTTGTAGAGGTGATAGAGGCAAATGAGTCAACGGTTTTGGTGTGTGGACCCTTTGCAACATCCAACCTTATGAAGGTTCTGTGGGTGAACCAGCCTTCGCACAAAATCTTGCAAAATAGCTATGAAGAGGTTTTCGTCACACTACAAAATTATGTGAGTCAGAAGATAAGACAAAAATGAGTGTCATTGGATGAATGCTGTGTCAGGAAACAGTGGCCAGGACACAGTTGTTAAAAAAAAAAAAGAACACTACATGCTCAGAGCACCTCCCAGTTTAGATTATGTGGCTTTTATGTTATTTTACTTCAAATCTGTAGCTGAGACATGAATTTGTGGGAAATTTTGTCTGACTGTTTCCATTAAAAGTTGTTCTCGAAGGTACACCCCCGCCGTGTTCACAGCCATCCTTCCGAAAGCCATCCCTCACTTTCCGTGCCTTGGGAAATTCTTCCCTGAGAAATACTGGATGAGTTAGAATGAGTCACCATTCTTCGGCCCTTCGTTGGCTTAGTTCTCCAAAGCAATTTTTTTTTTTTTTTAAATCGGAGAATATAAAATGGGAAGTCTCCACAGTCAGCTTTGCTATTTTTAGGCATAAACCCCACTGCTGAGCAAAATTGCAAAATAAATTAAAACACTTGCACACAAATATCATGAAACACTACTTTTAACGAATCAAAGCAGAAGAACAGATTTCATTTCTGTATTTTTTTTTAAATTTACTTGTATTTGGGGAGTAGGTGGGGCAAATGGCACTAAAATATACTGGATGTACTGTATTTCCCCCAGGAAAATAGTTAAAATAGTTGTGGGAGCTTTCAAATATTCTTTCATACCTAGCTTTTTTGAGAAATATATGAGAACTAGAGGCCCAGTGCATGCAATTTGGACTTGGGGGGGGGGTGGTATCTCAGCCCAGCCTGTGTCCTCTCACAGTCCAGGAGCCCTCGGGGCATGTCCAACTGATGGCTTAAGGCTGCTCCCCAGGCCTAATCCTAAGCCACATCCTTAGCACCGCCTCGGAAGCATGAGAGGCTCCCACCACCACCCCTGTGCTTGCCTGTCCTGAGCCCGGCTGCTGGCTGAGCGGAGCTCCCCCTGCGGTAGCACACTGACCACCAGGGGGCAGCTCCTGCACTGAGTGTCTGCCCCCTGGTGGTCACTGCACATCCTAGCGACCAGTTGCTCCCCTGTTCGGTCAATTTGCATATTAGCCTTTTAGTATGTGGGATGTTGTGTCTGTGAAGTGATTATGTTTTCGTTGGTTAATTATTTCTATGATAAGTGTAACAAAAGCTACATTTCCATCACGTTTAGTGATATGGATACATCAGCCTGTCACTTAATGTCCTCTGTCTTTGGGGCGAGGAATTTTGTTGGATGCCTTGCATATAATTGCTGAATTCAAGCATTTTAACACCTTTTTTGTTTTTAACCTATAACTGTCATCTTTGTGATAGGATGTTCATCAGAATGTTTGGTGTTTGGGGGAATCACATACGCATGATGAACATAGCAGTTGAGAGTCTGGGGGTGGACAGACCTGACGTCTTGAATGTCCCTCAACAAGTAACTTACCCAGTCTCTGCCTCAGGGCTTCATCTGTAAATTGGGGATAACAGCATCTGCCTTCTCAGGATGATGTGTGTTTAAATAGGGGTCGTGTGTGTAAAGTGCTTGGATGGCACCAAATGCGGATGGTTAAGGGTCTCTTTGGAGTGGGGGAGGATGTATGAATCAGAAGGCCAGACAACCCTATGCTGTTCTGCAAGCTCAGGGCGGGGAAGATGCACTCAGAAAGTATCATTTATTTGAAAGCCATCCATAAAAATGAAACTCCAGAAAGTTTACAAGTTTCAGGAATGCGGCAGAGCTTAATTATAAGATCTTCCCTCTCTGCCTTCCTAGAGTGTTATGAAAGTCCTTTTGTCCTTGGGCTTCCCTTGCCGGGAAACATACATGTATGTGTGTGTCAGTTGGTGGAATGGCCCAGGCGTGGGAGCAGATCCTCTGTAAAACCCACAGGAGATGCACCGGGAGGAATATTCCAGTTGTCCAATCATTTCCTCCACTTGCCCTTCACCATTTGCCGGGCGTTTTCTCGGTTCCCTGTCCCACAAGGGCACTGCTGTGTTTTTATTGATCATTTCCGCAGCATCCTAATGTAGTATAAAGGTTCTTCCAGAAAACAAATGTGTCAGACCTGCCTTGTCACCGAGACTAGCCAGGAAAGTACATCATTTCATCAGTCTGATCATTAGAAGCGTTGTTTCTATTATTTTTTTTTTAACTTAATGTGAAATCCTTTTCTGACTGCAGTGAAGGCTCTCCCAGAGTCTCTCAGTAAGACTCCTTGGTGGATTTAATAGGAAGAGAGCCTCAGTTCTTTGCACTTAGGGAGTGAAGCCTTGGATTCTGCTGAACTGGAGACTGTGCCGAGAGACCTGTGGCTCATGGGCGGGATGGAGTCATGGCCACTGGGATATTTACCCCAGCTCCCTCGGGGTGTAGGCGGAGAAGGCTGCCGTAGAGTGAGACTGTTCATGGTCCATGGCCTCACCGGGCCGCAGCGACAGCTTACCTTATTTAGAGGTAGGCAGAAAAAGTCCCGTGAGCGCTATTTCTAATTCCCCAAATAGCCAATGAAAGAGTAAGGTGACCCTGATTCCCAAAGTGATGGGAGAAACCAATGCCTCATGCGGGATAAAAGCAAAGCAAGAGCAGGTGAGAAATGAAGGAGATTACTTAGGGGAGGAAAAAGGAAATTATTTAGGAGTTGCTCATAATAAAACGGCCTTTACTGTTTCATAAAATACATCTTAATATCTGCAGCACCTGTATTTATAGCTTTTTAAAGGTTCACTTAGACTTTTAAATAATTGAACAATCCCAGAAACTTAGCACAAGCGTGAGGGGGAACAAGTTTCTTTCTTAATAGCCTTTAAATATTCATCACGATGATCAAGATTTAAAGCAAAATAAGCCACTTTAGGAAATAGCCAAGAGGCATAGACAGACACACACACAAAGAGATTTATTTGAAAAACCTTATTTATATATTGTCCTTAAGAGTCACACATTGGTTCCTAACATTCTGAAGTCTCAGGCTGGGTGTCTGCTCACTCCGGGGGAGGTGTTGTGGCCTCACATACTCTGTGTCCCTTTGAAGTCTTGAAACACAGGTGACGGGGAAATTTTTATCACCGAGAGAAAACTGAAACTTCGACAGTGTGAGTTGTTTGGAACAGTTCACACAGCCGTGAAGTGTCAGAGCCAGAACTCAAACCAGGGCAGTCCGATCCTTAGATCCATGTCATTTATGTGACACTTCCCTGCGTCACTAAGCATATGAATGTATACACAGCGAGAGGGAAGATAGTATTTGTATAGATCACATCACAAATACAGTGCAGGAAAGAGCACTAGCATATGTCTACACACTCATCACACATCCGTAGCAATAGCAAAGACTCTCGCGTGATATGGATACCCAATGAACTCTGTGCTTCTGTCACACATGCTGGGCCCAATGCACTGCCCTACACTGTGGAACTAACTTCATTGATGACTAATTTCAATCATATGCCCCAAAGTTGAATGAAGAACAGAGCAGTAGGAAAGAAACAGGGCCATTGGGACAAGGTGGTTGTAATAGCAATTTGTCAGCTCTTCTGAATTTCCTTTTCTTTTTAGATCTACTACCTATTACGTTTATTCAATAAGACTGCTATTTCTTTTTTGAATGTGACCAAGCACTTCAAGACCCTCAATAGAAAGTTGCTAAATAGTGAAATTATACAAATAAAAATATCTCAAAGTAGAGGGATTAAGACACTAGGTACAGGTGCAGCAGTTGGATGGCTGGGTGGGTGGGTGGATGGATGGATAGACGGATGGATGGATGGATGGATGGATGGATGGATGGATGGACTGGCAGAACCTCTGTCAGTTGCATAATTGATCACTGCACAGAGGAGCGTGGCTGAATGTTGCTAAAAGACAGCTGTGCTTAGCAAGTGGTTCTTTGCATTAGTGAGGTAGCCTTGTTTCGTTGTCCCTGATATTAGACCGGGAGATGAAGGTATTCCTTTATTGAAGCAAACGTGTGGAAAATTGCTCTGGATTCTTAGAGGACAGAGCACGTCGCCCCGAACAAAATAAGGTTCATGCGTAGGGCAGATTCAGACAGGGCCCTTTATTGGGGTTACCACTGGTGTCTAGATGGTCAATGCAAATAAAATCATGCCCATCTGAACTATTAATGCCATGAGAGGGGCACATTTTCCCCATCCGCAGTGTTGTAGTCTCAGCTGTCAGCAAACATTAATCCAGTCACCGGTGACGTCCCAGCGCCCAGCGGGCTGCTCGGCCTCAGATGGATGTTTTCCACTTCAGCGCTGGGGTCTGGCCATTACGGGGTCATTAATATCATTGCATGCAATTAGTGACCGTAGAATGAGCAAGAGGTTTGCGGGATGGGCGCCCCTCCCCACCAGGGACTTTTTCACTCGGGCCCTTGGCTATCTGGACATTTCCATAGCTCCGCGAAGATAGGTCAGTGATTAAGACCGTTAAGTACTCAGAAGTGGGTAAGGGAGCGCGTGCTAGAACCACTCACTCAGACACATGCTTCTTCATGTGTCAGAATGTTTTCACTGGATAATATCAATATCTCTTGACCGGAAAGTTTCATTTTTAAAAAAAAAAATCTGAACACTTAAATTAAACTAATAGAGACAATAGGGAATTATGTTTTATCTTTAGAACTCTTACATCATCCTCTTTTTTTTCTAAATGGGAGTGTGGCCATTATATTGAAGTGGTCACCTGGGCACCTATTTTTAAAACACAATTTCTCCCTTTTAGCAGGTTTTGGCCCCATGGTAAGGGTTCACTTTTATGTATAAAACTAATTATCCTTTTATTGTTGATGATCACATTCTCATGATGTTAATTTTGTCTGAATCGCTGTGATGATAAGACAAACTCCCCTAAAGCATGTTAGATGAAAAGCTTTTCTTTTTTAATGGACTCATGCTGAATTTTTTTTTAATCTAATGAGAGATTCCACCTGCAAAAAATCATTATCATTTTTAGCAATAAAATCTTAGACTTAGCAAGTGATTTTTCCCCCCCTCAGCGGAATTCATTAAAAATCAAGACAACATTTGTTGCAAGCAATATTTTAAGGGGAAATAAAGTAAACCACTCAGAAGTGATCTCATGTATTTCATCAGGCCTCTCGTAGAAAAGGGGGAGGGCATGTAATTTATCACCAGGACTATTTGATCTTTCTCACCAAAGTGTTAATACTTGGTGGGTATTTTTTTCAATGACCTATACCCCTCGAGGTGTGCATACACTTACATTCACACACATACACATACATACACATTCACTACTTCTCGTTCCATCTTTTTCACTTGGATGGTATGTAATCAGTGACTTTTCAGGACTATTTATCGAAGATAACTGTGGGTCTTCACATCTTCAATAATCATCACTTGATCTTCATATACAGTTTTTAATAGTGAAAAGATTGTATGAGTATCCTGGAGAGTGTGGCTCAGTTGGTTGGAGCATCACCCCATACACATAAGGGTCCCAGGTTTAATTCCAAGTCAGGGAATATACCTAGGTTGTGGGTTTGGTCCTGATTGGGACACATATAAGAGGCAACTAATCAATGTTTCTCCCTCACATTGATGTCTTTCTCTCACTCTTTCTCCCTTCCACTCTCTAAAATCAATAAACATATCCTTGATGAGGATAAAAATATCTTATGAGCAAGCTATGACAGAATTTCTTAATGTTCTAAATGTGGTTATTACTTTATATTGTTACTATTCTCTCAGTAGGTTGACCCTCAATGTCCAAGTCTCATCTGATGAATGAGAGATGAGCTATAATGGTATATATCATATTGGTACCTTTGGACTTACCATTGGTGTCTATATTGTCAAAGCAAATAAAATCACGTCTATCTAAACTCTTATGCCACGAGAGTGGCACATTTTCCCATCTACAATGTCTTGTCTCCTGTCTTCCCAAAAAAGTAATGTAAAATGGCAAAGTAATATATGTCATTAAATCTTTCAGTGAACACAAAAAGACAGTTTATAAAGCTATTACATTTTGTAAAAACTTTTTTTTCTGAGCTGTCAATATAGCATCCTAATCCTATCATTTATGATGAACATTTGAAATTGTGGAAATAAAATCATACCATTTTATTAAGACCATCCACTTACACTCAATACCTGGTATCTTTATTCGTATTTTAATGCTAGAATCCAAGAGGGAAGGCCTAACTAGTGACTTCATTTTTAAATTCATTTTTTCCCCCAAATCGTTCTGTCTAGTGAAGAAACATAAGTAATTGTGTTGTATGGCAGTCACTGGTGCTGAGACAGTTATTACTTCTTAATGCCTGATTGACTGCTTTAAAATTTCCAAGCACAACCATAGCGATGTGGTTTCAGTTTAAATGATTCCTCCTCTCACACTGGAACATGGTTTCCTTGGGTGAGAAACCCACACAGCCTACATCACCAGTAGCTTATCCAGTGTTTCAACTGGAAACTATTCCCCACACACTAACATCAGGTAATCAAATGCCACTTAAGAGCTATCTCATTAAGTGGAGAATTTAAAAAGAAAGAAAGAAAGAAAGAAAAAAAGCTTTTGTGGATATACAGTTTCTTTTGAAAATATGTGCCTTTGTATTTTTCTTCTGTGAGGCCATTTAAGAAGTATTCATAAAACTTTTACCCTAAGAGCAGGCATTATGGGATAAACTGCCATGTTATTTGAAAGAATGTGGAGCTTTTTAATTTATTTTTTTAAATAATATGCCAAGCAAAAATAACAGGGCTGTTGGAAAGTCGTGGTGGTGTATACCTCCTTTCTTCCACAGTAAATCCAACAAAATAAAACACAAAAAGGGGGCTAAGTTGCCGAAACCGGTTTGGCTCAGTGGATAGAGCGTCAGCCTGCGGACTGAAAGGTCCCGGGTTCAATTCCGGTCACGGGCACATACCTTGGTTACGGGCACATCCCCTGTGGGAGTGTGCAGGAGGTAGCTGGTCGATGTTTCTCTCTCATCGATGTTTCTAGCTCTCTCTATCCCTCTTCCTTCCTCTCTGTAAAAAAAATCAATAAAATATATTTAAAAAAGGGGGAGGGACTAAGTTAGAAAAAGTGCATCTTCCTTTTGGCACACAATACAGATGTTTCTGTATATTAATTTGATTAATTTCCTTAAAGTATTTACCTTTGGGCACTTAGTGAATATTATCACTTCTGGGTGAGATTGGATTCCCCCTTTAATTTGGTATCAGAAGGCATTAAACTGCCTTCATTTGAGCTATAGAAATGGGATCTCTGTTTCTTTAGAACATATTTTGAATTTGCATCACACATTTGAATTTGAACTGATGTCGGGGTGTTAAGTAGACAGAGCTTAGCTTCCTGGGTTGTCTGTTGGCATTAAGTAATTATAGTTTTATCAGCCTCCTTGTTTTTCAACTTACATATCTCATTTCCATTTATTTTTTTCCTTTTAGACACCCCGGTAGAGGAAAACAGTAGCCTGGTCTCCGTGCCATGTTTATTTTAATGTCTTGGCTTTACTTTCCAGCTCCCTCACTTGATTCTGCTTCTCATAGTTCCTACATTTGCCAGGTAGCGGGCTTCTGGTTTTCAGAAGACTGTGTGGAGCTTAAGGAGACTAGTGTGTAGGGAGGCTGGCGTAGGAAAACCAAAGTTAGCAGGGCCAGCAAATGATGAATGCCATGTTTGAAAAGGTAGTAAGGACGAGGAGGGTGACATTGAGAATGCTCACACAATGCTGTTTGTTTCATATTCCAATAGGAGAGACTATGTCCTGTGTACGCTTTATAGAAAGATAAGGTTTTTGTTCTTGCTAGAAAACTGGACTCAGATTTTCCTGACCCTGCTATACATATGATCTCTCTTTGGTGGACTTCTTTGGTGAAATTAATAATCATATTTGCTTTTGAGTGTCCACCCATCTCCCCAACCCACCCAGCCCCGCGGCAATAAGCTACATTTTAAGAGTAGTTAGGAATACTCTCCAAAGCCGCTAGTATATGTTGATGATTCATTCTTCCCGTTACAACCTAAGAATTTTCCTTCATAGTGAAGCTATGATTCTGTAGGATTTTTTTGCGCGCTGCCCTCACTCCTAACCTTTTTGTGTGAATGCGACCCATACATCAGCACCCATCCAGCAGAGGAATTCTCTATCTGATTAACACAGCGTTACGGATACGATGGACTGAAAACCAGCCAGGATCCAGTGCAGCAGCTCAGCCCCCTGGGTGCAGAGCAATAACAGTCTAATGAAGACATGTCTTAAGTGCAATATTACTTCCTCTCCCTGGTCACAGTCTGAAAAACACAGCCAGAAATATTCTTGCCCTTTCAGTCCGCTTTACTCACGGGTGCTCGGTGTTTCTACTCAGATAACCAGTATACCATCCCCAGCAAGCGGGAATTGCAGATAAGTTCACGAGCAAATTAATGGGAAACCACAGACGGTGGCTGTGTAGTTTTAAAACGCGAAGAAGACTTTTAGGCAGTGTGAACTCGGGGTACTGTTTTTTGCTGAGCAATGATCTCCACCCACTGAAAACCAGGCCCCGGGGGAACAATCTAGGGCTTTCAGTGTGCTCAGCCCGTGCAATCAGATCCCTGAAGCAAAGGCTTTTAAAAGCAGGCTATAAAATGCCCGTGTATTTTTATTAAACCGATTTGCTAACTGCATGGAGAAACTTTTCTAGTAATTTTTAATTTTATAAAGTCCCACCCCCTCCCTCTCCCCACCCTGGGCCGGGGTTGGGGGGGAATGTCTGGGCCCCAAAAAGCTTAAGTATAACAATGTTATTTTTCTGTCTCCAAATGATTCAGTGCAATTTTAGCCATTTAGTACTTCTGATTGTGGTGGGATTAGATAATGCTTGTAGAGAGACGCAGAGAAAAACAATGTAGAATGAGCTAACCATGTATTTTTTACTTTCTTTATGTTAACCCCCCCCTCCCATGCATTCCAATCAATAATAAAAATAATTGCAATAAAAATAATTCCATTTCCTCTGAGATGGAAATAGATTGGATTCCCACGCATAAGCAGTCTCTTGTTGTTTTTCAAAGTCAGCCACTCAACCTGTTAAAGCGTCTCGGTAACTGGCTGCTGCAGGAGAAAGCAGACCAGGATGCTAGTGGCTTCACTGCAGCGTCCTCTGCCAGCCCAGGACACCATGGGGCAGGCTGTGGGCTCTGCAGTTCCTCCAGGCGGGGGCAGGGAGCGCCCTTGAAGGAGAACCACACCTTCTACCCTCCCCCATGAGGAAGCAGTAGAGAGGAGACGGGTCAATTTTGACTGTGGGATCCAACATAAAATACGCTGAGGTTACTCTGAATTGTTTTATGCTTGCTATAAAGTTCACCCGCTGAAATTTCAGTTGGTAGTAGCATCTTAAAGCGGGGTTTTCTGTGACAGTTTTGGTCATTCCTAATTTAGGGCAAAAATATTTTCTTGTTAAAAATTTTTTTTCTTGATTTTAAAAAATATATATTTTATTGATTTTTACAGAGAGCGATAGAGAGTTAGAAACATCGATGAGAGAGAATCACTGATCAGCTGCCTCTTGCACACCCCCTACTGGGGATGTGCCCGCAACCAAGGTACATGCCCTTGACCGGAATCGAACCTGGGACCCTTCAGTCCACAGGCCGACACTCTTATCCACTGAGCCAAACCGGTCAGCGCTAGGGCAAAAATATTTTCATGGCGGAATATCTAACTGTATTTTAAAAGTTAGCCCTTTTTTAAACAGCCCAGTGTTCCCATGCTGTTTTAACATTAGTAATGAATTTTTCTATGTCTTCCAGTTACCTTTGCAACGTCCAAGTTGACTTAACAGTGGAATGAAGCAGAATGGAGGAGGAAAACGGTCCTCACTCCCAATGCTGTGTCTCTTGGCCAGCTCTCCCCCTCAGCCCCCCCTCCCCTTACCCCCACCCGCCGCCATCAGCAGTAGCTTCCTCTGTGTCAGACCTCTGCCGGGGTGGCCTCCACGGGCTCCCCTCTATGCAACACCAGGCGTAGAGGCTTCTTTCTCCCCAAGGAAGACACAAAATGGCACCTGTTCAGGGCGCAGTGCAGTGTCAGCCTCACAATGTTCTTCCTACCATCCCATAGTCTGCGGATGCTACATTATAAATCGCAACTGAATTTTGAATACTTTGAGCGTTCTTTATGTTTGGCGGTTGTCTGGACATCATTTTGGGTAGACCCGAGGGAGCTCTGTACAAAGTCTTTGGTGCTGAGGAGGGGCATTGAGCTACGAATAAAATCTAAAGAAAAGGTCACTCCAATTATGGGCATCTCTTGTGCTTCCAGTGGTCGCTACCTTTGCAGATGTCGTTTTAATTGTATCTGCCAGTGATTCTTCTGTGCCCTGCCGTGTCTTACCCTTTCTGCTGTTCATCTTTTTTTTTCCCCTTTGAGACCTAAATCTTTGACCTTTCCTTCTCAAGATTAAAATAAATCTATATTTTTTTCCTATTTTTTTCTTCTGTACAGCACCTACCACTCCTATTTTTATCACTTGCCAGCTTAGTGTTAAATAAGAAAAAGTCATTTATCTTTGAATTGGATAGATTTGCCTATGGGTGCACTTATGTGTGTACAAATGTGAAAACAGAGATTTCACTTGAACTAAGTAAGTAAACCCAGCAGCTAAAAAAAAGACATTAGTTTCTTTCTGTATGAAAACATATTTTAACTTATGAGAAGGATCTAAATAATTAGGAAGAAAATCTATAACACTGCTCCATATTTATCCAGAAATAGTGCCTGCTCATCGATACCCATCGTGTTCTAGTTCTTTAAGAGAAAAAGGTACTTTTTAGGCACAGATTTGGAGAAGGGATTGGGGCAAGAGAAAAATCAAGAAATGGGGTGGGAGGAGAGATTTCTTCAGATTCATAATTTTTAATTTTTTAGTATTTATTTTAGCCTTGTTGCCACACATTTTCTTAACAATCTGCAAAGAGGCCACTGTCTACTTCCTCCCCCCTAAAATTATTATGGCAACTTTTGCCCATTTTCCCAGGAGAAACTCAGAATCAGCAATAGCAGAAGAGTGAGATATGATTGTGAGACTGAGAACGTTAAGGAAACACTCAGATAAGCAAAGAGATATTTATACATACAAGAGCTAGCCATTGTTTTTAAGGAAAACCACGAAAGTAAAAGTCTGTAACTCAAGAATACACAGGCAAGTAAACTACGTGTCTTATTTTCCAGTTCACATAACTACCTACGACATGCACATTTCTATACACGGACCCAGAATTTGTTCGCTGGCCCACCCACCATTTGGAAAACAAGCAGCCCATCTAAAAACAAAGTCTTTTGGGTTTATTTTTTTTTTTAATTGGGAAGGATTTGTCCCTTTTTCTGTGCCTTTAAATGTATACTGTTGGTAAAGAAGACTTTGATAATCGAAGTAGAGAACGATTTACATGGCGGAAGTGTATTATGAAACACTTCTGTTCCTTGCCCCTTGAACCTCGGAGGAATGAAAACGTCTCACACTCCCCAGCTTCTTTTCTCTTCTGGAACTTGACCTGTAACTTAAATCCTCTTCCTCAGCAAAGGACCTGGCAGCCTATCCTTTGACAGCTTTCGTTACAAAGCAATTCAGAGAACTCACAGTCCTAAGAGGACAGAACAAGAATGTGTCCAAGTGGAATAGAGCATAGATTGTTGAAAAAGAAATCCCGAAAGCGGTCACATGTTCTTGTCCCTCCCTCCTTCTGTTCCTCTTGAAACAGAATGGGAACGAGATGAGTGGCTGCTGGAACCCTCGGCTTGTGTCCTGCTCTGCCACGCTACCAAACAGAGCAGTGGGATGTGTGGGGGGCCCCTCTCTCCATCCAGTCATTGCCCCGACACAGGGGGCGTGGTTGAATCTTTGACCAAGGTTGGCATCGGCAGTAACAACACACTCGTTCTTTGTAGTTGACTTACAAATTGTGGGGGTGGGGAAGGGGGGGACAGACCTCAGAATAAGAAAAGCTGAATTCTAGTACGAATACAGTATTTTTTAAGCTCGAGGAAGGCTGTGGAAAGCAAAAGGGGGTGTGGGAATCTTTTTCGTGTTTACAGAACTTGGATGCCTGACAAACAGGGCGCATCAAGCTAATTGTTCTTGAAGCAGGAAATCTGTAGTAGAGGAAGCAGGTGTTGTGTGATGATTACCACGTTTTGAAATTACCGTAGTGACTCCTTTGCTCTTTTGAGTCTGACCCCGAAATAGCCAGTAAGCTTTTTGGAAGATGCCGTGCCTTTTATCTGTGTGCCCTTAGACGAAACCACTTGATCATGGAGGGAGGAGAAAGTGCTCTAAGTACATTTGAAACCAGAGAGCGTACGCGCAGCGGTGTTGACAGTCTCCATTTTCCTTTCTTTGTTTTTTCTTTTTTGTTTTGGACCTTCGGCATCCCATACTTTCAGAAGACTTAGGGACTAAGAGTGAATTCTTATTTTTCAAATTGTTTTTTCAGACATTTCATGTTCATGTAAAGTTGGCTTATTGATTTCCTGATTTTTCTTTATTTTTTTGTTTTGTCCATTTTATTTTCAATCAGCTACATCAAATGGGTCTTTGGAGGGCCTGGATAACCAGGAGGGAGGGGTGTGCCAGACAAGAGCCATGAAGATCCTCATGAAAGTTGGACAAGGTAAAGACCATCTGCTGCTTCGTGAAGCCACTGTAATCTGGTTGAGCCCCCCCCCAGCTAGTGTGGCACCAGTATTGCTAGCGCTTACCTTCAGTCTCTCCTCCATTTAGTTTTGGAAGCAAACCTTCCTCTGTACCTTGAGCCACTGAGATTTCCTCAAGTCACTGTAACAGATTTCTTTTATTGGAGATAAAAGCGAAGGGCGGCCAGGTAGAATGTTCTGTTGCCATATATGTCTTCTCGAAAGCAAAACGCCTCTGTGGTTCAACATTAAAATATCCAGAAAGAAAACTTAAGTCTCTGCAGTTTTGCCCATTTTCTGCATCTTGACCACAGAGGACTATTGTTTTGTTGAGCCTTTTTCATGTATAGATAGCCTATTGTGCAGAAAGCATTGCTCCTCTAATGTGAAATTGGTACGGTAGTCAATCAACTTGCTCAGTTAAATTGAAATGTCATCTGCGATCCTCTGCCTGCCAAATGCAAGCATCCCTATAGTTTCCACAGATGGCCTCACCATCCAAACCTCCGAAATAAACTAGTATAACCGTTTTTTGTTTTAAAAGGAACATTATATTCTTGTATCTCGTAGTCCTTTGCATAAAGAATCTTACGTTCATTTGCTATTCATGCCTCTTGAGCTATAGAGCCAGATACTAAAGCTAGATCTTTATCAGATGTCGGTGCGGTAAGTAATCGTCTGTTTTTCACGTAGATGCCAGTTCTGCTGGGTCCACCAGGCATCATGACCCAACAAGACGCCCAGAACTGGAAGCTGGTACAAACGGAAGAAGCTCAACAACAAGTCCCTTTGTCAAACCAAATCCAGGTACAGCAGCGCGGCTGAGTGTGTGTAGTCTGTGTGCGCCATACGCTTCGCATCCCAGAGGTAGAATGGAGTCGAGGGACTTCTACCCCCGTAGGACTAACTCGTAGTCACTGAAGTCAGCCATCTTTGCTCTCGGTTAGCTGTGGTTAATTGCTCAGTAAGAACAAAATAATTCATTCCTGCAAAAGCCCTCCAATCGGAAGAGTGGAATTCGTCAGACGTAAAGTGCCAATTATTAGCGCTCTTTTCTCAGAACGAAGTCATTTTCATTGGCCGACACTTTGTTGTGCTGGTTGCAACACCGGCTGAAAGCCGATGCTAATGTATATATAATTAATGTCCTAATCCCTCACCTAATTATATCTAATCCGCAAAGAGCCTGAGTGATCCTCTTCTTCATTTTAGATGGTAACATACTAAAATATTACATAATGCTGTGTTTTTCAGGTGATGATCATAAAACAACTTTTTTTTTTTTTACCTAGTCAGTGTAATATAAAATATTAAACAGATCCCTGACAAAAGTTTACAATACCAGATAAAACTGGCTGTCCTTTAACTTCATTTTCTTAACAGTCTGAACAAACAGCTATGTATTTGTTACCATGCTAATGAGTTGTTGTTTTTTTTTTTAATGGAAGTCGTTGAGCAGACCTCAGCAGTTTTGTATTAGGGATCCGTACGCCTGGCTGGTAGTGGTGTGAATTTAGCATCTGTAGCGATATCCCGTCTCTCTCCAAGCGTCAAGGAGGGGAGTTGTTATTTCTAACTTCCAGTGACAAGATGTGTCAAATTCTTGTGACAAACTGATAAATGGGTACTATAATGATGCCAGGCAGTTTTTTAGCGCTTAACATTTGGGTTGGCAGTCTGTTTCAGCGTGAGAGTTTCTGCTGCCTTCCAAATATATTTTTAAGTGTAAATCAAATAATACAAACGAGTTAGGAGTTGAACATTTTCCCAGGCCCCGTCGCCGCCGCGGCTGCGTGCGCCCGCGCTGCCAGCAGGCAGGGCTTGTCGGGAAGGCGGGCGGCTGGGTCCCAGGAACCCCCAGCTTTCCTGGAGGACGGCAGCCGGGGCGTGGGCAGCGGCGCCGGACAAGCTAGCGCCTTTGCTCCCCTGATGTGGGCACAGGCGTGAAGGGAGATCCAGGGCCGCTGTCAGGCCCATCCGGGCAGGCGGGTGGATGGTGATGTATGAAAAGGAGGCGATGCGATTTGAGAGCAGCATGAAAATCCGACCTCCAGTCACATCCCCTTTCACCTCGATGGCTGACTTCTGCCTTTCCGCGTTAGCTGTCAGCCGAGGTAATTGGTTTGTCAAAGTCTCCCCGCCCTTGAAAGCTTCGGCTCTGCCTAAACCGGTGTGGCTCAGTGGATAGAGCATCGGCCTGCGGACCGAAAGGTCCCGGGTTCGATTCCGGTCAAGGGCATGCACCTTGGCTGCGGGCACATCCCCAGTATGGGGTGTGCAAGAGGCAGCTGGTCGATGTTTCTCTCTCATTGATAGTTTCTAACTATCCCTCTCCCTTCCTCTCTGTAAAAATAATAATAATAATAATCTATATTTTAATTTAATTATTCATTATTATTAAACAATTTATTATTTAATAATAAAATAATGAGCAATTATTTTATCACATAATTTATTATCTAATAATAATAAAACCAATAAAATATTTTATAAAATAATTAAAAATAAAGCTTCAGCCCTGCTTCATGCCCACGTTTCCCAGGGGTCCTGGGAGCAGCAGCGCGGCGGCGGCGGCGGCCGGGCTCTCTCTCTGGGAAAGGGCGGCGCTAACCACTGTGCTCCCCTCCACCCCTTCCCTCGGGCTCTCTGGGAAAGGGCGGCGCTAACCACTGTGCTCCCCCTCCACCCCCTCCCCCGCAGGTTCCAGCACCGACGGCAACAGAGCCGGGCATTCGGGGAACAACATCCTCGGTTCCGAAGTGGCCTTATTCGCGGGGATTGCTTCAGGATGCATCATCTTCATCGTCATCATCATCACGCTGGTGGTGCTGCTGCTCAAGTACCGGCGGCGGCACCGCAAGCACTCGCCGCAGCACGCGGCCACGCTGTCGCTCAGCACGCTGGCCACCCCGAAGCGCGGCGGCGGCGGCGCGGGCGGCAACAACAACGGCTCGGAGCCCAGTGACATTATCATCCCGCTGAGGACTGCGGACAGCGTCTTCTGCCCCCACTACGAGAAGGTCAGCGGGGACTACGGGCACCCCGTGTACATCGTGCAGGAGATGCCGCCCCAGAGCCCCGCCAACATCTACTACAAGGTCTGAGCCGCGGCGGCGGCGGCCGTGCCTTCGCTTCTCCCCGGAGGAAACTGACTGTCCCGCTGGCTGCCGCCCGCCCGCCCGCCCGCCGGACCGACCGACCGACCGACCGACCGCTGGACCGACCGCCCGCCCGCGGGGGCGCGGCTGACCCCTTGTGTCTGGAGCAGCCAGCGGACTGAAGCACAGCGGGCGGCGGCGGCTGCGGTTGAGGGGGACCCCCTCCCCCGAAGGGCCCCCGTTGAGCTGGACAGGCTCCCTCGTCTGTAGGTTCGGGCCGCGGGAAGACTGTGCAGAAGGTGCCCGCGGGGCCGGCGCCCGCCTCGCCCCCTGTCCTTCCTCCAAGCCATGTGCACCGCAGCCAAGGGAAGACCGTGGCGGGTGGACGCGCCCCAGAGCCCTGGAGCATCTTAAGGTGTGGATGCCTCCCCCACTCCCCCACCCCGGGATGCCACACACACACACACACACACACACACACACACGCACACACGCCTGGGAACGCCGTCTTCTGCCTCGGGCGGTGCCCCTCGCGTGCCGCCCAGCCCTCTGGCTCGTGGGGCTTGCAGAGGGCGCTAGCTGGTAGGCCTCCCGGTGCACACTCCCTCTGTATCCAGGGCTCCGCGTACTTGTCATGTGGTTTTCCCCCTCCGCCACGTTCTGCATCACCACGAATGGGACATTATCGTTTGGGGGGGTTGGGGGGTCCTCTCCTACTCCATCCATTTGCGACAAACAGCTACAGTCTAGTGGATAATAAATAATATGATACATTTCTAGAAATTGTGTTTGCCGAGGAGGGAAGGTAGGAGCCGGTGGCAGGGGCTGGAAGGGGGAGGAAAGGGCTGCCTGCAAACACAGTTCAACAACTGCTCCTGCCTCTGACCCAGAGAGCCGGGAGAGGGTGTGGGGTCTGGGATCCCAATGAGGTGGCACAGCACTTTGGCCTCACTGAGAGTCCCAGAGGCACGTAGGAGAGACACAACAACACCACACGCACACAGAGGATGAGGGTGCATTGGAAGGCATTCACTCTTATCAAACAGCAACTTGCAGGAAGAGGAGAGCCCGTCTTCTCTGGGCGGAACAAAGGGTCATTGTTGGCAGAGGAACCGGCCAGAGAGGGAGGGGGAGGCGGGGCGGGGCAGGGGGGAGGCCCCAGGACTGTCTGGTACTGGCAATAAGGCGTACAGCTCCGGGGCTGTAGGGACGTCCGTCTGCTTTGGATGATGTTTTAAAGCAGATTCAGCTGCTATACTTATCACATGTTATTAAACACAGGGAAAGCATTTTAGGAGAAGCGCGGAGAAGCCAAATCTGACCTAGACGTTGGAAAAAGCCAAAGGTCAAATGGGCTGTGATTCCATCAGCATTAACCTTATTAAGGAATTCTCATGTAAAAGGTAGTCAGATCCCCCTGCCCCCCTCCCACCCCCCAATGTCTCCTCCCCACCCCTCCTCCCCGATTGAGCCTTATAACACTCTGGTTTCCGGCAGTGCTGTCCGGGCTGCGGGGACGCGGCGCAGGTACTGAGCAAGGCCGAGTGCAGGTGCCCTGGGTCCAGGCGAAGCACATGTGGCGAACCTCTTAGCGTCCTTACGACGGAAATAAATTATGCTATCGGAGGGGGGCGGGGGAAGGAGGATAGGATGTATTTATAATAGGTGTATAGAACACAAGGGATATAAAGTGAAAGATTTTTTTTTTTACTAATATATATTTTAAGATTGCACACCACGTACACCAGGAGATGTGAGATCCACTCGTGGCAGTTCAGTGGTCCCGATGCCCAGTGCTTTACAAAAGAAAAGAGAAAAAAAAAATTGGACAGCTACTTCTGGGAAAAACAACATCGCTCCCAAAATAACAATAATGAGAGCAAATACAAAAATAACCGAGTCAGTCCTCTGAAGGCGTCTCACGTAACTGTAGACTAGGAAATGCAAGCCCCCAATACCAGGAAATCGATGTGACTGCATCGTATATTTAACAATGACAAGATGTTCCGGCATTTATTTTCCGTGTTGTGTTTTCCCTTGCCTTTACAGGCTGAAGTGTTCACGAGAATCCACCGGGTCACATCCAGCGGGGAGGTTTCAGCCGAAAAAGTTTGGCTGTAGCTCCCTCCTCCCTCCTTCTACCCCCACCCCCCCCACCCCTCCCTCCCTTTTGGGAAACAAAAACGAGTAAACAGGAAACCCACTTTTTATGTGCTATGCAAAATAGACATCTTTAACATAGTCCTGTTTCTATGGTAACACTTTGCTTTCTGAATCGGGAGGGGGAGGAAAAAAAAAAAAAGTAGCAACAGCATTTTAAGGTTCTCGAACCTCCAGCGATTTACCTGCAAAAAAAGGAGTTGCAACGGAAATTCTTCTCCGTTTCCTGAACCTGAAAATGATGTTGGTCCCAAAGTGCGCGTGCGTATGTATGAGTGGGTGTGTGGTATACATGTGTACATATATGTATAATATATATCTGCAATATATATTATATATATCGATATCATATTTCTGTGGGAGGTTGCCATGGTGACCAGCCACAGTACATATGTAATTCTTTCCATCACCCCAACCTTCTCCTTTACGTGCATTCGTACAAGATTTTTTCTTGTAAGCCATCAGAAGTTACCTTTAGTATGGGGGAGAGGGGCCAGAAGGGGGAAACATGGGAAATAGTCTGATTGTAATGAAATCAAATGTGTGTATCATCCTCAGTTGGCTACATTTTGGTTATAGGCTAAACTGTGAAAAAAAAAATCAGATGAGTTGATGACCAGTTACCTGCGACCAATTGAGAAAAGTGTTCCGTGCGTCTGTTTTGTGTCTGGTGCAGAATATGACAATCTACCAACTGTCCCTTTCTTTGAAGTTGGTTCAGCTTTGGAAAGTTACTGTAAATGCCTTGCTTGTATTAATCATCCGTGGTCACCCGACTTTGGAATTTGCACCATAACGTTTAAGTGAAGATGCTGTATATAGGTCCAGATGTTACTGTATATGGATTTGGGGTGTATCAGTAGCCTTATTCACCTTTTTAATAAAAAGAAAAAAAAATACACATGCAAAACAAGACAGAAATGGCTTTTCTTACCCAGATTGTGTACATAGAGCAATGTTGGTTTTTTATAAAGTCTAAGCAAGATGTTTTGTATAAAATCTGAATTTTGCAATGTATTTAGCTACAGCTTGTTAAACGGCAGTGTCATTCCCCTTTGCACTGTAATGAGGAGAGAAAAAAAAAAAAGAATGGTATAAAAGGTTGCCAAATTGCTGCATATTTGTGCCGTAATTAATGTACCATGAATATTTATTTAAAAATTTCGTTGTCCGATTTGTAAGTAACACAGTATTATGCTTGAGTTATAAATATTTTTTTTTCTTCCTTTGTTTTATTTTCATAGCCTGCCATAGGTTTTCAGTCCGCTTTAGTTCCACATCGCAGTTAGCCCCCCCCCCCCCCCCCCAGGCAACGAGATCCGTGAGCCACGTTCCACGTCTGTTTCCAAACCGAATTTGTTCTTAAAAAAATAAAATATTTTTTTCCTATGGAAAAAGCGCTTTCAACGTAGTATTTTCCTTTTCTTCTTTTCCTTTGCCTTTCTTTTTGCTTGCTTGCTCGTTTGTTTGTTTGTTGTTTTAATTTACCTTCTCCCCTTTCCCTGTGATGGCCTTCTGCCCGTGGCATTTCTGCTGCCCGTTTTTTGCTATGGCCACGGGCCCATCGGGTCTCCCCCCAAAAGACGGCCGAATGCACACTTTACAAGCGTTGTTTTGCCATGACGGTTTATAAAGTCCTAGTCTTCCCAAACAGACAGTAGCTCCAGTTTCCCCTGGAACTGGGGCCGCCCCGTCTGCCCCCCTGGTGACCAACGAAGGGGTCCGTGAGAGGGAGAGGAGGGAAACGCACTCTGGTTATCTCGGCGTTGAATCCGTTCCATTCCAGCAAAGCGGTTTGCTCTGGGCAGCCTCATTGTTCTTCAGGGACCAACCCCAGAGGAAGGAAAACGTCCAAAGCTCCTTGTGAAATTGCAATGCTGATAGAAGCGTGTTTTGTGATCCTGGGTTGAGGCGAGCCAGGGGCCAGCAGAGAAGTTCACCTCATCTCAAGGCTGGCCTGGCTGGGGAAGGTAACGGAGGTGACAGGCACTTGGACAGTGCGGAGGTTCTGGTGTGGGCTTGGAGGTACGAAGACTGGCCACCAGGCTTCCCTCCCTCAGGGGCGTCTCCGTCACCCGCAGGCAGCTGCTAGTTGGGGGAAGATGCTCAGATCTCTGTCCTGTGTCAGGCTAACCCTTCCCTCGAGGAGTGAGGTGTTTTAGGCAGGGGGTGTGGAGGATGAGAAAGTGAATTGAAATGAGGAAATGATCCGGGAGATTCTCCAGGCACAATGGTCTTGCCCAATAGTGCTACCCTGTTTCCCCCAAAAATAAGACAGTGTCTTATATTAATTTTTGCTCCCAAAGAGGCGCTAGGTCTTATTTTCAGGGGATGTCTTGTTTTTCCATGAAGAAGAATACGGTACACATTTATTGTTCAATGAAAATAAAGGAAATTTATTACCTGTATACGGTACGGTAGTACGGTAGTTGTCAACACAAACCAGACACACTATGAATCCTGGGGGCCTTATTTTCGGGGGGGGATGCCTTATATTTCACTCAGAAGGAAACCTGTAAGTAGGTCTTATTTTCGGGGGAAACGGTAGTACGTGAATATTTATGTTTCGATAACTCCCCGGGAGATTCTCCTGAAAGGCTAGTTTTAGAAGCAGGGGTCTTGCCGTGTCTTCCTAGAACAGTACTTGTACCAAAGAAATGCTGATCAAGAGCTCTCCTTGCTAAAAGCAAACAAAACCTCCAGAGGGTCCTAGCCCGTTTGGCTCAGTGGATAGAGCGCCAGCCTGGGTTCCATTCCGGTCAAGGGCTCATGCCTGGGTTGTAGGCTTGATCCCCAGTAGGGCAGTTGCAGGAGATAGCGGATCCATGATTGTCATCATTGATGTGTCTGTCTCTCCCTCTCCTTTCCTCTCTGAAATCAATAAAAATATAAATAAATAAAATAAAATAACTCCAGAGGACCACATTTTAGTTGATGCTCGAATAGTAGTTTCATCTTAGCCTTCTATTCTGCTACATCTAACTGCCTTCCATTGCAATTTATAGCTAAGTCACTGGGTTAAATGCTGTACTCTGTATATCATGATTACTAATGATTAGTCTGGGTAAAAAAAAAGAAAGAAAGAAAGAAAGAAAGAAAGAAAGAAAGAAAGAAAGAAAGAAGTCCTAGCTGGTTTGGCTCAGTGGGTAGAGGAGTGTCGGCCTGTGGACTGAAGGGTCCTGGGTTCAATTCCGGTCAAGGGCACGTGGGTGCCAGCTTGATCCCCAGTAGGGGACATGCAGGAGACAGCCGATCAACGATTCTCTTTCATTGATGTTTCTAATTCTCTCTCTTCCTCTCTGAAGTCCATAAAAATATATATTGGGGCGGGGGGGAACAAAAAGAACAGACGTACTGCATTTTCCAATGCACTTTGGGACCTCTCTCACCATTTTAATGACCAGATACAGCATGCTGTTGTTTCCACTTTGTTGTTGAATCCACATTTTTCAAATTGAGTCAAGTCAAACTCAGTGAGGAGAGGACGGGACGGGGCCAGTTGTTTTTCCTTTTAACTGGCGAGGAGTCTCGCACGCAGAAACTTCTCCCCGCAGAGGCTGTAGAACCAGATTCCCTGGGTGCTTCTGAGAGGCGAGCCCGCCGGGGCAGCGGCCTGCGCTGCATCAGCCGCGGTGCCCTGGCCAGCTGGCGGGGCTTCAGAGCAGCTCCCGCTGCTGGCAATGCCCTTTTTGGGAAAGCAGTTGCCCATTCAAACGCTGTGATAAAGGTTCACGATGGAAATGAGAAAAAAAAAAAACAATCTATAAAATCTCAGTCCCTGGACTGCACAGCTTACTACTGCCAGTCTCTGCACCTAGCCCGGGGAAGAATCAGAGAAAGCCGCAGAGTAAAATCCAGAGGAGTAAACACTCAGCTTCCTGATGCGTGTAGAAAAGCATGATGAGCCCACTCCCTGGTTGTAGCAAATGGGGCTTCAGGTGGCTCGGGAGGAGACAGAATTGCAAGGGACATTAACCTGGCTTCTGCTTTTGGTTTGGTTTTCAGTGGATTTGATACTAGGTTTGTTAGGTTTACCATATAGACATACTTGAAGGCAAGCTTTCGGTGTTGGAATGGAAAAGAATATTTCCTACCCCTCGTGTCAGTGCAGAGCATTGATTAGGGAATATTAAATGACTATACTTAATTGTAAGAAAGTATAGCAGACCAGGTAGATGAAATAATTTTAAGTGATTAACCTGTGCACCAAAAGCTAAAGATATTCCCTAGTGGGCGGCTCAGTTGGTTGGTGCATCACCCCATATCCCAAAAGTTTGTGGGTTCGATTGCCAGTCAGGGCACGTACCGAGGTTGAGGGTTCAATCCCTGGTTATGGTGCCTATTGGAGGCAAACGATCAATATTTCTCTCTCACATCGATGTTTCTCTTCTCTCTCCCTTCCTCTCTTTCAAATTAATTTTAAAAAAGAAAAAAATGCTAAGGATACATTCATTCATCTCAAGAATTTTAAGCCATGCTAAATTGATTAATAGAATCTCCTAAAATATTAATATAAAGTTAATTACATTTTCTTAAAAAAAAAACCAACTAACTCCTTCAAAAAAACCTCCATACATATATAACTACAAAGCATTAGTTGATAAAATGTGTTCAATGAATGGCTTCTAGCTCTATTTCTGCTCCTGATTGCCCCATGGCCTTCCAGCAAATCCCTTCATGTTTCGTGCCGTTCAGCCTCACCTGGTAAGTGGAGGGTGGGACTCTAGCACATTAAGGTCACTTTTAACTTTGTCCAGAATTTGAAGCGAAGCCATCAGCATTTTCAGTCGTACAAAAGCATTTGGATGCGAGCTTCAGTTTGTGCTGCCAACCCACAGGCAAAGCTCTGAAGCCCACTGGAGTGGCTGGTAATTAATGTGCCACCCGCCCCACACGATTGACTGCACTTGACCATTCACCTACGACTGCCTCCATCACAAACCCACCACAGGGCTCGGAGCTCTGCTGTTGGTTCTCTATTCTTCCTAGCATCAAAATTCAAAAATATCCAGTAACAAGGTATATATATTTTTTTAAAGTTGGGAGCCACACTCTTGTGTTTTCAGCCTTTTATGCATCATTCTTAAATAGATATTGTTTTTCTGTATGCAAAAGCATTTTCAAGTCTGTGCAAACAGGCCTCTATCTTCTTTTTAAAAAAATATTTTATTGATATTTTACAGAGAGGAAGGGAGAGAGATAGAGAGCTAGAAACGTCAATGAGAGAGAAACATCGACCAGTTCCCTCTTGCACACCCCCTACCGGGGATGTGCCCGCAACCAAGGTGCATGCCCTTGACTGGAATCGAACCTGGGACCTTTCAGTCTGCAGACTGACGCTCTACCACTGAGCCAAACCGGTTTCGGCACCTCTATCTTCTATTTAAATATTTCAGAGGGGCTCACCATGGACCATGACACCTGTTAGGTGCTGGTGGTGGTCTCTGCCACCAGTTAACTCAGCTCACTTTCACGTTGTCGTCCTTGTAGACATGAGCTTATTTTACTTCCTTGATAGTTTTTTTCACGCTAGTGTCTGGAATACATCCTTATTATTTATTCCTCCTCTATTATTTATACCTCTGATTCTGTATTCTGGGGCAAAGGAACTGTATGTCTAAGAAACATCTCTCAGTTGATAAAAGTGCTATTATTTCCTAAGTGCCATTCATGCTTAATGAAAAGATCAGAGAGAGAGAGAGAGAGAGAGAGAGAGAGAGTGTGTGTGTGTGTGTGTGTGTGTGTGTGTGTGTGTGTGTTTGTTTTTAGAGCTATGGTGACTATCTTAAAAAGTCTGAGGGAGATAACCAAACAGTAGGGGAGATAAAAGTCATCAAAGAAAAATTCTGATGACCAATTGGAGCCAAACACTGCAAGATTCTTCTTCAGTTATATCATTTTTGTTGAGTGGCTTCATTTACACAACATTAAAAGACTAAAAAAAAAATAAGTACAAATTAATGTCAAACTCTAGGGTCCATCAAGTGAAGAAAGAAAGAAAAATAGCTATAGGAATTGCTCAAGGCACATCTTTCATTCAGATCTGTAAGTATTTAGCCTCTTCGTTCTTTATCACCTGGGTGATCTGCTTATCACTCAAGTAACAGAACTCTAAATTTCGTTGTTTTATACGTGTCGTTTGTATAGTTTAGATTCCTGTCCATCCTGGTGATGACGTGTCCGTTGACTCAGAGAAAAAGCATACAACTCTCAGCACCGGGTACACCTCTGTCTGGGACTTCTGGCTCCTTCTGTGACCCCAGGCAGACTGCATAGCTGCTCCTCCACTGGCGCCAGCCACGCAGCTGTGCGCTCTCTGGGCCACTCATGGAGGTTTCCGAAGGTTTAACTTGACTACATGCATCTCATTCTGAAGTGTTGCTTACAAAACATGACGGATCCACAGATATTGTCTGTGAGGATTATAAGCAGTGAACACTTCCAGGTTAGCAGAGAGCGGCGATGTAGAGGCAGAAACCCTGGTTTCAGCCATTCCCACCTAGAGCCCTGTCATGAGACAGGCCCACAAAGCTCACAGCCAGCCCACCCGCGCAGACTCATGCTTATCTACAAGTCTAGAAGCTTCTGTACGGTGAACACACACGCCTTAATTTGTTCCCTTAACCCAGTGGTGGGCAAACTCATTAGTCAGCAGAGCCAAATATCAACAGTACAAAGATTGAAATTTCTGTTGAGAGCCCAATTTTTTAAACTTAAACTTCTTCTAATGCCACTTCTTCAAAATACACTCGCCCAGGCGGTGGTATTTTGTGGAAGAGCCACACTCAAGGGGCCAAAGAGCCACAGTTTGCCGACCACGGGGGTTTAACCCACGTGCATCTTATTTAGTGCTGAACAGGCGCCAGGCTGTGTAGCGTACTAAGCATCAGAGAGGCCATGGAAGACAGAATTCCTGCTATTGGGGAGCTCACAGTTCAGTCAGCAACTTATAAACTTTCACGAATAGCAACCAGGCAACTGAGACGCATGTATGAGAAGTAGTAACAGCATTATAACCATTCTGTTTTATTCCTGGATTGGCTTTTTTTTTTTTTTTTTTTTTTTTTTTTTTAGCATTTGTTTATTAGGAGCCTTGTTTTCTCATGCATTTACATCTTCTGTTCCTGTGGGTTGAATTTTTTTCCCTTTTAAATCTTTCATTACATATATGCCAACTGCTGGTTAGATGCTAAATTTAGCCCGACTGCCTTTCAGAGCATCCTAGGACTTCGCCTTAAGTGCCCGCCTCTGGCCTTAAAGGGCAAATCAAAATGTTTCCAATCGCTTTCCAGCCCACATTACAATGGTATGTGTGTCTGAAAGGCTGTTTCTTGGCTATAATTGGTAGCTTTCTGGTAGCTGGCTCTGAGGGAAGAATTGCAGAGAGCCCTGTGTCTGCTAACACTAGTCAGCCCCGAGCTCACAAAGAGCAGGGGAAGAGGGGTCTGAGCCCGTGGACAGTTGTCAGAGCGCCCTGCACGTTATGGGCATGTCAAACACAGACAGACGGGGGCTCCTCCTGCAGAAACGCCTTTTAACTCTCCTCCTTGCAGAAGGGGAGCGAGGAGATAAGGGCCTCCTACCAACTCCCTCAAATATTTCTGATACAAACAATGACGGTGCTAATCTCACTGTCACTTGCACGCATTTATGCCTCCGTTCCGTTGGCTGCCCGTCAGGCAGACCGGGCCACACCGCTTTCCGGGAGCAGGAGTGTCCCAATTTCAGACCGCATGGAACTGCCACATACCGTGTTTCCCCCCAAATAAGACATCCTCCGAAAATAAGACCTACTGACAGGTTTCCTTCTGAGTGAAATATAAGGCATCCCCCCCCGAAAATAAGGCCCCCAGGCTCTGTCTCAGAATGAAAATTAATTTACCATAAACTGCTTGCTAGGGCCGCCCCGACTGGCGTCTAGCAACCAGTGACGTTACTCGGAGTCCTGACGTCACTGCTGTGTGAATGGAGAGAAATCAGTGTGGAAACTTGGTGAAACCTAAACTGCAACAAGTTGTGACTTGGATGAAGAATTCATGGGAGAAAATCACTGACAGTTGCATTGCAAATGCACTGCGAGCAGGCTACCTGGACAAGAAGTACTCATTTAAAGATGGTGCTATTGCTAAACATGAGAGATTTGGTCCACTGATTCTGAAAGAAATGGAGTTATAAGAAATTCACCAGGAAATTCAGGAATTGGATTGTTATGATGATGTTCCAGAAGATGATGACATGATTGTCATTGAATAAATGAGTCAATTCTTGGTACTGGAGGATTCACAGTGTGTCTGGTTTGTGTTGACAACTACCGTACTACCGTACCATGTACAGGTAATAAATTTCCTTTATTTTCATTTAACAATAAATGTGTACTGTATTCTTCCTCATGGAAAAATAAGACATCCCCTGAAAATAAGACCTAGCGCATCTTTGGGAGCAAACATTAATATAAGACACTGTCTTATTTTCGGGGAAACAGGGTACACGTTTGTAAAAAAAAAAAAAAAAGTCTCCTGGATGTGGCAGAAGCACAATTTCCCCTTTCCAAAGAGGAAGCCACGGTTTACCTTGTCAAGTGATGAAAAATTGAAAAATACACCTGGGGTGGTTCCTTCTCTCGGGCTTCCTCGCCACACGCGGTGGGGACCTGGTTGTGGCTGCAGAGAATGGTTGAAAGTGGAAAAGGTTGGAGTTTGTGTGCCTCGCAATAAACCTCCGTGTGCAGTGACCCCGAAAGACACAGGGAGAGGCAGCCTTCCTCTGGGCTGGCAGCATAACTCCCCCGTCCCCCCCCAGAACGGCCTGGAGGGACATGCTGTCTTCTGCAGGCACCGCCGCCGCAAGGACCCGGAGAGAAGGCATCCACGTCACCTGGCTTCTCACCCCCCCGCGCGCCGCTTTTAAGAGCCTCTCACTCAGGCTCCCTGGAAGGACAGATTCCAGAAAAGCGTTTGAAATACTCCACAGAGCTTTTTACACGGCATTACCAGCCAAGCAGGCACTGTGATTACAACAGTGATTAAGCAGTTTAAATAGCCTGGTTACGCTTAATAGGGTTGCCCTCGCCTTTTATAGGCCGGGGCAGAAATGCTTTCAGAGCGCGCGTTCCACTACAGGGCGGCCGCGCCTCTGCTTTCTCTGCCGTGTCCCGAATTCAGATTTTGATGTCTGTTTCAGACGTTTCCACGCCGCTGCTCCCGAGCTCTACCCACGCCAACCCCGACGTGGAAAGACGGGAGATCTGTGGAGCTCTTTGTTTTATGGTGGGATGCTTTTGATCATTTAGTTTCGTTTGATTTTCCTTAGCTTTTTTACTTTGAAAATGTTCAGGTATACAGAATAGGTGACAGATCTGGACAATGAACTCCCATGTATCTACAATGTGGATTCAACAGTTAACATTTTGTACATACATGCATGCTTTGTACACACATGTTTATACATACACACACACACACACACACACACACACACCACACTTCTTAAGCGGAAGCATTTGAAAGTAGTTGTCGACCTCATGAAACTTTCTTCCCACGTTTTAGCATCAGAAAGAAGGAATCCCGTGCAAATAAACACACTATCACTGTTGATCTTGAGAAAATTAATGAGAATGCCATGATCTATCAGCTGGTCTGTTAAATTTAGCTTTTTTATCTTTTAAAACGTTGGATTAAAAATAGTACTGTGGCTGCACTGGTAGAGAAGTATGTTTCTTTTCCCACCCTCTCCTCCGGCCCTCAAAATAGCATCGTGTCCAGTGGCTCAGAAAAAAATATTGTGGGCATATGTGTGCATGTGAATGCACGCTTCTTTAAAAAAAAAACGATCTTTATAGAGACCACCCTGAGATGCATCGTTCTGTGTCATGCTTCTTTGAGTAAATAATACGTCTTGGAAACCTTTCCTGATTGGTGCATTCAGATCTACTTAGGAAGGCACACACACAACAACCACATACTATACCACAGTTTATGTAAATCAACCCCCTCTAGCAAAACTCGATTTTTCAGCTTCTACACACAGTACCTCACGAGCATCTCATGGTTAGCGGCAGAGACAGTGGGACTCCTCAGATAATTTATGTACTCCCCTATGCTCCCAGCATCACTTGCAATTAAGCTAGGGCAGTGGGCCAGTGGCAGGATGACGTGTGAAGGATAAAAGGAGTGAAGGCCCATGCTTCACTCCTCTCCCGCTGCTGCGACTGGGGATGCCCCAAGTCTCCAAGGGTGTAGCTCAAAGACGGTGGAGGCCTGGTCAGCCTGGGTCCCCGAGTCACTGTGTGGAGCAGAGCCTTCTGCTGGCAGACCTGCGTTACTCTGAAAAACCAAATTTACACATTAAGCCGCCTCCCTTATTACATACATGATTAACTAACTGCCGGAGCTACTTTCCCAAGTAACATCCTTAAGGTAACTTCCTAGTGGTGGAATTACTGTACTAAAGGTGATGCGGATTTAAAATTTTAGAAACATCGATGAGAGAGAAGCATCCATCAGCTGCCTCCTGCACACTCCCTCCTGGGGATGAGCCCGTAACCAAGGTACATGCCCTTGACCGGAATCGAACCTGGGACCTTTCAGTCTGCAGGCCAATGCTCTATCCACTGAGCCAAACCGGTTAGGGCGGATTTGAAATTTTAATAGATGCTGCCAGATTGCCTTCCAATTTCCTCCTTTTCCTTTTTCTGGTGCAAGTATGCAACTTCGGCTCCACTCCATTGCCTCCCTTCCCCAGTGTGTTTACATTTTTACCTCTGTGAGAGACCGTAAACCCTACCAGAGGCAACTGGATGAGAAAAGATTCATGCTAACAGGAGCTTCTCATTGGTGTGTGTGCTGAACTTAAAGCACCACCTCTGTACGGAGCGGCTGTGAAGGCATCATGCATCACTTTGATACCAAGTTCTGGGAAGGAATAAGTCACGTACATAAATATGTATGAACGTTCGTTTTTTGTGTTCCCTACCACACAGGACCAGTGTGTCCAGAACTGGATCTCTTGAGCTGTGGACCACAGATTTTCTACCAATGCAGCACGGACACATATTTCTGCTTCTAGTAGAGGAGATGCCCACGTATAAGCCACTTAGTCACAGTCGGTTACATTGCTAATGCGAACCACTGAGTGTATCCAGAATCTAATAGAAATTTCATCCGGTAAGATTTAGGCAATAATTCTCTCATGAATTTCATATACTTTACTTCTGCCTCTGTTCTCGCTATATGCATATGGACTGGGATCGGGAAGCAATGAGAGGACGTGTTAATAGTCCTGTGTAAACATCGCTAGACATGGGCTTTTTTTGGGTTCCCCTCAGATTTACTGAGTGTCTCCCCAAACGACTGCTCATTTGCCAGAAATGTCGCTGGGAGTCTGTAGGAGAACTGGAAAGCACCTAAGATAAAGCTGCTGTTAAAAGCAGCACCCACAGCCCCGCGCTTTAATCTTAGTTTTCTGGAGGAACATATTCTTTTGATGGAAATAAGTTTTGTTTATTAAGAAAAATAACCTTTTTTTGAAAAATAAAAAATAAAATTGTTCTAAAAATGATGGCTCGCCACTAAACTAGTTCTGTAAACTTTGATGCCCATTTAAACACAGAGCTTCCTGCCAGACGACGACAGATAATGCATGGCATCACCCGCACGTGGAATATGTTTTAGAAAGTCAAACTCACAGAAACAGAGCAGAAAAGTAGTTGCCAGGGGCTGGGGAGGTGGGGACATATGGAGGGGTTGGCAAAAGGATACAAGCTTTTGGCTCTACGATGAATAAGTTCTGAGGATCTAATCTGTAATAATAAAAGCATGATATGCAAATAGACGGAATATTCAAACAGTAGAACAACCATCTGGATGACCTTCCGGACGACCTTCCGGATGACCACACTATGGCACGCACCAGCGCCAGACCAGCCAAGGCAGGTGTGATGTGATTGGCTGCGGGGCCCTGCCCTTGTCAAATTGCCCCTCTGCAGGGCAATTGATGGGGGCACTCCACGACCAATCACCCCAAAGAAGGAAGCCCAGGCCACCCTCGGCACTGCAATTGATCTCGGACCTCCCTCTGCTGGGTGGTTGATCACAGAGCCCCGTGACTGATCACAAAGAGGGAGGCCCAGGGTACCCGGGCTGGCGGTGCTGCGGCAGGGGGGCGGGTCCTCCCTCTGCAGGACGATCAATCTGGGCCCCGTGATCAACTGCCCCACAGAGTTGAGGCTCAGGCCACCAGCCGGCGATGCTGTG
This sequence comes from Vespertilio murinus, assembly GCA_963924515.1. Taxonomy (NCBI): domain Eukaryota; kingdom Metazoa; phylum Chordata; class Mammalia; order Chiroptera; family Vespertilionidae; genus Vespertilio; species Vespertilio murinus. The sequence goes on from OZ004707.1 coordinate 31,555,713, forward strand.
GCGGGTGTGTGGGGCTGGCCAGGGATCACCCAGCAACGGGAGGCCCAGGCCAGCCAAGTGATTGCACTCCACACCTGTTGCTCGAAAAGGGAGGCGACTGATGGCTGGGGAGGGGGGGCAGCACTGCACAGATGGCAAGCAGTGGCAGTAGGGGGGGGGCGTGCAGGGTGAACTGCCAGCAGGGGGCGGGATGGGGGGCGAGGAAGGAAAGCCCTGATAGGCCCTGATCACTGGCCAGGCCTAGGGACCGTACCCACGGATGGCAAGAGGGCACAGGCTGGGCTGAGGGGACCCCCAACCACCCGACACACACACAAATTTCATGCACCGAGCCTCTAGTGTGTAATATGATGACTATAGTTGATAACACTATACTTTATAACTGAGATTTACTGAGAGTAGAACTTAAAAGTTCTTACTAAAAAAAAAGAGAGAAATGTGTGAAGTGATTGATATGTTAATTAGCTCAATAGAGAGAATCCTTTCATAATCTGTACCTACATCAAATCATCACAATGTACATTTTAAACATGTTAATTTTTTCTTCTTTTTTTGCAGAAAAAAGAAGAAAAAATGAGCTTTCAATCCTCAACAAAGCTTGGGGTAGGAGGGTGGGAGACCCAGAAAAATAAAATAGAGCTTTCTGTATCCAAAGCCAGAGGCTCAGATTCAATAAGGACTAAGAATCCTTTTGTTTTTCCCCCCTGGCTGGGGTTGCTCAGCTGCTTGAGCATTGAAGTCTCATGCCCCAAAACGTTGCTGGTTTGGTACCCAGTCAGAGCACACGCTGGGTTTCCAGCTCCGTCTCTTGCAGGGGGCGGGCGGGCAGGAGGTAGCTGACTGATGTTCCGCTCTCACATCGATCTCTCTCTTTTTCTCTCCCTTCCTCTCTCCCTAAAAATAAATTAAAAAAATTTTTTTTAAAAGGAATCCTGTTATCCCAACAATCATCAAGAGTTGCTGACATACAAATGGCTGATAACAGCTTGGCCATTTCTCTTTTGTGGGGGCATTTCCTTTTTAAACAGTGCTCGGTCTCTTCAACGAAGGGACGTGAACTCTGGCACATAACTCCAGTTATCAGACAAGGAGGAGGAATGGGGATGAGGAGGCGTGTGTGTATATATATATTTCTCCCTGGACAGTAATTCAGAACTGCTTAGCGTTAGAACTGGACGGGGCTCTCATCTCCCTAGATCGCACTGCCTGCGCGGCTGTCCCCTTTGCCTTGGGTAAGTCTGTCCTGATCCTACTCCCTAAGCCTCCCCAATGCCCATTTGGGTCTCGCTTACCCGCATATATTACAGATATTCTAGAATAGAGATTAAGCCAACGGCTAAGAGACTTTAAACAGAGGGGCTGGTAAAAGAATGAGGCCTTGGAGAGAAATGGTTACGTCGGTTCTGAATGCGTTTAACGCACCGAAGCTTTTTTCTTCCTCCCAACCGTGAAGGTCGCGTGTCGTGGGCCTCCCGCCTGTGCCCTCCTGGGCTCGCATCCCCCGGGCCGGCCCTCGTCAGCCCATCACGGAACTGCCACGTGTGCTTCGGTATGAACCACACCCACCAAAAGCTCCCTGTGCAGTGTCTCAGCTCCTCCACCCCCCAATCTCAACTGTCTGATCTGATGAACAGCTTCTAAAGGTTAGAAGGCCTCGCTCAGGAAACACATGGTTTGTTTCACCCAGGCCTTCTGAAGACAATGCCCGTTTTTTCTTGTTTTTCCCAATAAAACATCAGCTCACAGCGAAGTCGATCTAGAAATATTTTTTTGGCAACAAAAGCTTCTCCGTAACATTCAAATTACGCCTTCTCTGTCCAGATGCAGAATTGGCTTTGGCTGCGGTTCCTTCAAACAGTATGGACCGTGAACGCTCTCAGGTTCTTTTTCTTCGAGGCTTTGAAAAACCGGGAGAGGCCTTTAATTATTCCAGCGGACACAATCAATAGCTAACGGTGATAACCAAGGAGAGAGAAAATGGAATCCGTTTGTTTTCTTCTGGGCCTCTTTCCCCTTCTTTTTGCCAATTTCCACATGCAGGGAAATGACTCTTAGGGCTCGCACTCTGTGGATCTGAGCGACGGGAGGTCTAGCCGGAGCATTAGAAAAACACAGCAGACGAAGATCCCGTTGCCAGGAAGAGCAGGCTGCACCGGCCAGCGACGTCTCCCTCTGCGTTTGGAATCCAGCGGTTTGCAGCTCAGTGCAATGCGGCTCGTCACCACGTCTTTCCTACTTCCTGCACCGCGTGAAACCGGCAGGTGGTGTCTTCCTGTTCAAGCCAGAGGATGCAGCATTTGGGATGCAAAGGGGCTCTTTCAGTCATCCAGTTCCATCACGGTCACGGCTTTCATGAAAGGGCTGGAAGCCCATGTCCACGGGCCATGGGTGGCGGTGCGACTCCAGTCGCTACCAGTTCCGTTTTTTTTTAAATGTATTTTTATTGAATTCTGAGAGGAAGGGAAAGGGAGAGAAAGAGAGATAAAAACATCAACGATAAGGGAAAATCATTGATTGGCTGCCTCCTGCACGTCCACTACGGGGGATCGACCTAGAATTGAACCGTGACCTCCTGGTTCACAGGTCGATGCTCAACCACTGAACCACAACAGGCCGAGCTCGCTACCAGTTCATGAGGAAGTTACTTCACTTCCTAGAGCCTCAGTTTCTTCATCAATGAAAAGAGGTCTAGTAACCCCCACCTGGATGAAGATTAGTGGAAGTAACATATCGAAATGGACCCAGAAGATAATTGCCACTCAATAATGATCTTTGAGCAGAGTTTCTGTATTTTAAGTAGTTGGCCTCAAGACTTGGCTTTGTGATGGGTTTTACTCTTGACCGAAAGTAATGCCATCTTGCCGATTTTTTTTTTTTTTTTGGTAAAAAGCTATACTTCTTTTAATGGACATGAAAATATTAATCGTAACAAAATTACAGAACACATGCAGCATCTTTAAATGTCTATAAATGAAGGGAAAACCTTTATCAATGTTTAAAAAATATATTTTATTGATATTTTACAGAGAGAAAGGAGAGAGATAGAGAATTAGAAATGTCGATGAGAGAGAAACATCGACCAGCTGCCTCCTGCACATCCCCGGTGCCCGCAACCAATGTACATGCCCCTGACCAGAATTGAACCTGGGACCTTTCAGTCCACAGACTGACGCTCTACCACTGAACCAAACCGGTTTCAGCACCTTTAGCAATTTTTTTTCCAGAGTAAGAAAAGAGCACACTGTTTTGCACCTCACTGCTCTGCCTTTATTGTTTAAGCCACACACCCCCAGCTTCACTGAGGTCTAATTGACCCCTCCAAAAAATGTAACATGTTTAAAATGTACATTGTGATGATTTGATGTATGTACAGATTATGAAAGGATTCTCTCTATTGAGTTAATTAACATATCTATCACTTCACACGTTTCTCTCTCTTTTTTTAAGTAAGAACCTTTAAGTTCTACTCTCAGTAAATCTCAATTATAAAGTATAGTCTTATCAATTTTATTTAAGGTGCTACTGATTCAGACCCAAAGTAAGATCTTGTTTTTTTTCCTGTTTTATTATAATAAGCCAAGATACATGGTAGCTGCAAAATTATAAGGAATACGTAGAATGTATTGCTGCTAAGGTTCCTGACCATATGTCGGTGTTCCACACTTGCTAGCTGCAGCCAGAGAGCAACACTTATTCAAACACAGGTAAGTACAATGGTAGAGATGTTCTCTGATAGCCACCGAGTTCCGGAAGCAGGGCGGTGGGAATGGCTCTGCGTCTGGCCAGGCTGCAATAGTGCAGTTCCCACAAATTGGTGGAGAAGCTGACCATCTTCCCAGGACAGCTAGAGCGTGCACAAATTCCCCTCCAACCAAATGTTATTATGGGCTGCTTCGTGTCCCCTCCTAAATTCATGGGCTGGCGTCCTAATCCACACTAGCTCAGAAGGTGAGCATATTTAAAGACAGAGTCTTTACAGGGTAATCCAGATAGAGCGAAGCCATTGGGATGGGCCCTAATCCAACAAGACTGGTACCCTTATAAAAAGGGGGAATTTGGGCACAGACACAGAGGGAAGAGGGTGTGAAGATGAGGGAGCAGACAGCCATCTCCAAGTCAAGGAGAGAGGCCTGGCAAAGATCCTCCCTCACAGCCTCGGGAGGAACCTACCCCTCGCCCTCAGGCTCCCAGACTCCAGAGCTGTGTGAAAACACATGCCTGTTGTTTAAGCCACCTGGTCTCTGGATCTTTGTTACATCAGCTCTAGCCAACTAATACATCAAGTATTTCCTTTAGTTGTTGCTCTGAAAGAAATTCCTATGCTCCTTGTCACCTGCCCTCCATAGCCTGTTAAACCACGTGCTTTAGCTGGTATGAGGGGGAAAAAAGATGTTTCAGAGAAAAATTAGACATTATATGGAGGAGGGGTTGGCAAATGTTTTGTGTGAGAGGCCAGATGGTCAACATTTTAGGCATTGGGGGCACAAGAAGTCTCTTGGGGCTACTCCATCCTGCTGTGGTCCAAAAGTAAACAAAGGGGGAAGCTGTGAATGAAGCCACTGAATCTTCACAGGTAGAGTGGCGGCTGGATTCGCAGTTCCATGGAGCTGAGTGTACTACTACCAGGCTATCTCTCATGCTTTTCTCTGCCTTTGAGCTGAAGCAGAACTCCATGAGTTACAGATAACTGATAGCAACGCTGTCTATAGAAACCAAGATCAATTCTATCCAGAGGTAGGATCTCTGCAGACCTGTTTGCTCCACTGTGGAAGAGGCTGGTTCTGCCTTTGTCTGCACATCCATGTTAATACTCTTGATCTATAAGAATGGTTCTGTTCTTCATGCTCTCTTTTAAACTGTGTCTTACCAGCTGCCTCATTAATGTGTTAAGTAAAATCTTTAATGCATGTTCGTTTTCATATCAGTATGAGAGCCAGGATTCTCCTCTTCTACCTAGTTTTGAAAAAATTATGCTTTAAATCTGGGTGAAGGGATTATGTTATCTAGGTAGATTAAAATGTTGGCTATATTGTCCTAAAACAACAACAACCACAACAACAACAACAATAACAACAACAACAACAAAACATACTGAGAAACTCAAGTATATAAAGCAAGGACTAATAAAGAGTTAGGGAAGCAGGCTCTTTCTTTGTACCGGGCTGATGGGTGCCAACCAGGAACCTGGGCATCCAAACTAAGAGATGCACAGCTTGGATCAGGGGCCTAGACTTCAACAGATCTCGGTCTTCATGCACTGCGTGTGACCTTGGGAATCTCCCATAACTCTGTGGTCCAAAGTTTTCTCACCATAAAATGGGCATAGGAGTTGTACCTACCGCATGAGGTGTGGTAGAAATCAAACGAGACAGTGAATATAAAAGATTTGTCATAAAGTGCAGCGCATTCTAAGAGCGTGATAAATAACATTAGGTAATTAACCGCAGGCAGTTATTATCATAAAGTCAAGAATGAGGACACAGAGAGAGAGTTCGACAGGAAATGGAATATAGCAAGAAAAAAAAATGTTTGCCTTATCCTTACTTTTATCTATGTGGCAGCCTTACATTTTTTTGAGAGAACTGTGAGCGGCAAGTGGTGCCATTGCCAAGAATATAACTTTTTCATATCTCCCAAACTGACAATAGTCAGGAATTCCCTTGGGAATTTTCTGCCAATGATTCATACTTGCAAAGTTTATGATAAGTTGGTAACAAAGACACCCAGTCCCACAGCTATTCCCACAAAGGATTGTGGGTAAGGGCGGCCAGTGCTGCCGCTGCACCCAGCACAGCCTGTCTGAGTCTGACAGCAACACTGGGCAAAAATAAAATGGCCCACAAGGCCAGAGGTTTGTCCTCAGGGCTACTTTTCATTTCCTACTTTACACCTATGCTGACTCTGAATGCATCAAATCTCAAAATATGTTACATATCGTCACTTACTTTTTGTGCATTTAAGTAATTCTCATTTTTAAATGGTTCTGTTCAAATTATGTTTCAAAATGAATGCACACACCAAAAGCAAACCCCCTCACATTCACCCAGTATGCAGTGAACCGCAGCCACGCATAAGGGATACAGGATGAAGATGGCTTAGCCAATCAGCAGCAGGCTTTCACGCCTCAGAGGACATAGGCAAGGATGCTCCTTATTATAACCCAAGGGAGGATGAGGTTGGGCGTCATGGGGACTGTTGCTTCTGGGGTAACAGAGGCTCCTATACAGGGCTCTCTGGTTGCCAGGTGCGTGACAGTTACCCTCAGTGGGATGACAATGCAGATCTGCTCAGGACTGGCAGTCCTGGGGGGAGGGACAAGGAAGCCTTCTTGTCATGTGAGTACCATCTTACCTGAATCATGCTGTGTGTGTGGCTCCATTTCTTGGGGTTCTGTGATTAACTCATGCCATGAAGATAATATGCTACTTTTGATCTCACCATGAAGGAAATAGACAGATAGCTGTTATTGTGTTCCAAAGGCAAGGGCATCCGCTACCTTAGCTGTGATGGGAATAAGGAACCCGCTAAGCATTTTCAGACGGGGCCAGTTAACTCAGTGTGAGCTCTCACCCGCCCAGTCCTGCCCCTGCCAAGCACAGGCTGGAGACGCGGTGAAGTTCTTTTGACTGTAACCCAGTTATATGTGACGTACCACAGACAGACAAACTGACACGTGTGCGCGCGCGCGCGCACACACACACACACACACACACACACACACACACAATATACAACTAAAAGTTTCATGAAACATTTACCATTATCGTATGTGATGTAATCTGATATTTATGTATACTTTTTTGTTCTACTTCCGTAATTATTTATTTTATTTTAATCTTTATTGTTGGAAGTATTACAGAAGCCCTCCATGAATCTCTTCTATGTCAGTTGGTTTTTCTTCTTAAACACAATGTAACCACATTTATTTCACAACTTCTTCCAACTTCCTATGGGTCAAATCCACACTTTGGAAATTACTGGTAGAGGAGTTTCATGATTCTGCAAAGAAATTCAGGGTAATATGTGCATTAAGTTACAATCATTGAAGCAGTTAACAAAGTGAGAAATATTATTATATCCCTTTTAATATATTCTTAAAATCTTATTATCTTGCCTTGTAATAAGTAAGGTTTCTAACTGAGTCTGTGCCTCAGTTTCCTCATTTGTAAACTACCAGTAATACTACCAATCACAGTGTTGCGGCAGTGGCTAGGTGGGTTATAAGAGTAGAGTGCTTGAACCAATACTGTGTATAGTCAAATTATTGGTGTTTACTGCTATCATTGTTGTAGTGTGGCTATATACAGCAGACTTAATGAATGGGTAAAGATAAAAATAATTTTTAAAATGATTATTTAACTTTTTAATAAACAATAACTAAGGATTTGGCTTCCTTTCACTAACATCTCATGTTAGGGCAGCCAATAGGAATTGCAATTAACATGCATTTTCAAATTATCAGCTCCATGGGTTCATCTTAAATAATCTTTACCACATTACAACCGACAGTTCCCACTAATATGTTAATAGCACAGTAGGCCGATGAAAAACATATTGGCAATCCTTCGTTTTACAGAAGTCACAAATCCCAGCTCTGCTACGAAGACCTCCCCCAAAGGCTCAGCGAAGGCATGGCTTCTTCCATTGAACGTTAGGACAGATGGAGGTGCAGTTGCAGGAAGGACTGGGCTTTGTCCTTCCCTGTGATTCAGGATCTCCACCTGTGCTTGAACTCTGTCACCCCGGATGCATTCCCATCGAGGGCTGCTGAGGACCAGGCATTGCCTGCCCAAGATTTGCATCGATGAGGAGCTGAGGGGTTTCTGGGGAAGGAGGAGTGGGAAACCAGAAAGACACTGGCTCATCAATTTTTAAAAAATATATTTTATTGATTTTTTTACAGAGAGGTAGAGAGAGGGATAGAGAGTTAGAAACATCGATGAGAGAGAAGCATGGATCAGCTGCCTCTTATACACCCCCCCTATTGGGGATGTGCCCGCAACAAGGTACATGCCCATGACCGGAATCGAACCTGGGACCTTCCAGTCCACAGGCCGACGCTCTATCCACTGAGCCAAACCGGTTTCGGCTGGCTCATCCATTTGACTCAAGGCCATGTGCCAAGGCCTGAGGGAAAGCGTGACTCAGAACCTCACACTCTGCCCCCTCCTAAGACCCCACCTAGCCCCCACACGCTCACTTTAGAGGCCTGGACAAGGGGCTGAGGTCAAAGCCACCTACGAGCTAGAAGAGCAGTTTTACCCAAATCCACATTACCTGGGGAGAACACAAGGCCTCGCTTCAATGCAAAAGCACCTAAGCATGCTGACCACCCACCAGGCACTCTGGTAAGCCCACCGCTGAAGGCACGGGTGGCACAAGCAGCAGGGTTTTCCATGAGGACAGCACCTTGGGGGCCGTCTCATGCAGCCAGCACATCGGCTCTGCCCTGGGCAGGAGTGTCACAGGGTGAGACTTCAGTGGGCACCTCTGCCTCGGCCACGACGGGCAGCGGAGGGAGGGAGGCAGTGGCATCTCCTAGCAGGCAGTCCCGAGGAATCCTTGGGGTGGGCATTCGGGCCTCCTGGGGAACTCCTGTGCTCACTAAGGGGAATTTAAGAAGCTTAAAGGGAGGGGGACATGTGAGAGAAAGACTGAGTCATGAGTGGAACGGAGAGCGCTGTCCCCCTAGAGAAGTATGTTCCCAGGAACATAAATTACCTTCCCAGTCACTCACGGCTGGTGCTTGAGACTGGGCTGATGGACAGGTTGGTGGGTATTACTCAGGGATCTGTGAACCCAGACAGAGAAACAAAGCCAAACCAAACCTGCCCGCATCTTTATTTGCACGAACCTCTAAATCAAACGTGGCATTTTATGAAATAAGTCAGACAGAGAAAGACAAGTTCTGAAGGACCTCTCTTAAGCGTGGCATCTAAAACACACACACACACACACACAAAAAAAACCCCGACAAGGTTAGGTACACAGAACAGAATGTGGGAGCTGGAGGCGGGCGTGGAGAAATGGGTGAAGGAGACCCCAAAAGAGAAGAAACTTAGCTTTCCCTCCCACTGCGGATAGAAGCACATCCATGGTCAAGAAGAGCTTCGTTCCACCACCTCTCTGTTATACCAGGCGAGGGGTGGGCTTGATCAGACTGGGCATTTCTAGAGACGGGGGCTTCGTCAGGGAGCAGGCGGGGAGCAGGAGCTCTGGCAACCAGGAGCCAGGCCCCTGAAGATGAGTCAAAGCCGAGCTGGAAACCACAGACAGAAGAAATAGGGCCCAACTGGGGAGAGTCCAACAGAGTCTGGGAAACCAGAAGTCGGAAGTAGACAGAGAGAAAGGCCGATGCCGAGGAGCCTGGGGGTGGCGCTGCCCCTTACCTGGCTGGTTCCCACGGCGCTGGGTATAGCCGCCCAGCCTCCCACTGACTCAGCCCTGGTGGGGCCACCCTCCCAGGTGAGACCGAAGTGACTGCAGACCCGCAGGCCCCACCCGCTGTCTGCAAAGGCTTCCTTACCTCATCCATGGGACACGCACTCCTCTCAGTGAGGAAGCCAGTTGACCATTTTTAAGTAGATTGCTTCACAGCCGAGGAGGAACGATTTCTGAACGTAAAGGAGGCAGTCAAACAGGAGTTCTTAACCAATTTTTGAGCCTAGGACCCTAGAGCAATCTGGTGAAATCCCTGGACTGCTTCTGGGAACAACATTTTCTTTGTCTTTTAAAAAATATATATATTTTATTGATATTTTACAGAGAGGAAGGGAGAGAGACAGAGAGCTAGAAACGTCGATGAGAGAGAAGCATCAACCAGCTGCCTCCTGCACACCCCCTACCGGGGATGTGCCCGCAACCAATGTACATGCCCTTGACCGGAATTGAACCCGGGACCCTTCAGTCCGCAGGCCGACACTCTTCCACTGAGCCAAACTGGTTTCAGCTGGGAACAGCATTTTCAAAACCATAACATAAAAACACATAAGACACCAAAGAAACCAATTACAGTGGACTTATCACAGGAAACCAAATACCTTGAAATGCAGTTATCAAAATATTAGAATAATTGCGATAGAGTAGTACCTTCTTTATTAGCTCATCAAGCGGCAAGATCTGCATGTAGCTCAGAAGTAGCGATGAGTGGCAATGCAGTCCAAGGTGTTTGCCAGAACTGCAGTGTGCTGTGAGAAGATCGACACTTCCTATTGGTGATAGAGCGACACTTCTGTCACATTCTTTTAGGGAAAGAAGGGTGTATTTCTCTGCTTCTCACAGAATAGCATGGGGCTTCTTGGGGGGGGGGAATTTCATGAAAAAGTGGCATTTATGGATATTGCTCATTCAGTTTGGAGAGTCAAACATCCCATTTCTCAGCTGAAAACTACAGGAGGAGAGTTGCTGGAGAGCAACATTCAAAATGGCTTAGCCCGGCTGGCATGACTCGGCGGTTGAGTGTCAATCTATGAACTAGGAGGTCATGGTTTGGTTCCTGGGTTGGGTTACTGGTTTGATCCCCAGTGGGGGGCATGGAGGAGGCAGACAATCAATGATTCTCTTTCATCATTGATGTTTATATGTCTCTCTCTCATTCCCTTTCTTTCTGAAATCAATAAAAAAAAAGCCTATCTAATAAAAGATTAATAGCAAATTGACCTTCACTCCAATACACCAGATGATCTTCCTCGTGTGGTCAAAGATGGCTGTCCCCATGTGGACACAAGATGCCTGTCACAAGATGGCCAGCAGGGGAGGGCAGTTGTGGGCAATCAGATCTGTAGGGGAGGACAGTTGGGAGGGACCAGGCCTGCAGGGGAGGGCAGTTGGGGGTGACCAGGCCTGTGGGGAAGGGCAGTTACAGGGGGACCAGGCCTGCTGGGAAGGGCAGTTGGGGGTAACTGGGCCTGCAAGGGAGGGCAGTTAGGGGCAACCAGGCTTGTAGGGGAAGGCAGGTGGGAGTGACCAGGGTGGCAGGGGAGGGCAGTTAGGAGTAATTGGGCTGGCAAAGGAGCATTTAGGTGTTGATGAGGCTGGAAGGGGAGTGGTTAGGGGGTGATCAGGCTGCAGGCCTGTGAGCAGTTGGGAGCCAGCAGTCCTGGATTGTGAGAGGGATGTCTGACTGCCCATTTAGACCCGATTCCACCAGGATCGGGCCTAAATGGGCAGTCGAACATCCCTTGAGGGGTCCCAGATTAGAGAGGGTGCAGGATGGGCTGAGGGAATCCCCCCCACCCACCGTGCACACATTTCATGCACCAGATCTCTAGTATAAAAAATAAATAAAAATGGCTTGAACACACTGTTTTGGTTAAAAGCAGTCAGACCACCTACTGCAATCCTAGCTTGGCTCCATCATCTCCTTCCTCTGCCATCAGAGGTAAGTTTCTTTACCTCCAGAAGCCTCAGACCACGCTCCAAGGCACTTGGCACCTAGCTGAACACATGCTATACACTTAATACGTATTATTACGTTTGTCTTCCATTATTCAGACACTAAGCACTCAGGCTCAAATAGGCAGGAATTTAAGGGGCATAGTTTGCGCATAAACTCCTATGTTGGTGGTATTCACAAATGACTTAGCCAAATGCTATGCTAGAGTGTTGATAACAAGAACATCAGTAAGGGTGAGTGTTCTTTAGAAACAGGGAGAGAGAGAGTTCAAGAAAGGAAATGGACTGGTGCAGAAGAAGACTCAGCACACAGCAGAGAGCCCAGGGGACTGCTTTTGTCCCAAATCCTAGGAGAATGGGGAAATACTTGGGGCCAGAGCACAACAAAGCAAAACAGAGGAGGAACTTGTGATGGTCACTGGCATAACTGGAAACATGAGAATTTTATTTTTGAATGAAAATATTTTCTCTGGAAAGAGGAAAAGGGATGCTTGTAAAGATAATGCGTTAACCGTTTCCTCTTTTGTCCATTTTAACATATTCAAAGCAGAAAGTACTTTTGTTTAACTTTCCTCAAAACAATTCATAAAATTAGGAAAAGTTGGGCATAAACAGTAGGGAATAAACTGAATAGGCCCTTCCTGCATCGCAGAGCTCACAATTCCTGATATTCCTAAGGTGGAGCCATTATAGACATAAATAACATCAACATAGGGTGAGGCAGAGTGGGTGTTTTTTGTTTGTTTATTTTTATTGCTGGTATAATCAATGGGATTTTATTTGGGACAAAAATAAACTGGAGATAAATGAATTCTGGGGATTTGGCCTAAAGTGTTCTTTTCAAGCTGAACTTATATGAAGAGACAATAGACACAGAATAGTCAACGTGATGTTGAAGAGAAGAGCAAAGTTGGAGAACTGACGCTACTCCACTTCAAGACTTACTATAAAGCCACAGTAGTCAAGACTTGTGGTTTTGGTGAAAGAACAGACAGAACAGCCAATGGTACCAAGTAGAGAACGCAGGAATAGACCCACATCAATACCACAATATAATGGAGGAAAGACAGCCCTTTCAACAAATACTGTTGGAAAAAACTGGACATCCACATGCAAAAATATTATTCCAGACACAGAGCTCACACCCTTCACAATAATGAACTCAGATGGATCTCAGCTATAAATGTAAAATGCAAAACTATAAAACTTTTAGAAGATAACATAGGAGAAAACCTTGATGACTTTGACGATGGTGTTTTAGATAAAAAACCAAAGGCACAGTTGTCTAAAAAAAAATCAATAAGCTAGACTTTAATAAAATGTTAAAATTTTTGCTGGGTAAGACAAACTGTCAAGAGAATGAAAAGACAAGACACAGGTTGGAAAAAAATATATTTATGAAAGCCATATCTGAACAAGGACTATTATCCAAAATATGCAAAGACCACTTGAAGCTCAACACTAAGAAAATAAACAACCCAATTAAAAAATAGCCCAATGACTTTAATGAACACCTCCGAAGAAGATGTACAGATGGCAAATAAGCACATGAAGAGATGCCATACGTTATCAGGAAAATGCAGGTTAAAACAAGGAGGTACCACTACACGAATGGTCAAAATCTAGAACATAGACAGCACCAAACGCTGTCGAGGATGTAGAGCAATAGGAACTCTCATTCATTGCCGGTAGGAATGCAACGTTATACAGCCACTTTGGAAGACAGTTTGGTAATTTCTTTACAAAACTAAACGGACTCTGACCATATGGTCCAGAGTTCCTTGTTATTTATTTAAAGCACTTGAAAACTTATGTCCACACAAAAAATAATGCACACAGATGTTTACAGAAGTTTTGTAACTGGAAAAAAAATTTGCAAGCTGCCAAAATGTCCTTCAGTAGGTGAAATAGACTGAGGCACACCAGACAATGGAATAATATTCAGTGCTAAAAATAAATAAGCTTTCCAGCCGGGAAAGGACATAGAGGAAACGTAAATGCACATATCGCTAAGTGAAAGAAGCCAATCTGAAAAGGCTACATACTATATGACATTCCAACTATATGACTTTCTGGAAAAGGCCAAACTATGGAAACAATAAAAATAAAAGCAGTGGTTGCCAGGGGAGGAAAGAGAGGGATGAATATGTGAAGCACAGGGGGAGTTTTAGGGCAGTGTAAACACTCTGTAGGACACCATGATGTTGGACATACATCATTATACATTTGTCCAAACCCACAGATAGTACAACAGTAAGAGTTAACCCTAATTCAAACTATGACTCTGGGTTATAATGATGTATCAGTGCAGGTGCATTGAATGTAACAAATATACCATCCTGAATGTTGATAGTGGGGTAGGCTATGCATGTATGGGGACAGGGGTTATATGGGAACTCTGTACCTTTCTCTCAAATTTTCTGTCTTAACACTACTCTAAAAATAAATCTTATTTTTAAAAAAGAAACACAGCTTACCTTTCTTCTAGACTAGAGCATTCTCCTTGAGATTTCCCTATTTTTGCCAGTGATTTCAATATTTTTGTAATCATCCAGGCTCAAAACTATAGTAAAAGTAAATAGTACAAGGGCCCTGACTAATGTTGCTCAGTTGGTTGGGGCATCATTCTATACACAAAAAGGTCATGGGCTCTATTCCCAGGGCACACACCCAGGTTGTGGGTTCCATCCCCAAGTCAAGATATGTTCAGAGGGCAACCAATCAATGTCTCACCCTCACATCTCTCTCTCTCTCTCTCTCTCTCTCTCTCTCTCTCTCTCTCTCCCTTTCTCTCCCCCCCCCCTTCCTATCTCTCAAAAACCAATAAAATCATGTCCTCCAGTGAGGATTAAAAAGGAAAAATAGCACAAGGAAACAAACATACAACTCCAAAATGTGGGACCTTCTACAGCCAAAAGATGGGATTTCCTCAAAGTCAACGATATGGACAAACATAAAAGCCATCTCAGGGGAGATGGCTCTAGATAACACATGCCTTACAAGTCATAGCAAGCAAATCTTTACTAATAAAAAGTAATATGCTAATTAGACCAGGAAACCTTCTGGATACATTCCGGATAACCTGACAAAGCTGGGGGCTTGGCTAGCCTGCAAACTGCCCCCAACAGCCCTCAGCCCCTCACCCAGGCTGGCCATATCCCCCCCCTCCAGCAGGGACCCTCACCCTGAAGGCGGTGTGTCCAGCCTGCAAACTGCCCCAGGTCCCTTGCAGGGGTCAGGCCTAAATTGGCAGTCAGATATCCTCCAAGGGGTTCCACATTGAAGAGTGCGCAGGCTGGGCTGAGGGACACCCCCTCCATGCACAAATTTTGTGCACCAGGCCACTAGTATAATATATTGACCTGTTTGGACCCTGATTTGAACAGAACAAAAGGACATTTTAAAGGCAGTTGGGGAAACTTTTTATGGATGGTCTTTATTTTATTTATTTATTTATTTTTAAATATTTTATTGGTTTTTTACAGAGAGGAAGAGAGAGGGATAGAGAGTTAGAAACATTGATGAGAGAGAGACATCGATCAGCTGGCACTTGCACACCCCATATCGGGGATGTGCCCGCAACCAAGGTACATGTCCTTGACTGGAATCGAACCTGGGACCTTTCAGTCCACAGGCTGATACTCTATCCACTGAGCCAAACCGGTTTCAGCTATGGATGGTCTTTAGATGACTCAAGAGACTATTATTAATTTCGTGGGGTGTGATAATGGCCTTGCAGTCCTATAAGGGAATCAGCGTGCTTGTCAGATATTTGAAAGTGTAGTGACATGCTCTTTAGGATTTCCTATAAAATACTTGGACAAATAAATAAATAAAATACACACACACACACACACAACACCAAAAAACAACAACAACAAAAAAACAACAACAACCAACAAACAAGCAGATAAAGGAAATATGACAAAACTCTCAATAACTATTAATTTGTGAGATGAGAATGGGAGTTCCTTACACCACTTTGTTTTTGAATATTATAACAATTATATAACAAAAATGGTTTAAATTCCTTTATTTTTCTCCTCTGTTCAATCACTCCCCATAGTCTATCAAATTTGATGTTCAGGACTTTTGGCAAACTGCCCTCCTCTTCCCTCGTTCACTCCTGCGCCCCAGTTCCGTCCTTCCTGACCTGTCTGGGCTCCCGCAGGCCCGGCCCACCGTGTCCCCCCTCCGCCAGGGCCTCTGCTGTGATCTCCTCCCTCTCCTGTTCCAAAGAATAGACACAAAACCCAAAGTCAGACAAACAGAAACTTGTTTTCTACATGCGCTCGGTTTCCGAAAGATAAAAGAAGTCTGTGTATGTAGAATCTGGTCCTTATTGAAGTGAAATGTGGCATAGACAGGTGGGCATGCGCAGAGTAGGAGTGATGGGCCGGGTGCGGAGAGTCACCAGCGCAGAGAACCCCCTGTGTGTGCCTAGCAGAAGGCTAACCTACAAGCCCTTGCACCACCACTCACTCTCTCTCAGTATCAACCCCTGGGGATGGCATCGAGGCCTCCGTTGTGTTTCAGCTCTAGGCCCAGAAGAGCAGCAAAAAGCAGGCACAGCAATGCCACGGGTGACATCAGGACCAGCTGCTATGACTAATAACCCCTCCCCTGGCACCAACCAGTCAGTGGAGACCCTGAGGAGCTGAGGAGACACACTGGGGAAGCTGATGAGTATTCTATTGAGGTCCTCCCCCTGAGACCTCAAAAGCCCTCAGGACAGAACACCCAGCTGGGCTCTCTCTATGGCTCATATTGGCACACTCTCCCCACCCCCACCCCTGCTTTTCCTAGATTCCCTCTCCCACCCCCACCCCCCTGCCCTGCATGCCCAAACCTCTCCTCCTCCTTCGGTGCCCCTCTCTCTTTACTAAGCTCCACGGGTCCTTCTTCTGCTGGAACCTGCTTCCTGAGCCCCTTTCTTCTCCTGCTCACTCCTACCTTGGTGACTTTCTAAATAAACTTTCTCTTACGACCTGAGGCTCGGCTCCGAATCCCTCTCTCCGTCAGGACTCCAGAGCCAAGGTTAACACCTGGTGCCGCCTTCCCACCGCTAACAAAACGCGCCGCCTTAACCTCACAAAGCAATGTGTCTCTTTGAACTCTCTGTTTTTCACCTCTGAATCCCTCGGTGTGCCGGTGAAACGAGGAGCTGAATAATCATGCTCGGATCAATGTCAGAGTCACCGCGGGCCGAGCCCTCTTTCAGGCTTTTAGTGGCGGCGGCGCATGCACTCCCAGTTATTGATGGGGATTCTCCACGCCTCGCTGGCACTGTATCTTTGCAGTCACCTTGAGGGGGGGGGGAATGGAGGCTTTCAAAGGCTCGCTCTGTCTCAAGTCAGAAGAAGCGTGCGTTTCTCCACGTTATTTTTCGAGGATCGGCTTCCACGCCGTTGTGGTCAGTGACTGTTATCAATGTGATCATTTCTCCGCCGTAAAAGTCACCTCCTGCTGTGGCTGGTGCCAAGGGCTGGACGGTTGTGAGCAGGTGGATTTCCGAGGGTCCCAGGCCTTCCATGTGCTGGCGCGGGGGAAGCCCTGTGCCCGGATGAGCGTTCCAGGAGCACCTGTGCCTCCTGCCCGCACACCTGCGGGAGTGAATGCCTTCCATATGGACTCCTGAGGGTTACCTGCTTCTGCCACGTGTGTTGATAAAAGTGGCAGAAGCGCTTCCCGCACCCACTGTGGTTCCCCAAAGAGAGAGAGAGAGAGAGAGAGAGAGAGAGAGAGAGAGAGCGAGCGAGCTTCACCTGCATGAGGCTGTGTCTCCAAGGCAACACAGAAAGAGAACATTGAGAAGAATCACGCCAATCGTTGTCAGGACAACTTTTTTTTTTTTCCCTTTCTTTAACCATTTGTCAACATTTTGTAGTCTAAAAATATACTCTGTCTCGGATTCCTAACTATCAAGTGTCGGCATGATTATTCACAGGGAAAGTAAGGGAACCATGTGTAAGATCAGGGCTCAGAATGACGAGTTTCCAACCTGGCTGGCGGAGCAAGGTCAGGCCTGAACTCGCCCTCCTCTCCCTGCGCCTTCCACCTGTCCCCCGAGGCAGGAGTTTGGTGGCTGGCGCTGTCACAGCCCCCGCCCCGCCCATCTTCCGCCTCCTTTCTCTGACTCGCTTTTTGTGGCTTGCCCGTGTTAACTGCTGTCTCCTTGTCACCGACCTGGCTGTGTCGTCCTGTCTGAGGTGGCTGATGGGGGGGAGGCCTCTGTGCCAACTGACAGGCCGGCCAGCTCGGCAGGGCAACGTGCTAATTGAAAGGCGCCCTGGTCACCCACCCCCCGGGGCTCTCCGTCACCTCCTCCAGCGGCTGAAGCGGCTGTCAGTGCTATCAGCCAGGGCTTCGGGCCCAGATTGGAGAATCGGGGACATGCAAACCCCCATCTTCACGTTGGCAAGGGGGGCTGGCAGTCACTGAAAAGCCAGGAGGCTGGCACATGCCCGAGGCCACACACACAAAACAGTAACAACTGGCATTTTCACCGACGATCCGATTCCGATGGCTTCCCAGGAGGAGGAAAACACTTTGGTGGTCACCTGAGTCTTTCTGCTGAATCCTTCCCTGAGGGGTCTGGGTGTGTCTGCTTGGGTCAGTTAGGAGACAGTTCAAAGGAGTTCTCTACTGCTCCAAGCTCTTGTTTGGTCTCTAAAAGAACAGCTTTGAAAGGCCTTAAAAGGGAAAGGTTCAGGGTAGCCCTCCTACCCGAAGAGGGTAGATGCCAGCCGAGCAAAGGGCAGGTCAGAGGGGTCACGGGAGATAATGGAATTTCAAAACCATTGTAAAGGAGCTGTCAGGCCCCGGCGGGCCGGGAGGGGAATGAGCTGCCGCTCCCAACAATGTGATGTCCTGCAGTAATGAAATGATGAGTCTATTTCACACAATGAACCTGTCAAGGAAAATAGTGTCACTTCAGAGGAACTTTGGAGAGCTCGCCTTCGCTGCCCTCAAAGTATCCATTTTCAGGTGCTAAGTGCTAATTAAAGTTAGGAAGTCGGAGCAGCATTCAGTGAAATTAGATCATGTCAAAGACCACAGCGGGGTCAGGATTAGCGTTCACTCCTGCGGATGGAGCATTCCACCCAGGCTGATGTTTACAATACCGGCAAGCGCTTTTAGGCTGCGGAGAGGAATGCGTTTTCTTATTTCATCGAAATGTTCTGTTCTGGTGGTTTGAAAAATTCTTCTTTGAAGGCAGCGTCGGCTTCGTTTATCTTCAGACTCTGAGAAATAGTTCACCGTTGCAGAAAAGTATTAACTCATTAAGGCTTTATTTTTTTTTTTCTTTCTGGGAGTTCAAGTGCAGACATTTTTTTTCTCCAGGTGCACTGATATGTTTGTTTTATGTGATAAAGTCACATAACTTACATGAATTCATAGTATCTCTCCTTTTTGTCTCTTTTATGCCATGGTTTGGATGAAGCTAAAACTGCTGTATATAAGCACCAGTGGGATAGTGCAATTGTGTCTCACCCTCTTTACTCATTGAATTTTACTCTATTGTTCTTATTCTAACCATTTAATGTATCTGTTGCATTTCTTATGAATATTTGTTTCAGAAAACAATTGGAAGTGGGTGAACTGAACTTATCAATAATTAAAAAAATTAAATGGTAATACGCCAATACAAATTAAACTTTGGCAAGGCAGCGGGTCCCAGGGGCCAGTGGCCCAGGATGAGTGTTGACGGGACGGTTGTTTGTTTTATCAGAGTCAGAGAGATGAAAGCCAGAGGCAGCAGGAGAGCTGAGGTCACCGACTGAGAGAAGGTGGATCATGCATCAAATTGGAATGACAAGGAAAGACATAAACAGAGATTAGACCAAGAGAGCAGTAGCAAAGGAGGTCGGAAAAATGGAACAAGAAGCCAGGTGCAGGCTAAGTGACATTTGACAGTTTGGGAACTAAATCTTCCAGTGTTAGGCATCCAGTTGGGTATTTCTTTTATATAAACCAGGACAGATAACATCTGTATAATGTCTTGATGCTGGCTGGTCTGAGGATGGGGCTGGCTGGAGGGATAAACTAAGGGCTAGGGTGGCTGCATGTGCCTCTGTCCTGTGAGCAGGCTGGGTGGACTGGGTGGACACGGCCCATGTGCTGGAACCACCAGTTAGCTCCAGCCTGGGAGGCCGTGGAAACGGGATGCTCAGAGTTGCCAGGAATATGTTTCAGAGGAATGCTCTGAATTATTATCAGATGTTACCTTGATTTTATGAAACTGTAAAAACCAAAAAGGAAGACAGAAAGAAAGAAAGAAAGAAAGAAAGGAGGAAAGAAAGAAAGAAAGAAAGAAAGAAAGAAAGAAAGAAAGAAAGGAAGGAAGGAAGAAAGAGCCGAAACCGGTTTGGCTCAGTGGTAGAGCATCGGTCTGCGGACTGAAAGGTCCTGGGTTCGATTCCAGACAAGGGCATGTACCTTGGTTGCGGGTACATCCCCGGTAGGGGGTGTGCAAGAGGCAGCTGGTAGATGTTTCTCTCTCATTGACGTTTCTAGCTCTCTATCTCTCTCCTTTCCTCTCTGTAAAAATCAATAAAATATTTTTTTTTAAAAAGAGAGAAAGAAAGAAAGAAAGAAAGAAGGAAAGAAGGAAAGAAAGAAAGAAAAGAACATGCTTGTGGGCCATTAGCTTGCATCTCTAAATTACAGAGTTGTGTTCCAGAGTTGGAAGAAGCCAGATTTCAGTCTGGTCTCTGCCACTTGCTAGCTATTGACCTTGGGTAAGAACCACAGTGGCGGCCACCTTGGAATCCTCTTTATCTGTATCTATCACTTTTTTTTTTTTTTTATCAGCACCACTAGGCGCTTTTCCATATGTTTATGTCCCATTTGCCCAAGTGTATTTTGAGGTCAGGAAGGTCAAGTACTGGGGTTTACATTTCTTTGAGCCTCCCGTTCACACAACATTATAACTAACACATAATAAAAGCTTAACGAATATTTTTTTTGCTTAATGGATTCTGTTTGAATTGCCAAAGAGTGTAGAGATATTTGTTTTAATATTTATCTTCTCCCACTCTATAGCACCAGAACTCAGAATTTTGAACAAATGGCCTCTGTAATTTTGCCTCAGTTTTAATTTCTCAAGTTCTAATTAGGTTATTTTCTTAAATAACTACAAGCTGTGCATTTTGCTGCTTTAAAAATATTTTTATTGGTTTCAGAGAGGAAGGGAAAGGGAGAGAGAGAAACATCAGTGATCCGAGAGAATCATCTTTTGGCAGCCTTTGGCATGCGCCCTACTGGGGACCTAGCCTACAACCCAGGCATGTGCCCTGACTGGAAAAGGAACCGTGACCTCTGGTACATAAGTTGACGTTCAACCACTGAACCACACCAGCCAGGCCATTTTGCTACTTTGTAAATGATAGCAAATAAAAGACTGAATTGTAAAATCCTGCCTTGTTTTTTAAATAGAAATAAATGCATACAACCTAATATGTTGTGATATTCAAGGATGATAGAGCTATTATATATATCTCCCAAGATCCAATCCAAGGCTTAAAATAACGAATCTTCAGATGGCAAGTTTTTCAGGTATACAGTTGACTTCTTATTTTTCTCCTAATTTAGAAGGTTGGATTTCTCCTGATTCCGTCTGCTACGTATGATGACAAAAGGAATTACAGAGATTCTAATGTTCTGATAAAAGATGTTCTAAATACCAATACAACATAGCATTTCAGTATTGATTTGAAAATCAATCTGCACAGCCCTAAAAACATTTTCCCTTAGTGCACAAAGTCATTCATTCATTTGATTTGTCCACAGTTGCTACCACACTGCTTTTCTTCATTCTGAAAATGTCTGTAGCAGTTTGGAGAGGCACGGTTATGCTGCAACAATAATGAACACGCCAGCGGAAACCGGTTTGGCTCAGTGGATAGAGCATCGGTCTGCGGACTGAGGGGTCCCGGGTTAGATTCCGGTCAAGGGCATGTACCTTGGTTGCAGGCACATCCCCAGTGGGGGGTGTGCAAGAGGCAGCTGGTCGATGATTCTCTCTCATGGATGTTTCTAACTCTATCGCTCTCTCTTCCTCTCTGTAAAAAAATCAATAAAATATTTAAAAAAAAACAAACAATAATGAGCACACCATCTAAGTGGATTCCAACAACAAAAGTTTACATTTTCTTCTAGCTTTGTGACCTTTTGTGGTTGATTGAGGTTCTGCTCCCTGTTGTCTTTACAGTAAATCCTCACTGAACGTCTTTATCGATAGGTTCTGCAAAATTTAAGCCAATGATGTCTAGGGAAACCAATTTTACCGTAAGTTAATTGACATCAACAAGAGTAAAGCTTCTTAGGCAACTCACCAGTGCTATAATGAAACGATGATGAATAAAACAAAGTTATTTGAGGACCCATTGCACTTTGGGACCTGCATTGAAGAAGTAATCCCTATATGGAAAATTGCTGGCAAAAGGAAGAGAGAAACATCTTTGAGCTTTGGGCTGGCTGTTAAAACTATGCTCAGAAGTGAGCACTTCTAACTTTCTATTCGTATTCCTTGGCCAAAACATACAGGGCCAGAGAAGCATGGTTCTCTCATAGTGAACTCTATGCCAGGAGGGCCCCTGTAGAATTTCTGACAAACAGTGAAACAATCAGCCAAATGCCCTTTGTGCTTTGTGAGGCCTCTCTTATTCTATCCCAATGGTTAGCAAACTCATTAGTCAACAGAGCCAAATATCAACAGTACAACGATTGAAATTTCTTCTGAGAGCCAACATTTTTAAACTTAAACTTCTTCTAATGCTACTTCTTCAAAATAGACTCACCCAGGCTGTGGTATTTTGTGGAAGAGCCACACTCAAGGGGCCAAAGAGCCGCATGTGGCTTGTGAGCTGCATTTTGCTGACCATGGTTCTAACCTATCCTTCATACACTTGCTCGTCTAAATTGTCAAGCTTCCTTTAGGTATGGCCAACTGCATGGCCAACTCTCATTTTGATAAGACTGTCCCCAATGTATGTTGTTGGCAAGGAAGAATGATTTGGTATCTTTAGAGAGCAAATCGGCAATTGTTATTAAACTTTCAGACATGCTGACCTACATTGAGGCATATATTCTAGACAAACTCATGCTTATGTGCAGGAGACATGAATAAGGGTATTCAACCTGCAGCACAGAAAATAAATAAGCTATTTGCAATGTATTCATATAATGGAGTTGAAATAAATGTACAATTAAAATGAGGGAACTAGGTATCCCCCTTCATACAACGGAGTTGAAATGAGTACATGGTAATTAAAATGTATAAGATGAATGTGTGTCAGCATGGATTGTTGTCAAAAATGCACTACTAAATGCAAAACAGTAAGACATAGTACATGGCAATATTAAAAAAACACTAATCTGAGTATGTATGTGTGTTTATGTCTGTGTGTAACATACATGGGAAATACATCAAATTCCTATAATGTTTGTCTCTGAGGAAGTAGAGAATGAGAGTGACGATGCAAAAGGTACAGTTCACTTTATAAAATTGTCTTTTTACTTTCTTTACAAATAATTAAAAACAAAAATGTCAGCAATTTTTGACTCTGAATACAGGCTGTGCAGGTATCTGTTCTGTTCCATATTTTCCTGCAGTTCTTTAAAACACTTTTTTCGAGTTATTGCATTTGCAGGTACTCCACATGTTTTTGCAATAGCGGCTCTCCTATGTATTGACTCCACCACCTGAGGCTTTTTCAAAGCAGACAGCTACATTTTTCTCCACGGACTTCAGCTTTTCATCTGGGTATCATCAGTGAACTCACTCATATCCATTATCCAGAGTGTATCACCTGCCTTTTTCCACTGCCTGAAACTTTAGCACTCCAACCCATGCTCGGGGCTGGCAAGCACTCAGTGTTACCTCATCTCGTCACTGGGACGCACCCGTATTTCATTCTCAAATTGCATAGAGTTCCCCCTCTTCCCCCCCCCCCCCAACATACAGCTACTCTTAGAGACCAAGGTGAAATACATCAAGAGTTGTCAGATATACTTATCCATGGACCGAGTGAAGAAATGATTTCATTCCTCTTGTACCCATCACACTTCCAAACTCTGCCACCCTCCTGACCTCCCCACCAAGCGCACGGTGCAGGAGGATTCTGGGATGCGTGCCAAGAAAGCACCTCTGTGCTTCAGACAAATTCGGCTTTCTCAGGATGTTCGTAGAGGTAGCCTGTAAGGACTAAGAGGATAAGAAGGAAGTCTTGTGTGCTACTCAGCACTTTAATAAAAAATCACCATTTTTTCCCCCTACATCGAGGTTAGTCAACAATAGTCTGTCTGATAAATCTCTGGGTTTTTCTTTCTCCCCTTGGCTGCTCTTACTTTGGCAATACAAAATGAGTGTGTCACCTGATGATCGGCTTCCCTTAGCCTAACAGATGACTCTTAGCAGCACGCCAAGCATTCAAGTCAGCTTCCAATCCTTTTGGCTATGACATTGCTATTGAAACTCCTGCAGGTCCCTAGTAACTTAAGACTCACAGCAAGAAAGCCAGAGGGGGAAAAAAGATATAATAAAGATGCTTCCTTCACACACTGACTAGCTCTGGGGGGGAGGGGTTGGAAATGTGAGCTGTTGGCTCCTTTCAAATCATTTCCCCCTATCTTTACCTTTTCTATCAACCAGCTGAACTGTCTGCATTAGCCAAACTTTCACTCAACACAGTCCACATCCTGGACAATCACAAATTCCCCACGAAGCTTTGAAACCCTAGAAGAAGGCTGTGTCCACACTCTCCTGGATTATGCCATCCCATCGACCCCACGGCGCCAAGTGTTCTGTTCGGGCTCACGACTTGAGCCAACCTGTCTCTCTAGAACTTCAGATTCCGCTATCTGCTGGAAACATCACCGAACTGTCCCACAGACACCTCAAATTCAAGACGGCCCCGAGTTCACTTCATCAATTTACCACACCTCCAAGAAAGGCTAAACAAAATGAACAACACTGACTTTCCAGCTTGGGCTCTGTTTCTGGCGGTAACAACACTCATTAGGGCAATTTTTTTCCTCCCTTATGCTTGAATTCAAGCAAGCACACAATTGGTTTACTTTCTAGAACACGTTGCCATTCCTGTGTCCTTCAGGCCTTGTCATCTCTTCTCTTGACTACTCATGAAACAGGCTCTAACTGCCCCTCCCCCTACAATCTATACTTTCTTGGTCACCATAGTGATTTACTTAAAAGGCAAATCTGCCCACAGCCAGCATTCCTCCCAGGGTCCCCACTTGTCCAGGGACTAAAAGTGTGTGGTTGGTAATATGTCATGAAAATCCCTCTAGGTTTCTCCTGTTTTAGAACTCATCTCCTTTAGAAAGTTGTCCCAACCCCCAGGCTGGGCATAGATGCTCTCTTTTGGTTCTTCCCTCCATCCCATAATAACACTCCCTTTCTTTATTTCCCTTCAATCTGAAACTTCTCAAACATCTTCTGTCTTTCATGTTGCTCAATCCAATGGTAAGTGCTAGCCATTTCTCCATTTTAAAGCAAATCCTCAGCACCATGTAATAAGGTGTCCGCTCCCTTCTTCTTGAAACCTTTTACCTTTGCTCTCATGAAAGATCATTTGCTTGGTTTGCCTTTTACTTCCATAGCTTTAATTGCCTATCTAATATGCTGGCTCATAATTCTTGGCTCAAACATTGAATGTGGAGTATTCCACAACTTCATCATAGTCCGTTTTCTCTACTTATATTCTCTCTCACTGCAAGATCTCATTCTCTCCCTTGGCTTTACAGAAGGTCATATATCATCTCCCAAGACCTCTCCAGGAGCTAGCTAGCTCTTCTCTATTTGACATTACTATGGGTGTGATAGTCTTAGGTGTCAACATGGCTACACTACAGTGCCCAGTTAGTTAATCAAACTTTAACTTCGGGGATGCTGTGAAGGGTTTTGTAGATGTGGTTAATGTCAACAACTACTTTAAATGAAGCTGATTACTCTCAATAACATAAGGGGGCCTTATCTACTAGTTGAAAGCTTTAAGAGCAAAAACAGAGGCTTGCAGGAGAGGAAACCCTTCTGCCTCAAGATGGTACCATAGAAATCCTGCCTGAGTTTCTACTCTGCCAACCTGCCCTATGGAGTTCAGAGTCAAGACTACAGCATTAATTCCTGCTGGAGTTTCCAGCCTGCAGACCTACTGGTTTAATTACTCAAAATGTATCTGTCTATCTTCTGTCTACCTACCTATCTATCTATTCATCTATCTCTTACTGATTCTGTTTCTTTAGGGGGGATAAATGGCTATCTCATAGCCATCCCAAACTCAACCTTCTTCAAACACACACACACACACACAGCTGGTATACTCCCTTCTCCGCGTCACTAGAGCCAATTGCCCCACCCAAGCAGGAGTCTTCTTTCATCCCCACTTCCCCTCACCTCTGCCTGTGTCTTAAATTGCCTGGGACAGTCACTTAGGTTTGTTGATCCAGAAGACTTATTTATAGCATTTCCTTTTGCTTTCAAAATAATCACTGGACAATAAATGACATGCTCTATTTTCATCAGCAAGTTCTGTGATTTTCTCCGTAACTTAAATCCCAAATCCAATCTACCTTTCTTCATCTCCTCTTCATCTTCATCACCCTAGACCATGGGATTATCATCTCCTGCCAGGCTCCTGAGGCAAATTCCTCAGTACTCTCTCTTTCTTCTGTTTTACTCCCTAACAATACACTCTCCACTTAGTAGCATGCCAGAATGACCTCTGAAAATACAAGGGGTGCCATTTTACTCCTTACTTTTTTAAAAAAATATATATTTTATTGATTTTTTACAGAGAGGAAGGGAGAGGACTAGAGTGCTAGAAACATTGATGAGAGAGGAACATCGACCAGCTGCCTCCTGCACACCCATCACCGGGGATGTGCCCGCAACCAATGTACATGCCCTTGACCGGAATCAAACCTGGGACCCTTCAGTCTGCAGGCCGATGCTCTATCCACTGACCCAAAACGGTTTCGGCTACTCCTTACTTTTTACAACCTCTCAGCAGGCTCCCTTTATACTTATACAAAATGCAATCTGACATCTTACCCTTCAAAGCCTTCCCTGATCTTTGTCTGACAACCTCTTCGTCCTTCCTTGCCTTCTTTCCCTCTTCCCTCCATCACTAGGTTCTAGCCACACCACGTTTCTTGATCTGGCCAAGATCATCCTAAATTTAGGGCTGTGTTCTTACTTTGATCTCTGCCTAGAAGCACCTCCTCTAGACCTTCAATTGCCCTTTTCCTTTTTGTGTACCACCTCCTCAGAAGTGCTTCTGTCCAAGGCCTTGCTCATACACTCTACCTCCCTTCCAATACCCACGTCCTGTTAACTACAGAAATTGGGGAGCCCAAGCTTGCTCCCCTGGCCTCACTTGCATCTGGGGATGGCCATGTAATGTGGCTGGGGATATGAGACACAAGTGAAAGCCGGGAGGCTTTTTCCCTGGGAAGCAGACATCGCACATACTGTTCCCGTCCCTTCCTTTCTGCCTACAACACTGGCAGTCTGTCATCTATTGGTCAGCCTGTAAATGTGTATCAAATAAACAAATGAGTGCATCAGACTGGTGGAAGAACATTGTTCTCTCACATATGAATTGGCTTGTGCTCTCCTGGGGCAGAGAAAACTGATAAAAAAAACAAAGTAAAATAAAACAAAGATTTAAAAACTTACTGCTGTTCATGGTTAGCTCCTTCAGAGGCAATAGCCGTTTCCATTTTGAAATAGTGATATGCTCTCTTTCCCCAAAGCCCCACCCCCCTCACAGCTTATATATATATAGGTCCTAAATACATCTTCAACAGATTACACAGTACCTGGGCTCCATTTACCACGGAAGAACCCCACACCAGCACCCTGTCTCAGACCCTCAGCATCTCACCAGGGCCAGCATTCCTCACTTGCACGACTTAATTACAGCGTAGGAACAGCCAGAAAATGTCCTGCTCCTGCTCTGATTGGGCCGCCGTAAGCCCCGGGGCCTTCACAGATGGAGGCCTAAACTGCCTCATTAGAGATAATTATAATGCTCTCAATCTTTTGGACTCTCCTAC
The DNA here is from genome assembly GCA_963924515.1 of Vespertilio murinus. NCBI lineage: Eukaryota > Metazoa > Chordata > Mammalia > Chiroptera > Vespertilionidae > Vespertilio > Vespertilio murinus. The sequence continues at coordinate 31,583,187 of OZ004707.1, forward strand.
TACTTTAAAAACTTGCTAAATTTTGTTTAGAATTTTTTTTTTTTAAAGAAACAGAATGTTTTCTCTCTACAATTCCCTGTTAATTGGGGCTGCAAAGTCAACTCACCATCAGTGCACTCCTGACGAGCTAGGACAAGCCATAATGACTACTAGGATCTACAGGTCTGCAGAGGCGGAGAGAGAGCAGGTGAGACTTGGAATTTCTCATGCTCTTTTCCCTCTGGGTTCTCCACGGATAAAAACCTTGTCATCTGGGACTACAAACGAGGAATACCTGTATTTTGAATGAGGGACTTGTAAGACACTTACCGCAAGCCTGCAGGATGAGCATATTTAAAACCATCTCATGCCGAAACTGGTTTGGCTCGGTGGATAGAGCGTCGGTCTGTGGACTGAAAGGTCCCGGGTTCGATTCCAGTACATTGGTTACGGGCACATCCCCGGTAGGGGGTGTGCAAGAGGGCAGCTGGTCGATGTTTCTCTCTCATCGACATTTCTAGCTCTCTATCTCTCTCCCTTCCTTTCTATAAAATATCAATTAAAATATATTTAAAAAAACAAACAAAAAAAACCATCTTACCTTCTCACATAAACTTGCTTTTGAACCTTGGACTTGTGAGTCTAGTAGTGCGATAAGAACTGAAGCTTCGCTCTGCCTGGATGCTAGTGGCAGGTGAGACCTGAATGACGAGGGCAGATTTGATGATGGTCTCTGTGGCATAAATTCACAGAATTCCAGGTACGCACCCTAAACACTTCCCAATTTCCTGCTTTAAAAGCCTGTCATCTCACCACAAGATTTCACATCATCGGGCTAAAATACCAATTTCCCCAAATTTTCATCTGAATGAAAACCGGGTGATTTCTTCTGCAGTAAGTAGCTGAAGTTAGAGAATTGGAAACATACACCAGAAATACTTGTTGACTTTAATAAAGTCAAGATGTAGAAGATTTGTTTCCTTTTCTCATTACTTGTAGCAAAGTTGGTCAAAACGAGCACTTCTGGAATAAACATGAAGATAATATAAATCATCACCAGGGAGTTCTTGTGTTTGTTACCATTGTACTTGTTGTTGCTGCGGCCACTGTCATAATAGTTGTCAGATTTGTTCAGGAAGAGTCTTAAAGCAGCTGTTGTTATGGGTGGAATTGTGTCCCCCCAAAAAGATACACCTAAGTTCTAACCCTCAGTACCTGTGAATGTGAACTTATTGGAAAGAAGATCTCTGCTGACACGAACATGTCAAGATGAGGTCATCAGTATGAGCTCTAATCCAATATGCCTGGTGTCCTTATAAGAAAAGAAAGATCCGTGTGAAGACAGGGACGCCCAGGGAGAAGGTCATGTGACAACAGAGACAGAGATTGGCATGGTGCCGCTGCCGGTTGAGGAATACAGGGGTTTGCTGGCAAGGCCTGGGCTAGAAGAGGCAAGGGAGGACTCCACCCAGAATCTAGGGAGCTGGCTCCTACTGACACCTTGATTTTGGACTTCTGGTCTCCAGCACTGTGAAATGATAGGTTTCTCTTGTTTTAAGCCACCCAGGTTGCTAAGGCAGCCCTCGGAAACGGATGCATCAGGGTTAGGATCTAGAATGGCAGCCGAAAAGCAGTGGGTTTTGGTCCTCCTCTCAGGGAAAGAAGAAGATGGCGAGGAGGACTAGAGGGCTGGGGGGACATGATATTCACTTCGCTTACTTTATTGCCTACGACTGGCACAGCCTGAAAGATGAACTGGGAAAGCAAACACTGGATGTGAATAGATAAGAAAGTAGTTTGTTTTTTCATTCATTCATTCATTCATTCATTCATTTGACAAATATACTCTCATTGAGTGCTGGGCACATACCAGGCTTGTTGTAACTCCTTCTTTCTCTTTGCTTGTGAATAAGGTGTTGGGTAGAAATAGTGGGAAAGAAGTAAAAGAAGAAAATGGGTTAAGAAGAATATTGAACATCAAATGTGAGTAGGAGGAATCCTTCTACAGATGAATATGGAAAGAATAAGCCCACCAAGAAGAGGAATTTGGTCAGCAGCAACAATAGCACTTAGAAAACTCAGTATTTCAATATACTTGGCTTTAATAAAGAGAACTTTTTGGAAATAAATCATAGAGAAAGACATGAGGAAAAACAAATCGTCAGCTATTCTCAGTCAGACATTTATTTGCATTTTGTCTTTTGTAAAATATAAATATAGGTGAAAAAGTTTGATAAAGGTTTTCATTTTCATAATAAATTTATAGTGGCTAAAATTTTGCTATTTTTTTTCTTTTTTAAGTGAACAGTAATTAACATATAACATGATATTAGCTTCATGTATACAACATAATAATTTGATATTTTTATATATTGCAAATTGATCACCACAATAAGTCTAGTTAACAGCTATCACCATACATAGTTACAATTTTTTTTCATGATGAGAAGTCTTAAGATCTACTCTCTTAACCACTTTCAAATATACAATACAGTATTAACTGCAGTCACCATGTGTACATTACATCCCCATTACTTGTTTATTTTATAACTAGAAGTTTGTACTTTTTGACCCCTTTACACTTAATATTTTAGAGCAGTTTTAGGTTCACAGCAAAACAGCAAAAGGCACAGAGATTCCTCATATACCTCCTGCTCCCACACAGGCATAGCCTTCTCATTATCACTGCCAGCAAAAGTAGTACATTTGTTACAAGGGATGAATCTACACCAGCGGTGGGCAAACTACGGCCCGCAGGCTGGATCCAGCCCATTTGGCTGTTCTATCTGGCCCGTGGAGCCAAAAGAGCGGAGGGTTCTCTTGCTTTCCCCTCCGCTCCTTCACCAGCAGCCCAAGATGAGAGTGCCAGCATGGTCAGGTTGCTTTTGTTCTGGCCCTCTGGTCCAGTTTAAGAACCCATTGTGGCCCTCCAGTCAAAAAGTTTGTCCACCCCTGATCTATACCAATGCATCATAATCACCCAAAGTCCATAGTGTACATTTGGGTTCACTCTTAGTGTTGCACATTCTATAGCTTTAAACAAATGTATAATGACATGTATTCAACATTATGGTATCGTACAGAGTATTTTCACTGCCCTAAAATCCTCTGTGCTTTACCCCCTCCAGACTAGCCCCTGGCAACCACTGATCTTTTTACTGTCTCCATAGTTTTGCCTTTTCCAATACAATATATTTTAACTAATGGCTTGGTGCATGAATTCATCCACATTGAAGGAAATTAATTAGAAGAATTATTTTAATAATGCTATTCACCCTTTCTCTCTAATAGAACCAAATTCATGATCAACAATGACAGATCGAAACACATGTGTGTGATTGGCGCCAGCGAGAGCTTTAACTATATAGATAAACTTGCTTAATTAGGCCTGCTTTCTGATTTAGCTAAGCTTTTTCCAGCCCAGTGAAATGCTTCACCTTCTCTTTCAGATAATTGTCAACAACACAGCAGTAAATATCAACATTAAGCAAATTATTATTGTAGATCACGCAGGAAGAACAAAGGGTAAAATATTTAACTGCAGCAGTGTTTGACTATATCCTGCACAGTGAGAAAACCTGAAGTCATTTTTAAGGTCCACCATTTCTTCTTTTCAGTCAGGTCAAGTTTCTCAGCTTTCTAAATCTCTGTTTTCCGACTAATGAAAATAAAATAGGATTCCACCGAGTCTCCCTATCTGCCTACTCTAGGACTTCTATGAAGATCAAATGAGATGAGGCATGGGAAAATACTTCGAAGACATTTGCTTGAAGTGTAAAATGTTTCCACCTGGCTATAAAGCAAGTCGTGTTCCTGGGCTGAAGAAACTGCAAGGAGGCTAGTTGCTAGGGGAAGGAAGTTGGGCATTACTATGTGATGTCATTACCCAGCATCCACAGCCACCATTTCTGGGCTGGGCTGGGTTGTGGGCCACATTTTGGGCCATGGGGTCTCATCAGTGTAAGCTGCGACTTCATGGGCTGTCTCTCTGGGGTGGTGGCAGAGCCTATGTCCCACTTGGGGGAAGCTGAGTGTTGCTTTGTGGGCGCCAGGTCCATGGTGCCAATTCTCTATAAATGGCCAGTGTACATCATGGCAACTTCTGCATTGAGTGTCTACCCCTCCTGGTGGTCAGTGTGCATCATAACAACTGGTCGGATGGTCACACATTAGCCATATATATATATATATATATATATATATATATATATATATATATTGAACAAGGTAGCAAGTAAGTCAATGCTAATCCCCAAAGCAAAGTGAACTTTTTGTAATAGTTGATATTATATTAAACAAAAATATTTCTGTAACCTCTTCTCACAAATTTTTAATGTGCAGGATAACAATTTCACAATACCACATAAAAAATAGATTGTGACTAACTTTAACAAATATATAGGCATATATATGGCTAATAAGGATTTGTTTCCTTTCCTAATTATTTTGAAGAAACTTGTTTAGAAATGTCTGGAATAAAAAAATGGTAAGCTTTTCTAAAGTACCCAAACATTTAGCTTCAAATTTTTTTCTACTTTAATTCAAGACATTTGTATATATGGTTAATTTGGACTCATTATGTAAATATTACTTAATCTTATTGTTTTCTGCTCAATGTTTATTTTCAGATACCAGCACAGATGTTGATTGCTTCCATAGCTACTTTCTAAAAATTAAATTTAAACTTGAGTACACAGTAGTTTCTAGAAAAATGTGCTAAAGGAAATACAAACTTACAAAAGAAATTCTGTTGACTTACTAGTAGTGAGGTCTAAATATAAGAATTCTTATTAAAAATGGCTTAGTGTAATTATCTTTAGAGAAAAATTTCTTTAAGTGGTTGAGTATCACTAATAAACAATTATTTTAAATCTCTCTTTTTCCTTTATTGCAGTCTTTGCCATAAAAAACTTAATAGCCTATGTTCTAATATTTTTATTTTCTTACTTGGAAGGATATTTATTATATTTTATGCAGTTAATAAGACCTAGTTTGATTTTAGCTATATTCTAAAAATTAGATCTAACTGGGCATGCACATTAGTTTTAGTTGTACTTAAAATATGTTTACTAGTAAGACTTAAGTTCTAATTGAACATTTATTTTTGAAGCATTATGGGGAATATTTTTCTGACCTTGGTCTCTCATAATGACATCACTATATTTTTAACATTATTTCCACTGTGCATTTTAAGGAGAAATGAAGGCAAGGTCATTGATATACTGATTGTAACAAAACGTGTTAGAATCAGGCCATATATGTCTTTATTTTCAGAACACTACCCACATGATATAGATTCTAGTTTGGTTCTAGTTTATACTCTGAAAATGTGTACATTGATGTACCTACAGTTTATTAATATAAATCACTTGTCGCAGATTTACTGAAGCTTAAAAAATAAAATTCAATGTTTTTTATCCTAGCGGATGCATTTTACTAAAAATTATTAAAGCATTGCTTAATTGTTATATTTTTCTATCTCCTATTAATATGTTTAATGGAACATTATCGAATTAAAATGTTATCATAGGGTTTGGCTAAAAAAATAAGTAAAATAATAAACAGCAAAGTATTTAGCCATAAGGATTTTTTTCCAGCTTTTCAGCTGATAAAATAAGTAAGCCTGGAAAGTAGATTAAGAAAATAATCAAAAAGTATAAAAATAACAATACACATATGAGAAGAATTAAACATTCCTGGATCAGGGCAGATTTTCATTTTAATAACGATCCAGCATGAAAGAAATATTGTTGCACTGATGAAGGATGTGAATTGCTATTTCATCATCGTGAGCTTCGTTCTGTAGACTGTTGCAATGAACTATTGCACCTTGAAAAACAAGCCTGTCATTTTCCAAAGTAAACTAGCACTTCAGCTTAACCTTGCTCGGTGTGTGTCAAACACGGATGCCCAGGTGCCTTGGAACAAGACTCTTTCATTATTCTTTAATTATCCTGAGATCAGAAATGTTTCCTAAGCGACTTTGAAAAAAAATGCTAATGACCATTGAAATTATTATACACTACACAATGCTTTTTTACACTTGGAAGGAATCTTATAGCCTTGTTTGATTCCTCCTCACCACCTTCTGGCATTGAGGGAAGCTTCCATCTGTATGAAGCGGTTGAAAAGACTGAGCATGATGGAATTCACTCCCGGGCTCAGGGTACAGTGAAGGGAAGACCTAATCCTGTAGTCACTGCAGAGACAGGCTCTGGTTTCAGGGTGGAAGTACACACAGATCAGCATCTTGTAGGCTTGGAGGACGTCATCCAACCGTCTAGGAAATATCTGCCCTCTACATCAGGTCAGATTCCTCTCCATTCCCCAGCCCCTTCTGCCCCACCGTGGGGTCCAAATCTCCCTCTCAGGCCTGATGGCAGTGAGAAGGTTAAGGCCACCAGACAGAGGGTTAGTCATGGAAGGATGACGACATGGCCACAGAGAGGATCTCAGAACTCGTCAGAAGACAGGGAGGGGTGCCTGCATGCCTCTCCTTGGTTTCGCCAGCGATTTTCGACAAGAACCTTCCTGTTCATTTCAGCTTTTATGCTGACTCTTCTCCAAAATCATCATCCTAAATAGTTTAAGTATCTCTCATCCGAACACTTACTAATGCAGGTGAGCCAAGTCTTCCTTTCTGGCTTTGGAAAAGATTGGGGAGGGGAAAAATGCCTTTCCTTCTGCCTTATGGTGGAGCAGAGGCTGTGGCTTTTGTCTGGTTTGGAGAGAGGCTGCAGGCTGAGCAGTTTCCCGGGCAGATGGCCACGGTGGCAGCATCGGAGGCCACTCCTCGGAGAAAGGGTCTTTGGTTTCCCTTCCTTGTGCTGTCCTGGTGGGTGTGCAATGCTTGTTGATTGAACAAATGAATAGCTCAGTGGGTGAACACTTTCCTCTGTCGGATTATAACAACCACGTGCAAACCGGCTGATTAGCTCATACTAACAACTTGCGATGAAAAATTGTTTTATAAATGCCTTTTATTCCAGGATGTTTAGCTAACATTACTTCAACTCTCTCAACAGATCTTTATTTGGTGACCATTTAGAAGAGCATTTTTCTAGATCTTGTGGGAAATAAGAGAGTTGAAAAGAAAGATTCTACCCTTAAAAGCCTTATCTTCCAGTAAGGAAAAGTAAACATGCATAAAAGCCATAAGAAGTATAATTGAATAATATAACATATAATATAGTGACCAGCCCAAACCGGTTTGGCTCAGTGGATAGAGCATCAGCCTGTGGACTGAAAGGTCCCAGGTTCGATTCAGGTCAAGGGCACATACCTTGGTTGCGGGCATATACCCAGTAGGGGGTGTGCAAGAGGCAGCTGATCGATGATTCTCTCTCTTCGATGTTTCTAACTCTCTAACCCTCTCTCTTCCTCTCTGTAAAAAAATCAATAAAAAATATATATTTTTAAAATATATAGTGACCAGAGAGTACTAACACATACATACATAAGTGACTGACTCAATGAATGAATGAGTGTTTGGTCTTCCCATTGCAGATCTTCACAGCCACTGGCTTTAGCAGTTGCTAATAGTCCTGTTTTCAACACGTCCCATGAAAAAAATATTTTACAAAGACAAAGAAGACTAGTGTGGACTTAGCGCAGGTGGGAGGCATGAGAAAGGCAATTTTCTCCCCCTCAGATCTCCTCCCAAATCCTTCCTCGTTGGTTATTCTGTTTGCTAAAGCCTGAACGGAAGATTTGGCTCCTCTGCATTCCTGCAGTAAGCATGAGAGTTACTTAAATTCCACGTGGGTGTCTAGAAGAACCCTGAAACTCAACATGTCCAAAATGAATCCAAATCTCCCAGGATTAATGATCTCAGTAAAGGATAGAAGTGAATCGTCCTTCCCACAAGCCCGAAATCCCAGCCTGCCTTCCCCCTGCTTCCCACATCCACCTCATCCCCAGGTCCTGTTGGTTTCAGCTTCTAGAAATCTCACTTATCCTTTTCTTCCCCGTCTCCCCAGTTTCACTGCTATGGCATAGGCTGTCAGCCTCACTTACCTGGACCCCTGCAATGGCCTCCTCCATTGTTCCTTCTTTGTTTCTTCTCGTTGTGGCCATTGACTGTCACTGTCAGGCTCCAACCCTTGAGATGGCCACGCAGGCCCAGAGTCACCTGCCCCTGCCCCATTCTCTCTCCCCCATCTTTGCTCTCTAGGCACCTTGACCTCCGTATCCATGTCCAGGCCTCCTCAGTCTTAGAAGCTTTGTGACATGATATTCTTCCCTCTCTGAATGCCCCCCACCCAGTCACTCCCCCTAACCGCATTGCCTGCTGAAATCCTCTCATTCTTCATTTTAGGTTGATGGACACCTTTCTGGAACACGACCCTCCCAGACCAGGTTCAGGATCCCTTCTTAGGCATGTTTTTAAAATTTGTGGCAATGATCATGGCCTATAAATATATACATGCGACCATGGGTCAATGTCTACTGACCGCATCAAACTATGGCCTCTGTGATGTACTGTATATTTTGCTCACCATGCTCAGGATAGGGATTGACACATAATGGGTATTCCATAAGTATTTGCAGAGTGAGACTATGATATGTTGGGGGCACATTACTGTACAAGCCACCTCAATTCTAGGGTTCATTTAATATAGGTTGGTGTAAAAGGTAACACAAATGCTTTGGAAAGTTGTTTCCTTCCTCCTTCCCTCTCTCTCTCTCTTCTTCTTTATTTTTGAGTTCATATTATGATACAGTAGGATTCTTTTGCATTAGAATTAAAATTAAAGATTGGGTTAGAGTTAAATGTTTTCTCTATTTCTTCAGAAATTACTTATATAACCATTTGTGGCTGGCACTGCTAGGAAAACAGGTGACCAGAACACTGTGCCTGTCTTTGAGGGACCCATTGTTCAGTGGAGGTGGAAAATGCAAGTATAAGCTTTTGGTGTGAGTAGTCTGTAAAAGGAGGCTTGTACCAGGTGATGTGGGAGCAGAGCAGGGAAAGAGAATAGGGGAAATGTCCTGAAGAAGATAAAGGTTGACTTGAGTCTGAAAGGAGAAGGAGAAGGAGGAAGAAGGAGGAATCCGGGCTGAGGGAACCAAGTGCATAAAAGCAGGAGGTAAAGCCTGGGGCGCTTCAAAGACCCGTGTTCCTCGTGACCAGCACACTGGGAGGGGGGGAGCGGCCCTCGCACCTTGCTAGGGGTATTGGGCTGGACGTTCTCAAGTACACTCAGGTGGTGATGCACCAGGAGGTTCTTCTGTGTTTTGTAAAAGCACATAGAATAACCATGCATTACGCTTAAAACCAACCGTGAATTTAGTCTTTTTAAAATATATATATATATTATTGATATTTTACAGAGAGAAAGGGAGAGAGATAGAGAGCTAGAAATGTCGATGAGAAACATCGACCAGCTGCCTCTTGCACACCCCCTACCGGGGATGTGCCCACAACCAATGTACATGCCCTTGACCGGAATTGAACCCGGGACCTTTCAGTCTGCAGACCGACGCTCTACCATTGACCCACACCGGTTTCAGCACCGCTCATTTAGTCTTAAAATAAATACCATTTTTACTTTAAAAATTCAAAGAAAGGCAAGTGGTCCTATTATCGGGGGGAGCTCTCCCAGGCCCCATGTGTTGCTGGTGGAAGTGGGGTTCTTGCAATGTCACAAGAAAAAAGAAATTTCTGAGTCTCGCAGAGGAGGATGAGATAGTGTAGAAAGCTTGATTTCTGTGGAATTAAATCCCCGCGTTTCCAAGGTCCCATTAGGATGAAAGCCGTTGCCCAACGTTTCCATTCCACGCTGGGACCCGGTCCAATCCAGCATCAGACTAGCTTAGTGTGCGCTCCCAGCTGCAGTCCATCGGTCCATTGTGTGTGGGGTCCGAATGGCCAGGGGTCATGCGGCTTCTCTAGGAACACGGGTGAATGCAAAAGAGCCACGAGAGCCAGGAGCCCAAACTCCTTTGTCTAGGGTATTAGGTATTCTCCAATGTTTGCGGATTTGCAGCAGCCCCAACCCCTCTGGCCAATGGTTTCTGTTTTCAGGTTTGACTGACAGGCACTTTCCCCACGTCACCCGGACTCCATGGGCATGTGTCCCTCTTTCCCTTTGTCCAGGACCTTTCCCCAGGGGTCTGTGGGGAGGAGACCGGCGGTCCCCTGGGGAACCTAAAGTTGCAGCTTCCTGGTGAAGCTGCCCAGATGGCCTTGCTGAGGATGTCTGGCCTCCCTTTCGCTCCTTTCTTATTTTTAATAACTAGCTAATTACAATGGCAACAGTAGCAGGTTCCGAAGGCTTAAGAACTATTTGTGAGAGAAAAGCTTAAAATATTTTTTTTTTTCTCCAGCTGGGAAAACACAGTGAATTCAATTTTAGCAGCAAAACCCGGTGATCTAGCCCCGGGGCCCCAGATGCAGCCAGTGAGAGAGGCCCTCCCCAGGCTGATTTCAGGCCCCTGGACTTCCCCTGTCAGGCTGTGGTCTGGAAGGATCCCGCTGGATCTGGTTTTGGTTTGTTTTGCTACTTTCGAAGCTCATCTGGTGGGAACTGAGAGCTGGAAGGGCTTACCAAGAAAATTGTTAAGATCTCACCTGAGAAGGAGGAAACATTTCGGACTAAGACGCCGCAGAGGGTCCTTGTCTAGCATATAAACAATGCTTGAGCGATCTCACCTACACCTAAAAGATTATAAGAGTCACACATTAGTTTTTGAAGCCGTTTTAAGTTTTCTGATTATTAAAAAATGCATGCTCATTATAAAAAATTGAAACAATGAAGATATTTATAATATTAAAAAGTAGGTTTTTTTCCTCATATTTTGTCCTCCCCAGACATAACCACTGTTAACTATTAGATCTATTTTACTTAAATTTAAAAAAAGTTAATTTGCCAATCTACACATTGTAATCACTTTTAGCCAAGTTGAAATCCTTCAATTGCCCCCCTCCCTTGCCTTGGACAATTTCCTATCTCAGTGCATAAGTCTAGTTAAGTTTTTTAGAAATGTTTTCATCTAGTCTGGTTACTCTGACTTTTTAAAAAATATATATATTTTATTGATATTTTACAGAGAGAAAGGGAGAGGGATAGAGAGCTAGAAACATCTATGAGAGAGAAACATCGACCAGCTGCCTCTTGCACACCCCTCACTGGGGATGTGCACGCAACTAATGTACATGCCCTTGACCGGAATCGAACCCGGGACCCCTCAGTCTGCAGACCGACGCTCTACCACTGAGCCAAACCGGTTTTGGCTACTCTGACTTTTATTTTAAAAAAAAATTAATGCAGTATTAGTAACCGGAAAACAAAACACTGTTTCACAACTCTAAATCTAATGTTATTTTCCAAGTTTTTTTTTTTGCATTAAGTCCATGGTAATATTTATTTTAAAAAAGAAGAAATTATTTACTCTTCTATATAGTGAAATTGAATGAGTGGGGATAGACCAGCTTATATTTATTTTCAAGGGAAAATATAATTTTTTGTTTAGAAATGATTTTTGTATTTCATAGATTTGTTCTCTTTCCTTGATTACCTAATGAATGATTTTGCTGGTCCTGGGGTACTTTATGGAGAACCCTCATTTAATAATAATTATATAAGTTCCAGGAGGCTGCTCTGAGTGGGTGATCAGGTAGGTATTCCTATTGGGATTCACCCCGCAAGAGAGAAGTTGTTAGTGTTGGAATTACAATGAGGGAGCCGTAGTTGGGTCAGGGAGCACCTGTGACACTAGGAAGCAAAACTAAAGAACATGTTTCAATCCTAGAGAATGCATTTTCTGAGGAAAATTAAAGCTCTGTCAATTGCCTATAGCCTGCATCTGATGTCCATTTATGGGGACTTTAATATGCAGTTCTAATAGGCAAGAGTTTTCATAGAAAACAAAAACCTAAACCTAAAGACAATAATCAATAAACAAAAGGCAAAAAAAAAAAATGCAGCCATTTGTATGTTGAGCTAAAGTGACAACTAACAAGGGAGCTTGTTGGCGCTGTCCTTAGTGAGTGCTCCCCAAACGCACCAGGCTTCTCCTCTCTTCTCCACTTTAGCATATGCTGTTCCCTCTTCCTGACTTCTCCTTCCACCCGTTCATCCCTCAGAGTCCAGTTTAGGTCCTGTCTCCTTTTGTCCACCTTTTCCAATTGTCTCAGGCAGAATGAATCACTCTCATGGCTGTGTTTCGGTAGTGCTTTGCTGCAACACCTGTACTTTCACATGATGGTCTCCTTCAGGAGAGGGCGAGCTCCTGAGAGACAGTGTCTAACTCCAGTGCTGGCCAGACAATCCCTGGGACGCAGTGAATGTGTGGCACGTTTGCTCAGTGGCGGCCTGCCTAGCACAGGACTACCTGAGAGAAGTGTCAGCTTCCTCACCCCAAAAAAGGATAATGACACCCATCTTCTACCCCCTCTTGGGCATGAAATAATTTCACAACGTACTTGGAGTTCCTCGGTATAAATATAAATAAAGGCTGTTATTACAGAACACATTTAAACATGTTTCATCTCCGAACCATGTAATCAAATGGAGTTAATATCTGCTTGTTTCTTTACCAGATGCTTTCACGGCGACTCATGCTACTTTTCTTTTATTTTAATTTTAGATTTACTTTCATAGTTCAGTGACCTCTTTCTGAGCACTTTCCATATTTTAGTGTATAGTCAGGGTGGTGTCATTGATACTTTTGCTTTGAGTTTTGGAAGAAAATTCTGCGTATTCATGGTCAGTTCTTTTTTTTTTTCAGAAAAATCTGCCCTAACATACAACTCGTGTGTAGGAGTGTATGTCTGGTAGGCTTCGCGGTGCTACCTCAAGCGTAGAAAGCCAACAGGATGGTGTTTTAAATCAGGATGAGATCATGCATTATGGGATTAGCCCTGAGAGTCGGAGATTCAATTTGCGCACGGCCAACTTTTTGGTTCATTGAGCAATGATCAAATTATCAGCGCTATGAGGTCTAATCTTGAGGGTATAGAACTACTGTCCTAAGGTCCTGTTTGACATTTTTTTGGCGATATTGTGTTTTCTTCTTCAGACATATTATACCGTGTTCTAAAGTGCCCCGGGGGGGGGGGAGCACAGTCCCAAACAAGCTTCCTTCCGAAGCAGAGAGGAGACTGGAGGCTGTTTGCACAGCGGTTAAGCGCGTGGACTTTGGGAGAGAAAAATACTTAGGTCGGGTCTGAATCCTGATGCTAATAATATTCTTAACAGTTGCTGGCTGTTTTTCCTTGGGCAAATTAATTACACTCCCTTCAACTGTGAAGCGGAGGCAATACTTCCTGTCTCACATGGTTGTTCTGAGAACTAGAGTAAATAATGTGTTGAATACAGCGCCCGGGCTCTTGCAAACGCACAGAAAAACGTTACCAGAATTACGGAGGCAATGAAAGGAGGGGTCCCGCTGTCCTCCCTGATCCTGTAGCATGAAATTACTCTGCCAGCCTCATGGGCCGGAATTTGGGACTATCCCCATACCAGGGCATGCTAGGCGGCTCATTATGCAGCCCCCAATGACCCCTGCCTTCTGGGGCTTCACACCCTTGTGAACACTCTCCCCGAGGCTGTGGGCTGGCTCTAGTGACTCACTTCTATCAAAGGGAAGATGACAAAGGTGAGGAGATGTCACTGGGAGAAGGTTGCAAAAGTATGTGCCTCTGTCTTGGGTGTCTTTCATCTAGGGCGTGTCTCACTCTCCCCGGGGTTACACGCCCAGGAATGAGGCTGGCTCCACTCCTTTGGGAGGAGCGAGCTTGGGAGCACACACCTCCTTCAGTCACTGTCTCCCTTCCGTCTCCACCAGACTGCCGCCTTGAGCCAGAGGCAACCAGCTGAGCCACACCTGGCTTTCTAACCCACAGAAACTGTGAAATAATAAATGTCTGTGGTTCCAGGATGCTACGTTCCGGGGGAATTTGTCATGCGGCCGTGGATCACTAACACCATGCCAGAGCCAGGCCCCCCTAACGCTGTGCCGCTGGCCTGGCAGCACTTGCTGCAGACAGCTCATAAAGGGTATTCTAAAAGGCTTTCCAGGGTGTGTTCGTTGGTTTGTCTTTGAGGGGAAGGAAGACGGAATTTCATCACATGGCCCATGTCTCCCTCTCCTGCTGGTCCATAGAACCCAATCATACTGCATTTGCTTCATCCCCTCGCAAGGCCGCGCGGTTGTTGGCACCGTAAGGAAGTCTCCACAGTTTCTCTCTAAGGGCACTCCTGCCTCTCATTTAGGAAGCCCCATTTGCTCCTCCTCTCAGATCTGAAGTCAGTGCCCTGCCTCTCTCTCTCTCTCTCTCTCTCTCTCTCTCTCTCTCTCTCTCTCTCGGCTGGCTCTACAGATCTTAATTATCGTTCTGATAACAATTGCCTACTTAGCATGTCTGGTATTTGAGTCCAGACACGTGAGTTGATCTGAGGATGGTATTTTTCTCAAGGCTCCTAAGTGCTTGTCCAATAGGTGCTCAATGAGAGTTTTGTGCGATGAAGGAAGGAACGATTGAACTCTCCGATGGCAGTATTGTTTTCGGCATCCAACCTCTTGTGAAGTGCAAATATGCTTTCCTTTATATTTTTGTGATGTGTGACAGGGGGTTTGCACTTGTCGTATAAACTGATCTGAAAGGAAAAGAATGAACAGTTTATAGTCGCTGACTTAGAAGCAGGCAGGAGCAGAGCAGTTTGGCCCTCAGAGTGTGGTTGGATGTGGAGCACATCCTGATCACGCCAGCAGTGGAGTTCAGGGGTTGCTGGGAAATGCACTCATTAGAACTACCTCCATCCTATCCGTGAATAAAGGTGGAGAAATAGTCATTTATGTGTTGTAATATCACTCATTCATATTTCCCAAGAGTCTTGGTATTTCCTTTTATAGAACTTGCAAGTTGAAGACTGGCTATGACATTTGTCTCCAGGCGTATAAAGTTGGAGTTGTCTCTGAGTCTTGATCTAGTGATGAATTGGATCAAATCCAGTGGCAGAGTTACTGCCAAGACACATCATTATGACTATTGCCACATTCATCTCAGGCTTATTATTATTGTTATTATTACTATTATTAAGAACCCTTAACAGAGCCCTAACAAAAAACTCAATTCTCAGTTCCATGTTAGGTCCCAAGCACAACATGGAAAATTGACTTTTTATAATCTAACTGTAGAACTCTGATAAACTAAGGCCAATAACAGTTCTCCTTCTCACTTTCATATCCAAATGTGTGCTAATGATGAAATACTAGAAATACTTGAATGAAAGTCACTGCAAGTGCTTAAAAAGTGAAGCATCAACAGAAGGAATTAGGAGCCCCAAGACACAAAAATACTTAAGTCAGTTTTCCAAAGTGAGAGGTAACCATTAATACAGAAAGAAACTTTGAAATTTGGCAGGTATCTGGATAATTTCTATTGAGATCTGGTTACACATTTTATGTTGACCAAAGGAATGAACGTGTTTCAAAATGCTTTATTTTTGGCAGCAAAGCCTCTAAGAAAGGTCGTGAACTAACTTTGAGCTTCCAGTTGAAGCGGGTGAAGGTGAAGGGGAGAAAAGAACTTCAGGAACTATGTCTTATTCATCTTCGTTTGCCACGCTAGCAGTAGGTGGTCAGTAAATGTTGCTGGATCCTTAAATCTTGGTCTTAGTATTCACTTCCAACTAATTTATAATTTAGATCACACAACTCAACAAGTCTACTTTAGAATATCATTTGCAATTTATATCTTATGAAAGTATGACATCAGATTTCACGGTCTTATCCTGTTCTTGTGCGTGTTCCTTGGTTGCTGTAGTAACGGAGTTGCCATGGATTACGCTGCAGGAGTTGTAAGGGTCAGGAAAGACCAGAGCCCTGTCATTCTTCATTCAAAGGCAATTGTCCCTGAAAAATGTGACTTGCTTCAATATTAGGACCTGGGCACTGATATTAAACTAGAATGATACTTCGGTTAAAAACCAATAATTAACCTTGTCTTCAACTCTGGGTCACACTTTCATAGCAATTTCATAAAGTGGACATTCCTCTGTTTCATTCTTGAAGTCCTAGTTAGGTTTTTAAATAATACGTCTCCTGGAAAAGTACACGGGTAATCGTTGCAATTTATTTTATGTCATTATCTCAGCCCTTGAGACCTCGCAGTCCCAGCTCTTCTCTCCGAGGTAATTGCACACATCTTGGGTCTATGTGAGGTGATGTTAATATTCAGGGCACCGGCCCCTTTGAAAGGATTCACGGCCTACAATGAAACACTGTCTTGATGCCTTTCTGCGAAATTTGTTTTTAGACAAGTATAGGGTATTTACTTTATAAAGAACAATTTTCCTCAGAATCACAGTCTTTGATGTCACCGTTTTACAATATGTATCCTGAAGAGCAGTTTTAATTTCAAAGTGGGGGACTACACAGCTTGTTATGTTATAATAAAAGCTTTCAGATGATAAATTAAGACCATCTTTGAGGTACACAAGACACCATTATTCTCTTAATACTTATCAGTATTTTTTTTTCACTAAGTTGTTTTGAATTGGTGCCGTACTTTACACACGGTGGCATAGAACATGCTTACGTAGTTACTTAGATTTTGTAAAAGCAGAAGTGTGAAAGGTTGGAGCCCACATAAGACACATACATATAAGTTGTACTTTTCTTTTAAAAGAGGGATTTAATATTTCTTTTTTTTGGGGGGGAGGATTTGATATTTCTTAAGATTTCAGGTTGTGTGAAAAGGTTACCTTAGAAAGTGGTCAAATAATGTTAAGATTTATTTTTATGACCCAAAACAAATTGAAATGCATATGCATATTTCATTCATATATCTAAATTCTAGTAGTTATTGCTACAAACATATTTGGAGCTTTGTCCCTTTAAAAAGAAATAAATTATAAAATTTTTGATGATGTAAAATATAAGAATTCAGTTGTTCTTAATAGAAAACAATCTTCACAAAAGTTTTAATAAGCTGTGTTCAAATTCTTTGTACATTTATTTTTTAAAGGGTAAAAGTGATTTTTTCTGCATTTCTTGTTTCTAGTGATCAATAAAATTTTATTCAATGCCACATTCATTATAGTTGAATGAACAACATTATTGATGTTAGCAAAGAAAATGATTCCAATTTACTCAGTTATTAAATGCATTGACTATATGACAGAAAATTATTTCCTTGGAAAAAATAAATTTTATTCTTTCTGTGAAATACAGAGAAACTCCAAGCAAGATATTTGACTTACTCGAGTGTCTAATTATAGTCATAATTGAAAGCATTGATAGTTATGCTGCTATTTATCTAACTTGAAACTTGCATTCATATTTCAGCAAGAGAGCGGAACACAGATAAATTTGGAAACTAGAGATCGAATTTATTATCAAAAGACTCTTCCCTCCTTACTACTCACCCCTCCTCCAGCCATTCCCTCTCATCTGCAACAAGTTTTAATGAAGACAAGCAGATTGACCATATTTTGATTAATAACCTCAAGACCCATTCATTATTCCAAATTGTCAAAATTGCTTTCACTTTGCCTTGGCCTGGTCTCAGAGAATAAAAATAACTGATAATTTTAAATATCTATGCTAATATCACTTCCTGTATTCTAGAAATACCTAGCTTTTACACATTTAGCTCTTACGGATGAAGGAAACGTCGTATTTCTCCTAGATAATTCTGTATTTACATTAAACATATATTTATACAGTGCGTCATTCTGTAAAAATGAGCTCCAACAAATAGGACTTTTGCAGCCTTAACACTCCTTGTACGCAGGACACTCCCTTTGATGGCAACGGGAGATTCTGAGCTGCAGAAAGAGGTTTTTGAGAGGCAGAAAGAGGGATAAGAAAATCAGCGTGAAGGTTTATATCCATTAGCTGAGAACAGAATCATGGATTGCGCCAACTATTTATTTGTGACACCAACTCAGTCACCAGATGATTTTAATTATGGGCACTGTTATTTTATTACCGTCATTGGTCTTCCTTTAGGTATAAATCAGCTTTCCACATCGATAAAATCTTATTGTTAACGTATTAGTGAAGAAGGTGAAAAAGCAAATATGTTTTTTTTGTACAGAATTAGTAATGTCTTAAAACCTAACTTTGTTTATTGGACATAATTTCATCAAACTCCAGATCAAAGTTCTTAGGTTTGAGCAAACACTTAGTAAGAGGCTTCCAATGAAATATTACTTTTTTTTTAAAAAAACATATGCTTTTATCTTTCAACTGCCTATTATTTGCTAACTATTCTTTCTATTTTTCTACGAGCCCCCAGTGGCACTTCCTGAATGACATTTCAATAGAACTTTCCAAATACAGTGCAACAAAGAGATCAAGGCCCACTGGGAAAATAGAGCAGATTTTTTTTTTTTTTGGTGTGTGTGTGTATGTGAAATGAATAGTTTCAATTATGTCTTTTCTGCCCACTCCATTGAACCTTCCAGCGTCCACCCCCCACCCCAAACCCCAAATCAGCACATAAAAACACTCAGACCCGCTTCTTCACACCTTCTTACCAAGCGATTTAAAACCAGCGAGGCCTCCAAGCAGGTGCATTGTTCCCTGCATTTTCTAGGTCTGGGTCCCTTCTCCTCTGCCAGCTCATCGCTGAGAGAGATAAGCAGACCTCCTACTGCTCAATTATGATCTTGTTTTCAGTCCTGCCCCCAGGATCTATAGCAATCTCAGCAAGCGCTTGAAAAATGGACTTGTTTTAAAAGAAGAGTTAGCGGTGGCTGTGACAGATGACTATGAGACCTCCCGTTATTCAGCCTTTCAGAGAAGGGTCACCCCTTCATTTCCAGCTAGTGTTTCAGTCCCTTGAAAACAGTTAAAGCAGTTATGTTAGTGTCAGTTACACTTCTTTGAAACTGTAGGTGTAATTGCAAGTAAAAGCCAATTATCTTGTAGGTATTCCACTTTCACATTGCGGATGAGCCACGTTGAAAAGTCATACATCAAGGCATTTCACACATTGAAGTTATGTGAACTCAGGAAAGGCACTTCTGAAGAAGAGTGACAAGCTCTCGTGGGTTGCTCAAAAATGCTGGTTTTTAAATTTTTTAAAAAATGAACACATAAACGTGTACAAGCATCAGCCACTAGAAAAAGCAATTCCCGAGGAAGCAAAGTTTTTATAGTCTATGACCTTTTAGTGGAAATAACTATTTTATGAGAACAAACATCCAGTTAAAATTTCTTGGGCAAAACTCCAAATTTCCTTTTATTAACTATTTCCTCCAAAATGATGCTGGCTCTTTTTTTGAGTCGATATTTATCAGTACACACATAATGTTACTGAGCTATGCAGTACAAGTTCTTTCTAACCTCAGAATATTCTTGAATTTTATCTCTAAGACTGTCTTGCTATTTCAATCACTTCTTAAGCAAAACTCTGTGACTTGCAGCGAGACAAACTTTCTGGGTCTCATTATCTTTTCGCTCAGAAATCTTGCTACTTTGAACTTGCCTTCAAATGCACTTTATTTTTATTTTATTTTATTTTTTTTAATATATATTTTATTGATATTTTACAGGGAGGAAGGGAGAGAGATAGAGAGCCAGAAACATCGATGAGAGAGAAACATCGACCAGCTGCCTCTTGCACACCCCCTACCGGGGATGTGCCCGCAACCAATGTACATGCCCTTGGCCGGAATCGAACCCGGGACCTTTCAGTCCGCAGACCGACGCTCTACCACTGAGCCAAACCGACCTCGGCTCAAATGCACTTTATACAAAGACCAAAGAATTTGTGTACCACTTGAAGCTAGTCACGACAGCTTTTACTTAGAGCACAATTTTGTGGATTTAATACATATTAAGCTTAATGGTAGGTTTAAGGAATAAGCATGAATTTGATAGATAAATATTAAGATTATAATTGGACCCACTGTCCCAGAATTTTTACAATGTAATGTACTAGCAGTGTCTCAGTTCAACGAAACAAAGACACCAAAATGTCTTTGAGTGAATTCAGCAAAATTTAAATTTTATGCCAATTTGCCACTTACTCATCACCTTAATGACTTTACTTCTGTTTTATTGTTTTATGTCTGCTCTTTTAATTCATCTCTCTCTCTCTCTCTTTCTCTCTCTCTCTCTCTCTCCCCCCACACACTTCCAATGTCCTGTGGCTTTATGCTGTTTTCTTGGATTTTAATTGGTTCTTAATTGTGAGCAGTAGAAGCTGACTCTTTCTAGTTACCGTATTTGCTGGCGTATAAGACGATTTTTTTTGGCCCTGAAAAATACGTATTTGCTGGCGTATAAGAGACTGGGCGTATAAGACGACCCCCTAACATTTCCACTAAAAATACAGAGTTTGTTATATACTCGCCTTATAAGACTACCCCCCACTTGGAGGCATATTTTTCAGGGCCAAAAAGTCATCTTATACGCCGGCAAATACGGTATGTAAAATAAATTTAATTAAAGGAATATTGAGTAGATCACAGGCATCTTGAGAGGGCTGCAAAACCGCATTCAAGGCCAAACCTTGTGGAATAATGCCCCAAACCACAACCACAGAGACACCCTAATGAGAAACCACCTCCACTGTTCTGCCATGAGTACCTTTACTTTCCCTTTGTCCATCTGCACCAGGAACTCCATTGGACAATGATTATAAAATCACTGTGGCTTCTACTAATGCCATCAAATCTGTTTTGATTTTTTTTTACAGAGAGGAAGGGAGAGGGATAGAGAATTAGAAACGTCGATGAGAGAGAAACATCGATCAGCTGCCTCCTGCACACCCTCTACTGGGGATGTGCCCGCAACCAAGGTACATGCCCCCGACCGAAATTGAACCTGAGACCCTTCAGTCCTTAGGCCGAAGCTCTATCCACTGAGCCAAATCGGTTTCAGCACTTTGAGGATTCTTGGTATTAAAAATGTCTCACTTACAATAGAGTTTTGAAGAAGAAAAGAAATATTTTCCATAGGTGTTAAAATGCCTCACAATGATCCCTCACTCTTAATGATCTATTCATCCATCCATCCATCCATACATACATACATACATACATACATTCTTTATTTTAACAAACATTTATTGAGCACTTGCTTTTTGGCAGAGAAAGTGCTGGGAGCTCTGGGTGCAAAACCAAATAAGGTCCAGATGCAGCTTTAAAGCACTCCCCATAGAATGAGGAAGGGAGGTGGGAGAGCAGATGTCTGTGACTCAGTGTCATGAACACTATGGCCTAGTCAAGCACAGGCTGGGGTTGGGTGTTAGGCCCCTGTCCACCGGGGGCTCTTTGTAGGAGACATTGGGTCTTTGTAGGAGACATTTGAATCTTCAGGGTGTTTCAGTTGTCACAGCTAGCATTAGTTATACCAAATAAAATACAGGCCACATGGTAAATCAGGAAAGTTAGTGTTATCCAGAAGAAGGGGGCTTGAGATGTCCTCTTTAAATAATCCAGTACAGCTAAAGTCAGACAGATGAGTCTGGAGAGGAAATCAGAGGCCAGATCTCAGAGGACTTAAGTCTGTCTTGTTAAGAATTCTTTTTATTTTCTTGAGGCTCTGGGGAGACACCGAAGAATTTTAATACCTTTTCCACCTTTCCACCTGGGAAACAACTTACCAGCATCCTCTGCGGAGCTCCACTAACCTGATACACTACAATCCGCTCTGGCTAATAAAAAGGGATTGGTCTTTTCAGCCTTCCTGACTTTATTAGTTCAAACATGCAATGCTTTCATATTCTATAATTACACTTTAAGTAGCAGGCTTGTGTAGGGTAAAGGACAACTTGAGTTGAATCTGTTGTGTGCTCCAAATCGTAGGTAGTGTCTCATTTACAAGTCAGCCTATACAGAGCACCAGCTTTGGGAAGGCCAAGGGCATTACAACAAATAGATTTATAGACCTTTTAAAAGTGATGCTGAAGAAGTTAAACCAATCCACAGTGGTGTTCACCTGAGCTTTAAGGCATTTTAATAGGACTGTATGTTTTCCACATATAACATGACCTATTGAGAATGAGTTTTCATCATTGGGGGATAAGAGATCCGTATTAAAGTTATATTTTATTATTCAGAAAATAAATAAATCCTAAATATTTGAGTGAATGTTAGAGGAAAAGATGTAATTTATTATAAGCAAAGCAAAACAAAACAAAAAAACCAACCCAACATAGAATATTAAATTTTTTTTATTTTTAAAATATATTTTATTGATATTTTACAGAGAGGAAGGGAGAGAGATAGAGGGCTAGAAATGTCGATGAGAGAGAAACATCAACCAGCTGCCTCTTTTACACCCCCTACTGGGGATGTGCCCGCAACCAATGTACATGCCCTTGACCGGAATAGAACCTGGGACCTTTCAGTCTGCAGACGGACATTCTACCACTGAGCCAAACCAGTTTCGGCTTAAGTTTATTTTAACATGTATATTTTATTAAAAATCAGTATCTTCTTCAGATCATAACTTCTACCTGAGATTTAAGACCCTCATTTTATTACATATTTCTCAAATAATTAAAAGTCATAAATACTAAAGCAAATTTAGTATAAATGTCCTAGAAGTTTTCCATTTGGCTCTATTCAGGACCATCAGTAACTCCACTAAAGGGTTAACTTTGGACCATTCTTCATGTTGAAATTCTATATAAAAATATCTATATTCTCATTGACCTTATATATTTGGGAATAAATTAGTGTGTCTATTAGTCATTTCTCACTAGGTGTGCTTCATAACAAATAAGCCCAGAATCTCAAGAACAAACAGTTACTTCTCGCACTGCATGTTGGCTCCGATAGACGTTGGCATCCCTGGTTCTGCTCTGCATCTTCTTCATTTTAAAATCAGGATGAAAACGTGCTCACTCTCTGGGACATATTGTCCACTGCCTACAGCAACCCTATGACCAAGCCTGGATGACAGTGGGGAAGGAATATACTCCTATTTCAAGGAGAGCAACAAATAATTGATAAGCATAATCTACCACAATCTATAAAAGCATTTTTCAATGTGAACAAAAATAATAGTCTTTCTTATTTTTTTTTCCTCTTCAGTATTTGTTCACTGACTATCACTCTTCTTTTTCTACTACTAATTTAGGAAATTGAACTCAATCTATACCGATACACCAAACACTACATACCTTTAACATTCAATCAATAGTGAATAGGATGGAATAGAAATCTAAGTATTTTCTCTGCAAGGATTTTTGAGGGCAGAGATTACTATCAGGAGTGGGTTAGTGTATATGGTTGACTAGGCAGATGCAGAATTGTGAGAGCTTTAAGAGCGCATTCTCTGGAGTCGGAATACTGGGTGGTCAAATCCGGCTTTGCCAGTTCCAGCTGAGTGGCCTAAGCCTCCATTTTCTCGTCAGCAAAATAGGATTAATGATAGTACCTGCCTGTAATGGAAAAAAAAAATCCATGTAAATGTCTTAGCACCATGCTCAGCAAGTGTTCTTGCAACTGTAGTGATTGTTTCCTTCTGGTCATTCATCCAGCAAATATTTACCGTCGATTTTGTGTCGGGCGCTGTGCCTGGCACTGAGGGTACAGGTATGAAAGGCATCATGTTGACCCTCAAGGCATTTCCAGTTTAATGAAGGAGAAGAGAAGAGTAAGCAGGGGAGACAGCCTGATGGGCGCATGAGGCAATTGACATAGGAGAATTATGCTTAATGGGTGCTAAAGAAAAACACAGTCAAAGAAAAGCATATCTTAGATTAGAAATCAAAGTGTTTACAGACTGAAAAAAAATACATTAATAGAAGAAGGAATTCAGAATATCATAGTATATTCGTGCACTCAAAAGCATAGGGTATAGAATCTTAGTTTGGAATAATGAAAAAGTTCTGGAGATGAACAGTGGTGAACTCCACACCTAAAAATGGTGGAAGTGGTAAATATATATATATATATATATATATATATATATATATATATATATATTCCTTGAGGTGGACAGAATGGAATTTGAGGAGCTTAATGATTCAGGTTTTCTTAGTTTAAAAAAAGATGTGATTTCTGGTCATTAGTGGCAGGGACTATAGTAGAATCCAGGGCTTGACAAGGCCATGGAGGATTGGGACTGAGGAAAATCAGAAAGCAAATCAGTTCTCTGTGAGGAAGTGGGACGCTGAGTTACCTGATGGCCCAGCTGCTGTTAAAAGACTTGTCTCCATGATGATATGGTGACACCCCTCTTGGCTTCTGTGTCTTCTCATCCTTACCCATGGTGGAGAGGGGACTTCCAGTGTGATAGAGTAGAGATGAAAGTTAACTAGGGGTGTAGAGTCTAAATCAGCATGTAAGGGAAAAAATACATGGTCAAAATTATTCTTCAAGTTTCTTGTAGTGAAGCCGTACTAGTGACTTATATACTTTTTAAAAATAAGTACAAGATCTCTGGATTTGAAAGAGAGCACTGTTTCTGGGGTTGAGCAGGATATGGCATCACCTATGTTCAATAAATTCTATACATACACACATATATGAACAACAGACCACAATACTCACCTTGGCTGAAACAGTTATAACATGATAGGCTTATAGCATGAGCCAAGGCTGTATGAGGAAACAGCATATTTTTTCATCTGCTTCCCTACCCTCAACCCACCCCCATCAGGCTCATTGAATGGAATCGTCAGCATATAGTTGTATCATTTTAAATTAAATTATATTATTATTTCATTGTTCTATTATATAAAATACATATTCATTAAATTCTTAAATGATATGGCTCCAGTGTAATGTATCAATGTTTTGTTGTTCAAGTCAAGTGATATTAAAAGAGAAAGGTGGTTTGTGTATATTTTTGGTGGGGAGGAATGGTGGTAGGGGGTAACTGCTTTACTCTGAGGAATCCAAAGAGCTAAACCAACTCCTGTTCCACTATTAAGGTCCACTGACTGCAGTGCCTGCTGTTACCTTCCCAAATGGTGCCTGCTCCATGGCCTTGAGGGATGTCCAGGGTGAAGGAAGAGAAGGCACCTCAAAGGATGTCCAGGGTGAAGGAAGAGAAGGATGGCAACTAGGGAAAAAAGAAACACTTCGGCACACACCAAGACTGATTATATGGAAAGAAAGGTGACCCTAAGGAAAACTAGAAAACAAAACATTTTGTAGCATCTTCTTTTTTTTAAAAAAAAATGTTTTTATTGATTTTAGAGAGGAAAGGAGATGGAAAGAAAAAAAGGAATATCAATGATGAGAATCATCGATCGGTTACCTCCTGCATACCCCCACACCAGGAATTGAGCCTGTAACCAGGGCATGTGCCATGACTGGGAACTGAACCGTGACCCCCTGCTTCATAGGTTGATGCTCAACCACTGAGCCATGCCAGCCGCGTAGTAGCATCTTTATTATGGCATATGCTTTCCTCTTCAGCTAGTAATAAGATTGTTTTTTCCCCTCCTCTAAATGGCCTTTCCATGCATGTTTTTTTCAGACATATATATGGCTTACAAATGGTCTTTTGTAGTTTCTACAGCCTGGAGTCAAGAGTAGGAAAAAACTCATGATAAGTTGTCTTGGGCTTGGCTCCTGACAAGGTGGGTGAGAGGATGCAGGAATTTTGAGTGTCGGTAAAATTCATTGAAATGGTTAAACAAATGTGGTTCCAGGCTGGGTTCTTAGAAGAATGCAATAATTAAATGATCACAACTCCTATTGTGGATTGTATTTCTCAGGTCCTGAGGGGTTTCCATTTATGTTCCACATCCATGGGAGATTATGGAGGGGTCCCACTGAGGCTTCATAGAAGTGAAAGCATCAAAGGCTGCAATGGAGGAAATAATTTCTGAGTTTAAGGTCTTGAGGGTGGAGCAGTTTTCAGACAATGATGAGGTTCAGGTGTGGCCATGAAATGTGGGTGTAACGGGAGGTCATTGAAGGTCATTGAAGTGTAAGACTACGGGTTTGCAAGGCTCATAAAAATAAATTACTGGCGAATGGATGGAGCAAGGAGGAGACTGGTGAACCAAGTGGGCGAACCCCCCAGGCTCATGGGGAGGCAGTGAAAATCAGTGGATAATAGCCACAGGGAGAGGCAAGAGCTAACTGAGTGGTGCTGACTTTAAAGAGAGCAGTTGTGTAAGAGAATGGATCAGGGTCAAGAGGTGACAGTGATTGATTTGCCTTACTTTGGAAAACTGAAATGGGGAATTCAGGTTTCTATCCAGGTTAGGAAGAAAGCAGCCGGTCAGGGAAAAAGAATTGTATTGTCCCAGAGATTGTTAAAAATAGAATAAAAATTCCCAAGGGAAAGATGCTAGGGTGATGATAAATGCAAACAAATATACAAATAAATAAAATAACTGAGAACAGAGCAGAGGTGACAGGAAATTAGGTTTAATCTATTATGACATCTGAATATGGATAGTTTCTGGGTTGGTTAATTCACAGTTCTAACCCCTTCATTCAAGAGCACATGTCCTTCCCATTTTTTTCTTTTGCTGCATTTACTCTGGCTTGTTCACAGGTTAGTTCTCCTTACACAGTGGAGAAGAAAATTGTGGCGAAACTGCCCAAATCCTCCAGGAATCTTGGGAAGCTATATACTAAAGGAAGACTGGTATCCTTTCTGGGTTGTCTGTATAGGCAAGGAAACATTTACCTGAAGCCCCTAGAATTCTCATGTCATCATTGGCTACACTTGTTTCTAAACCAATAACTGGCAAGGAGAATGAGGTCACCATCACTGGGCTATAAAGCAGTTTCCCATGGAGACTACATAGTATATGAAAAAAAATTAATAAAGTTCTATTAACAAAGAGAAATTGTTGTTGAGTAGGCGACCAGTAGCATTAAACAAACAAAACCCCACAGAATATTCTTAAAATTGATTACATTTGTACTTATTTTCCATTGTGTAAATAAAAATACAATTGTAGTCTACTTCAGTTTGGCCTGTGCTCTCATTATTTCACCAACATTCCTCTTGTAAACTCGCTTATGATCTCCAAGTTGCTTAAACTTCCGGACCACTTCCCAGACACTATCTTCCTTGACTATAGGCATTGATCGATAATTCCTAAGATAGTCTTTTCTCTTGGCTTCTGATTCATCATGCCCTTTTGCTTTGCTTCCTTGTTCTGTGGTTACTGTTAAAACTTTTACTTTTTGCTTATTCTACACCAGTGGTTCCCAACCAGGGGCAATTTTGGTCCCTAGGGAACATGTGGCAATGCCTGGACACCTCTTTGGTTAACATAACTGAGGGGATGCTAATAACATCTAGTGAATAGAGGCAAGGATGCTGTTAGGCATCATACAATGCACCGGGAAGCCCCCATCACAAATAATTATTGGCTCAAAAGGTCGTCCAAGCCAAGGTTGAGAAATCCTGTCTACACTAAGCTTCCCCTAACAGAGCTCCTCTGGGGTTAAGTTTGAATGTTGCCTTCTCATTCTATCTTCTCTCCTTAGCTTATCTCACCCCAACCCTGAATATTTAATATTATTTATTTACCAACAATCTTATGTATATTTTAAGATTAAATCTATTTTCTGAGTTCCAAATCTAGGTGTTTAACTGTCTACTTGAAAGTTTCCTTTTGCTAGAAAACTTGGTTCCTTGGTCTCTGTTTACTTAATATTTATCCCATTCATCCGCAAGGCCTCAAGGACATGCTCTAGTCTGTTTAGACCATACTTGACTCACAGAACCTTGAGCTTTCACTTCCTATTACTGACAACAATCCCCTGTAAAGTCTATAAGTTCCGGAAAAACTAATTTGTTCAAAATTGTACCACCAATGCCTATGCATTAGTCTGTAGAAAAGTATTAAACATTTATTGAATGAGCATGACAAATTAGAAGTTATCACTTTCTTCGTCTTCTCTTTCATCTTCACTTGCAATGTAGTATTTTCCAAAAAGGAAGAGTTTTATCATTTTTCTTACTGGTGTTTCTAGATGGAATGAGAAGCAGAGAATACCAAAGTTGCTGAAGTGGAAGCTGGGGAATCGGTCTGGGTTCCTCATCAACTAATTGACTTTTTGCCACATACCAATGTGTGATGGACATCTGCCCTTCAGAGTGATCAAAAATGACTCGGTGCCACAAACATGAAGGTGGCTTTATATTAATCCACAGAGGTTACATATTTGAATGCTAAGGTTCTTTCAAATGTAAGTTCATGGAAATTATACATTTACCTGCAATAGGCCAAAACATATAAGACTAATTAAATGCATACACATTTTCTTTGCTTTTTCTTGGCATTGTATCAATTCAGTTTGAAATACAAATTATTTCACACTGATCAGAAGAGTCTATCTATCTAGCTAAATATATGTGTATATAGAATATATGAATGTAATATAGTAAAATAAATTCATTATTACATATTATATATATATATATATATATATATATATATATATATATATATCCCTAATATGCAAATAGACCAAACTGTGGAACAACCAAACAATTGGTCACTATGACATATACTGACCACCAGGGGATGTGCTCGGAACATGGCAGGTGTTGGCCGCAGAGGGATGGTAGAGCTGGTGAGTGGTGGTACCAGACCAAGGCAGGGTGCTGGTTGCTGTGGGGGCAAGCCTCTCTCTGGTGGTTAATGAAAATTCTTTGCTCCTGCATGCTGCAGTTCCACCTAGTGCTTGCACCTGCTGCCAGCACCAGCCCTGATCACCTCTGGGGACTTCTCCACTTACCCCTGCTCCTGAGGGGCAATTGGGGCAGCAGCCACCACTCTCACCCGCTGCTGGCATTGGCCTCAGTTGCTCTGTTTTATCAATGAGTATGAATAGGGCTGGAGCTGTCAGCGCATGGGAGCGGAGGTGGGGGGGCAGGGGGAGCTGCCAGCAGAGAGGGGACTGGAAGTCACAGCAGGAGGGGCCAGACAGGGGTGCAGAGGATGGGCCGAGACCTGCCCCTGTGCCCAATTCAGCCTCACAGCCCACAGTTC
This sequence comes from Vespertilio murinus, assembly GCA_963924515.1. Classification (NCBI taxonomy): domain Eukaryota; kingdom Metazoa; phylum Chordata; class Mammalia; order Chiroptera; family Vespertilionidae; genus Vespertilio; species Vespertilio murinus. The sequence continues at coordinate 31,612,057 of OZ004707.1, forward strand.
CTTTCAAGGTGCACAAATTTCTGCACTGGGCCCCTAGTAAATTATAATGATTCAGCATGAGCTATTTTCAATATATAAAGTCCATGGAAGGTAGTTTCTTTTTGGCGGGGTTGGGGGTGGGGTGTTGGTATGTAAACATGTACAGCTTTATAGATAGCAGTCTTCATTTGGACTGGAAAGACCAAGGAGAAAGAGTTGTACCAGTCTTTCAATAGCTTCCACCGATCCATTAAACTTAAAATAGATTAATCTCTAAAGACAGTCAACTTTCCGGACACAGCAATTACCGTGAAAGATGGCAAGACCAAGACATCCATTTAATGGAAACTTACCTCCCAATATAGCTCCTTGCATAATTCTAGTTCTGATTCTTTGCAGGCTGGCCTTCCTGCCTCTGTTGCCAACCTGCTCAGTGCCGGGAGAGACAGAGAAGAATGAGTTTCTGAACTTTCCAAGGTGTTCACCTGGAAAGGAGGCAAACTTAGAACATCTTAAAAGTATTAAAATCACCTTTTTTTTTTTTGACAAAAAAAGATAAATGAAACCCAGGAAAATAAATTACGATTTAGGTGACCTGTACCAAGATCACTGACTCAGGGGCAGTTAGTGTGAAGAGACTGTACCATGGATTGCACCTCATCTACTCCAATTTACTCAAGGAATCACAGCAAGGAAACATGTTGATACAGATTTGTTTTTAAGTTTGTTTTATGGCAAATTTATTCTGAAGCAACATCCACCAGATTAGAGGAGGCATTAAAGTTGAACTCATATTTAAGCGTAGACCTCAAAAAAAGGCTTATAAGCTACGTGGAGAATGAGTATAATGTGTAGTCATCCATTCATTCTTTTTAAAAAAAAATATTTTATTGATTTTACACAGAGAGGAATTGAGAGGGATAGAGAGTTAGAAACGTCGATGAGAGGGAAATATCGACTAGCTCCCTCATGCACACCTCCCACTGGGGATGTGCCCGCACCCAAGGTACGTGCCCTTGACCGGAATCGAACCCGAGACCTTTCAGTCTGCAGGCCGATGCTCTATCCACTGAGCCAAACTGGTTTCGGTCCATCCATTCATTCTTAAAACTAATATTTATTGAGCGTTGTTGATAGTGCCAAATGTACAGTTTGCTTCCAAAGATTCAAGGAGTGTCCAAGCTGAAATGGTAATTTAGGAATAGTCAGATTCCTTCCCCCTCCCTTGAAGACACTGAGTCAGACTTTGTGAAAGTGGTTACTAAAGTAGTTGCTACTCCTGTTTTTCCCTAACACAGGCAGTAGCCACGTCTCAGGGATCTGGCCACTCTTCAAAGCCTTCCAGGGCTGCGTGCATTTCCCCCTCTGCTGGGCGCCGAGCTCCTCTGGAACACTCAGTTTGGTATTCAACGGGACACTGGGCAGGACCCACCGCCTATGGCCAGTGTTCCCTGTGGAGATGCATTGAAATCTCTGCTTGGGTCTCGGTTAAGTGAATTTTTTTTTTTTTTTAACATTTTGAGAACTTGTGAAAGTGTAAAATATTGCAATTATATACAATAGGTGACTGTAGGCAATTTAACTTTAAATGATAATCAGAAAGACCTGAGAGTCAAATCTAAGATTAAATAAAATGCTTAATTTTCTTCTGTTCTCTTCCACCTCCTTACTTATAGGCCAAGTTCTGTGCTGTTAGCCAGTAATTGTATATTTTATATTCAACACATATCTAGACTAAACATCACTTACAACCTTCTGCAATCTCTTTGACTCTTTTATATAAAATTTTGATCCACCATAGCTTTCTAATACCTCTTGTTGGTTAATCAGAATCTGTCTAGATGGAGGCAGTTGTATCGCTGCAAAAGTTTCTAATTGCTATGTTGAGTTAATGCAATCATAGGCCCAGTGCACCAGAATTTTCATCTAGGAGCTTATACAAGCTTCCATTGCTTACTCAAGGCCATCTCTTTGAAACCTATTAGAGAGAGGAAAATTTCCAACTTGTGACTATATTAATATAGTCACCATTGGCAGGACATGGAAAATAATAACATTCCTTGAGTGCTTACGATGCGCCACAAACTGTCCTAAGTCTTTTGCTCATTTGTTCTTCACAACAATCCTTTCACACAGATATTATTATTACCCCCATTTTACAAACTGGGAAACCGAGGCAGAGAGAGGTAGAATAACTAGCTCAAAGTCATAGCGAGTAAGCGGTAATGTGAGTAACTAACAATTAGTCGTTTTGACTTCAGAGCCTCCACGCTAAACCACTAAGCTCATGGGTGACATAAAACTTGCAATGAATTTTTAATTAACACTACATTTTAATGAGAGTATAACCATTTTCTTAAATAAGCCTTTTCAGTTCCACTATATCGGGATAGACCATGTGCTCAGAAAAAAAGAATCAATTTGATGTTCTGCTTCTAAGCCTCCAGATGCAGTAAGAGTTATTAACAGCAAAGATCGGCGATGCTATTGTGGGGATTCTCCTGCTCAGGAAATCCCAAGAGCAAATTCCTCGTCCTTGTGGTCCTAAAACCGACAAGCCCTAAGGCCTACACCAGCGCCTTACAATACAGGTTTAATGTTTTTTCTTAAGTCAGGGTTCAAACTCATCACCAGGCAGACCATGGCCTCCATGCTCTCTGTCACTCTGCAGGCAGGATTATGACAGCTGAAGCGGATGGCATCAATGCTGAATCTCGCTTTATGAGTGTGAGGCTTACTGGGTTACGGTCTGGGAACCAGGCAAGCACAGTTTTCACCTGGGGTGGGGAGGTAAGAGCATTCCCATTAGCTGGGAGTGGCTCCCGAAGAACATTTCGCCACCAGATTCCCACTGTCAGTGACGTGTTTATGTGAGAATCACAGCGTGCCCCAGGCAGTGACCAAGGCCCTTAGTTTAGCAGTGCTGTTGGGTTTAGTACCTCTTACTAACCGGTGTGGGGAATAATCTAATCCGTCTGGCACGTTAACTTTGTGTAGGCATTTGCCAGTTTTATTGTTAATCACGATAAGCTTCAGAAAGAGAGATGTGACTCATTGTTCATTTAAAAACTACCATTCAATACTTATTATTGCTGATCAATGAATAAACTTTTCCCCGGGCTTCCTTTACTCCAGGAGAACAAGCCAGGTAAGCGAGTTTAGGTATTTCATTTACTCCTTCAAACTCCCAAATATTTCCCTCTATTCTGTAAAGCTGGCCTGGAGCGCTGTCACAGGCACAGGGTGGTCTCAATGGCTCACACGTTTCCCGAAGGGCTCTGTCACATGCCACAGGTCTTGCTAAGGGTTCACATCTTCTTTTTTTTCTTTTCTTTTCATCTTCTAAAGAATTTTTGCTATTAGCAAAGCACGGGGCTCTGCGGCTGGTAGGGGAGCTACAAGGAAGGAATTCGATCTAACCCAGGCAGCAGAGGACGTGTACACAACGCGGTCAAGGATTTTCCTGCACCTCGGAATTGTAGGAAGCTCATCATCAAAGCAGCCAGCGTCCCAATTGCCAATGCGAAGGAAATTTACGCTTGTTGGACACCCAACAGGCGCTGTGTTAGTTTGCCCAGGCTGCCATAACAAAGTGCCACACACGGGGTGCACAGCCAACAGAAATGTATTGTCTCCCAGCCCTGGAGGAGGGAAATCCAAGATCAAGGTGCCAGCAGGATTGTATTTTTCTGTGGCTTCTGTCCTTGGTTTTTAGATGGCTGTATTCTGGTTGTGTTTTTCAACGGTCTGTATGTGTGTTTATGTGTCCTAATTTCTTTTCTTTTTTCCCTTTTTTTGTTTGTTTGTTTTGTTAATCCTCACCTGAGGATATTTTCTTCTTTGCTTTTCAGAGAGAGTGGAAGGAAGGGAGAGAAAAAGAGGGAGAGAGATCAATTGGTTGACTCCTGCCTCCTGCATTCACTCTGCAGGGATTGGGGGGGGATGTGTGTGCGGGGGATGTGAGAGAAGCTGCAACCCAGGCACGTGCCCCTGACCAGAAATCAAACCTGAGACCCCCTAATTGCTCCGGCTGGTGCTCTAACCAAGTAGCAACCTGGTCAGGGCCTAATCTCTTTTTATAAGCACACTAGTCAGATTGTATTATGGCTCACACAGATGACCTCACGTAACCTTAATTACCTTGTTAAAGTTGATTTCCAAATATAGTCCCCTTCTGAGTAATGGGCATGGGTCGGGATTAAGCTTCAACATGAATTTTTGGAGGATACAATTCAGCCTGTAACCTACACCTAATCTTTTGTATATATTATTATCTCATTTACTCCTTACACCACTTCCAAGAAAAATATTTTTGCCATTTGCAGATCAACAAATCCAAGAAGTAGAAGTTACAGTAACTTGATTAAGTTATGACTAAGTTACTTTTACTCTGAGCTTTATTAGAAAAAACAAGGGATAAAATGTGGTGAAGAAACAGCCTTCCTACAGCAAGACAATACTATCTGTTTGCATTTAGACTAAGGAAGTAAAAGTCTCAACTCATTAATGTTTTACATTCTTGCATGAACACTTGACTACCTTATCGATCTGAAATGATTTTCTAGACAAACATTGAGACTCATTAAAATGAATGCTGTCAGTGAAAAGCCTTTGTGAAATTTGGTACCTTATTAATACAAGGTCTACTCTCCCCATTCATATGGATTATCCTGAGGTTTCCTCTCCCACATCTGTCATGAGATGAATCCGTCTGGATGAGCAAGTGCCATGATTTCTTGGATGGGCTCTCTGGTTGAACTCGTTTGTACTAGTAAATGAAAGCTTGAGATTTTTTTTTTTTTTTTTATGAATTAACCACCTGGGGACTGGTGAGCCCTTGTTTCTAACTGGTGAGGACTTCCCTCCTGTCTTTCTCCACTCCTTAAAAAAAAGATAAACTTATTTTTAATTCTGAGTATGCTGACTTATTACACCACAAATATTCTACTTCTTAAGATTGTTGTGCTGACAACTGAGATAATATGGGCATAGCACATGGCCTGGGACATTGTCAATATTTTGGGTATACATGGTGGAACAGCAGCTGGTGTCCTGAGATAGAATCCCTTTTATTTCCGTTAAGAATTGTGTGTGTGTGTGTGTGTGTGTGTGTGGTTCCCCCCCCCCTTTTTTTTTCATCTGATCTCCACTTTATTTTTTTAAAATAAATCTTTATTACTCAGATTGTTGCAATTGTTTCTCCTTTTTCTCCCCAAAAGCTCCCTACCACCCAGTTCCCTTCCCATCCTCTGCCCTTCCCCCCTCTTCCCCCCAATTGTCTTCATCCATTGGTTATATGATTTCAATCGAGTCTCTCACTGCTTCCCCACCCCCTATCCTCCTGATAATTATCAGTCCACTCCCCTTCTTTGCTCCTGATTCTACTATATTCACCACTTTATTCTGTTTCTCAGATTTTTTTTCCTTCTCTTTTCCTTTTTTTCCGTATATGAATTTCAAGTGGGACACTCTCTCTCTCATTTGTTTTTGTAGGGAAATACAATAGAGTGTTCTGTAGCAAATGGCTGCAGACTGTCCAAATGTCTCAGGACCACATGAATAGAATCCGCTCCTCCTCCGGTTCACACACACACCCCCCTCCCCCGGGTCCCACCGTTTCTCTGGGGCACACGGCTCTTCCGGTGTATATGGCTCCCTGGGTTCCACCACCTCCCTTGGGCACACAACTTCCCTGCAGCACATGGCTCACCCAGGGCACACGGCCCCCTGGGGCACACAGCTCACCCGATCGTTAAGAATTATTGATTTTTAGAACTGAGAACTTTCAATAGCTGCTTTTGCCAAAGTTTTGTTATCATTTCTGAAACAATGAAAGTTTTAAATGTGATAGCCCTATTTGCTAATAAATATAATACACAAAAGTATTAAGATTCAGAAGAATCCTAATTATTACATGCATTTTAAAATTTCTGATTAAAATGAAGTATCATGAAACTGATTATGTCCCGCAGAAATGGACAGCTAACTTTTCTGACATCAGCCTTTTCAAAAGGAGTTCATTGTATTTATGTGTAAACACTTTTCCTGAAATTAACATTCTTCCACTGTCTGTTAACGGCAGTGATGACCTCTGGGAATTAGAGTTAAACGCTAAATGTTCTTAAGAAGACCTTCCATGGTTTGCTAAGAAAGGAGTCTTGTTTCTCTAATAACTCCAAAATTTTCATGAATATTTTAGTTAGGTTTGTCTTTTTAAATTGCACCTAGCTTTATGATGGGAGCTGGGAAGCATTCCCCTTACACTCTTGAGATTTGTAGAGAAACTTGGTGGAAAATATTACCATATACATCAGAAGTGAATTGAGAAATCATACTAACTATACTGGAGTTAATATCTGGGCCTACACTCTGCTCTTATGAGTAGTGCAGATTTACTGACAATTCTGAAGACAAATACTTAGTGGGGCTTAAAAAATACACTTTTCTTCCCACCTTTTAAGTTCAGGAAGCTGGGTTAATAATCAAATTAGCAGAGATAGAATAACAGGAGAAAATAAAATTTTAATACATGCACACGGGGAATTTACATAAACATGACAATCCCAAAGAAACGAGGCAACATTGGGTTTACCTGACATTTTGGACAAAAGAAAAAGTGTGTGAAGGGAGGACAGGGTATTGGATTTCAGAAGTGAGAATGGGCGGTTTACAAGTCATTGAGGAAGAGCAGAACATACGTGGCAAAAAAAAAATTCTTGCTAGATAACTCAGAGACTGTGGGACACAAGAGGGTATCCAGCTAGCAGGCACCTACTTAATCAAACTAGGCTAGGCTAAGGCAATGTCCTAAGATTTCCTTCCTGAACAGGTTTTTCTGTCTAAATCTTTTTGGTAGGAAAGTGGGGGAGGATCATAGGTTCACACTGAGTCTTGTTCCTAAATAAATACCTTAAAATCAATATTTCAAAAAGGCAGCTGTAGGATGGTAAAACTTTGGTTTCCTTCAATGCAAATTATGTATCTACAATCACACATTTGATTGCGATTTTATAAAAATTAAGTTACTTGCTTATTGCAAACTAGAGGCCTGGTGCACAAAATTTGTGCATGGGGCGGGGGATGTCCCTCAGCCCAGCCTGCACCCTCTCCAATCTGGGAACCCTCTGGGGGTGTCTGACTGCCTGTTTAAACTGGTTTAATCCAGGACTGCTGGCTCCTAACTGCTTGGCCTGCCTGCCTGCCTGATTGCCCTAATTGCTTCTGCCTGTCAGCCTGATCACTCCCTAACTGCTCCCCTCCTGGCCTGATTAACATCTAACTGCTCCCCTGCTGGCCTGGTTGTCCCCAACTGCCCTCCCTGCTCCCCTGATCTTTCCTCCAGCTGATCTCCCCTGACAGCCCCATCCCAACTGCCTTCCTCTGCCAGCCAATTGATTCTGATTGGCCAGTTTCTATGCCACTCAGTATCAAAAGCTCCACCTCCTAGGCAGCCATTGGCTCCTCACAGTTGACCCAGATTTTTGTTCTGATTGGTCAGTTTCTATGCTAATCAGCATCTCTGGGCCTATCAACAGGGCCTGATCAGAAAGGCAAGGCTGATAAGCAGCCCCAGTGGAGGCCTGGAGAGAAATGGAGGAGCAGCTGCTAATCAGGCCTGGAAAGAAAGAGAGGCAAGTACTGGTCAACAGCTGCCACAAAGGATAAAGATCAGACTCTGCCTCTCTCTTTAGGCCTCTATCCTGGCCTGATTCACAGCCCCCTCAGCAGTCAGAGCTGGGTAACTGTGCCTGTAGCCATAGCAGTAGGCACTGGGTCAGCACAGCGACCCAACGCTGACTGCAGGACTGACTTCTGGTTGGTCGAGCCTCCCAATCATTGGGGATGTGACGGATCAGGATCCAGGGTTTTTATATGTTAGGATGGTGAGATCATCCTAACATTTTTTATTTTATTTTTTAATTTTATTTTATTAAGGTATTATCTGTGTACATAGTTTACCATTGCCCCCCCCCCCACCTCCCATTTATGCCCTCCCTCCCCAGAGTTCTGTGTTCATTGGTTGTACTTATGTTCATGCATACCAGTTCCTCGGTTGTTCTCCTATCTCCCCCCAGGTCTCCTTCCCCTCCCCGCTGTCATTTGACAATCTGCTTGTTTTATGGTGACCATCTCAGGACCCCATGAATAGAATCTGCTCCTCATTTGGCAGTCTGCTTGTTTTATGGTGACTATCTCACGACCATATGAATAGAGTCCGCCCCTCCTCTGGTTTTCACCGCCCCTTCCCCTGGGTCCCACTGCTTCCCATGGGACACTCGGCTCACCCGGGGCACTCGGCCCCCTGGGACACTCGGCTCACCCGGGGCACACGGCCCCTCTAGGGTGTTGGGGTCGCATATTGGAGGCGCCACGCTAGCTCCTTGCTAGCATGGCGGGCAGGCTGGGACAGCTGCAGTTGGGCTGAGATGGTAGCAGGTGGGGGGGACCACCTTCAAAGGTGTCTCGTTTGGTGTGGGAGTGGAGCAGCTGCAGACATGGAGGCTAAGTTCTGAGGTCGCCCACTCCCTGAGCCCAAGGCGTGGTGAGCTCTGTTCTTGTTGGATTTCCTTTATTCTCGGCGGCAGTGGCGGGTGGCGGTGCCAGGTGCAATATTGACAGTCGCTCCTGTGGTTCAATTACCACTGTAGTTTTAAAGTTCACATGGCGGTGGTGGTGAGAGCTTTGGCTTGGCCATGTGGCATCGGAGGATGGGCTCGCCTGGGTGGGTAATGGAAGGCACCGTGCCATTTCCTCACCAGCACGCTCCATCTCCCTCCCAGCATGGTGGGTGTGCTGGGAAGATTGTGGGCGGGCTGTGATGGCTGCATGGGGAGAGTCCGCCCTCAATGGTGTCCTCTTTGTTGCGGATGTGGAGCTGCTGTGGATGTAGAGGCTAATTTCTGAAGCCACACTCTCTATGAGCCCGGTGCGTAGTGAGCTCTGATTTCGGTGGATTCCCATTCTTGGGGGTGGCGGTGGGTGTGGCAGTGATGGTAGCTCCTGTGGCTCAATTTGCCCTGTAGTTTTAAAATCCGCATGGTGGTAGTGTCTGATGCTTTGGCCTGGCCATGTGGCAGCGGAGAGAGGATTCTCTGGGTCTGCCAATGGAAGGCGAAGCGCCAGCACAACGCGCGCGAAGGCCTGGCAGAGCAGGCCGCGGGCGGTGGTGGAGAGTCCCCGCAATGTCATAGTCTTTCAGAGTTAGTGGAACGCTTCCCCTGAGCCAAGACAAGCAGCACCACCACAAATATTGGCCAGCTCAGTGCTGCCCCTCTACAGGTGACAGTAGGGGCATCCTCACCTCGGTAGGCCTTTACTCTTGGAGGTCTTAACCAGTGGAATGCAGCACGGTACAGAACTGCCCCACCTTCTCAGTCCTCCGCTCTCATCGACATTTCTAGTTCTCTGTTCTTCTCCCTTCCTCTCTGTGGAAAATAAATAAAATATCCATTCTAACATTTTTAAAATAAATTGCTACTGGTGGAATATCTGAATCCTGAGGAGCCTTTCTGTACTGCTTGGTAGTACTCATATTCAAACAGTATTCTCCCCATTTAGAATTAGAGCCAAAACTTTTTAAAAAGCAGGATGCAAAATACTATAGCATCTCATTATGGGGTTGAGGTTTACTTTAAAAATGCATTTATTGATTTTAGAAACAAGTAAAGATAATAATTGAAGGGTTGTCTATCCGGAACCACTGAGATGGGGAGGTTGAAGGGCCCTGGTTGAGGGGAAGTGTGGGGGCAGAAGGCCAACTAGATTAGAAAGAAGGTACTGCCCAAGGATTGCATTCTATAAAGCACCCTCTTGTTCCTCAAATTAAAAAATAAAGGAGAGAGAGAGAGACAGAGAGAGAGAGAGATTAAAAAGTGTCTACCTAAACAAAATTTTATTTTAATGCTAATTTTGAGTGGGCTAAACAGGACATTCTGGTGTGTAATGCTGTTCATATGCATAATGGGTTCAGGCTGGCTCCAAGCTTTGAAAAATAAACGTCTTTCATGTGCCTAGTTTGTTAACTGTAATTGGGGGTGGGTGCCTCAATTCTCTATTTCATTAAAACCCACCAACCAAGAACAAAAAAGCAAGATACTTGTTTTCTATATGAATGGAAAAATATAGATTATTTTAAGTAAAATTGCAAAAAGGACACCCTCTCCCCAAGAAAGAAACCTGGGGGCAAGATAACATATTATTTGACCAAAAAACAATAAAAATATAACGTCTGATATTTAGTGATATTCAGAAATACAGGAATAGCTACTTCTTATTGAGCACCTTGCCTGCCAGGCTCCTCACTTGCATTGTCTACTTTAATTTCCATAACAATTGAATGAGGTAGAATTTGTTACCAACATTGGGAACTTAGATGGTAAATAACTTGGCCAAAGTTGTTAGGCTTGTTAGGGGTACAGCCTTAACTTGAACCCCACAGAAGCTCCTTACCACCCTGTTTGTGTTTTTATTTTCCTTTCCTCCCTTTCTTTCCCTCTCTCCCTCCCTCCCTCCTTCCCCTTTTCCTTCCTCCCTCCCTCCCTCCCTCCCTCCCTCCCTCCCTCCCTCCTTTCCTTCCTTCCTTCCTTCCTTCCTTCCTTCCTTCCTTCCTTCCTTCCTTCCTTCCTTCCTTCCTCCCTTTCTTCTTTCCTCTTTGATATATGCTATTATAAATAATTGAATGGACATAAAAAAAACCCAACCATCCCAAATAAGGTATTTTACTCAAATAAAAAATACTTTACTACAAAACAACTAGGTTTCTACTTACTAGATTTCTTAAGAGACAAGTTAATTTAAAAATTTTTTGACTTAAAAAGCATGTTTTCAAAATGTAATAACTGTTCTCATATTCTCTAAGATTTTGTAGAAATGATTACTGAAACAGACTTAAACTTAGGGAATAAAAGGGAGAGATTGGTCTTCTTATTGGAAAAAAAGCTGCACCGCCCAAGGGCTTGAGAAAGACACCACTGTGGAGGCTCTCTGCGTGCACGGGCCCTCTAGATGCTTTATATTTAATTAACCACAGGTCACCTGCTTCCTAATGGCCGTGCTTTCAGCTGGGCATGGGTATCAAAGAGCAGTTGCCATCCTCTTCTCACATCAAATCTTAGCCCTCTTTTTGGATTCATGTGGCCCAAGAATTTTACTGATGGTCATCTGTTATCACTTTTGGCTTACACAAGCAATGGCTTTTCACGTCGGTGTTTTATCAGTTCTTCTCACCTCCTGGAGAATGCAGAGAAGGGCAAAGCCCCGGTGCCATGAGAAGTCACTTCCCCAGCGCCCGCACCCTGGGATTTAGCCAATGACACATCTCTCCCGCCTGGCGAGAAGCAAACTGCTGAAAACTTCCAGTGCTTTTTAAATAGACAAACACATTTACAAAACAATATCCCCGAAATGGCTCTCGGAAGCACATCATGGTCTTTATGTGGAGAGTGATTTAGAGTAATTAAGTGTAGTAGGCGCTGGGACAGAAGATGGAAAATTACTAGAATAAACTGAATACATTTTCTCCTTTGGAAAAGAAAACAGACACCTTTGGTGATGAGGGCCCGCTGCCTTCAAGAAGAGACAATTAACTCTGTCAATTTGTTTCCCGAAAAAAAAAAGATATTTTGTGATGTAGTGCCCCGTGTTGCAATGCAACAGAGAGCACTTGGTTAACTGCTTGATGTAAATGACAGATGTTTACTCTTAACGGTGCTGCAGAACACACTTTGTGAAGGAGGCTACAAACCAGATGTTCACAATATTGTCATTTCAAGAGGCGGGGGCAATAATATCTTTTCACATGGCAATGGGTGGGGCAAAATTTTTTTTTTTGCCAGAGTAGCTAATGGGCTACGTGAACCTGGTGCATGGAAGACAGGTTCCAAACTGCCCCAGGTCCTAAAGATGTGAGATAACCCGCTTCCAGTGAGGGCTTTCGGGCAGTTCAAAAGATCAGGTCCACTGGGCTTATGACTTCCACGTTATTGTGAGTAAGTGAAATGTGAGTGTTTCTGTGGTCATAACGGAGACCGGTAAAAAGCTTGGCATTTACAGCTGCGAGGGCAGGAGGTGACAGAGAGCAAAGGAACCTCATACCTTTTCATCTCTAGCCACACCTGCTTCTCCGGCGGTCCCCTAGGGTAAAACAAATGTCCCTTAATCTGTTTCCCTGGCCGGCAGGCAAGAGGTGGGAGAATGTAAAGTCACAGCTGTTACTTAAAACACACACACACACACACACACACACACACAAAACACACACAAAACACACACACCCCACAATCAAAGTTCTGAAATTCATATACATGTAATGAGTACATAAATACCGGGTACTCCTGCCTGCTTACTTGGTTCTAGCTGTATATTACATCACCCCCACTTTTTTTCCCCCTTCTTCAAAGCAACGTCTGAAGTTCATGTTAACCAGATTTCTCTTGTAAAAAACGGGGGACAGGTACCTTTTAGCGTGGGCCCCTGTTCCATGGGAACCCCCAGGTATTTTTAGTTTCCCGATGTAGAAAAGATAGAACTACCTTCATGGCCGCCATCCTTTCTTGCTGTCTTTCCATTCATCACTGCTCAGTAACCCAGGTATACGAAACACCCTGAAAGCTTTCCACTACTTTTAATGTAGACAACCATACTTATAAGGCAAGATGCAGAATCGGTTCAACGCTTGCAAACATTCCTCCTTAAACATCCATCAGAATAGACTAGGTTATGCTGTGACATCTACTAATTCAAAATGTCAGTGGCTTGAAACAATTCATGCGCATCCTGAGTGGCAACATGGACCCCCCCAGAGCCCAAGCAGAGGAAGTAGCCACAGGCATCTGTGCTGGAGAGAAAAAAGGGACCGTTCTGGAGGGTTTTGCCCTTACAGTTAAATGCTCAGTTCAGAAGTGACCCATCACTTCTGCTTGCAAAGCCCTGATCACAACTAGTCCCATGGGCAAACTCAGTACCAGGAAGGCGGAGAAAACAAGAGTTATTCTGCAAACAGCAGGTCATTGCTTTCATGGGAAGAAACCGTGGATGGCCAAACCACTGAGCGACCCACCCCCGTTTCTGACTTTGAATGAAACGCGTGCTGCCTTTCGTGGTCATGCCCAGAAATGTAAATGTCTGCTCCAGTGAGCATGCATGATCATTAATACCTTTTTGCTTTCCTCGGGAAAGACATAGAAATGTTATTCCTACAAATGTTTATCTCTATGTGCTTTAAGAAATCTCAACGGCTATAGGTTGACAGAACTAACTTTCCATACTCGACGGGCATTCAGATAAATTCTAGGAAAAGAAATCTCAAAAGAGTCTTAAAATCTAGCTAAATTTTGTCACCTTTTCCTGTCGTTGCTCCTAATTTTGTTTCATTATTTCATATCTTCAAATTGGTGTGAAATCCATAAAAACTGTCAAGGGGAAGATAATGGGAGTTGAAAAAAATAACACACTGTTACATGAAAATTGACGCAGCTCTTCCGCGTAACTGCTATTGGGTTAAAATGCAAATTATATTTTCACTTGTGAGGGCTTTAGAAAGATTTCTTTTTTGTGCAACGCTTGCCAAAAAAAAAAAAAAAATCAGCATGACTGGGGAGTTTTCTCTGAGTTCTGTGTATTGTACTCGGCGTAGCTGAGAGCAGCAGGAGAGCTCTGTGGTGCACTGCCTTGTCTATTTTTGTTTCGCTATCTACATTCTAGTGAGGACACATAATGATTGCCACGTAACAGAAGCTTTATGTTTCAACATAATGATTAAAGAATATCAATAATGTAGGCTCCAAAGAAGAGAATGGTCTTACTGCTATTTCCTTTCCAGTCTGAAAGAAGCCAAAATGAACTATCAATGAAGGTTATGGTCCATCAGCCTAGAAATCAATAGAAAAACAAGTCATTACACAGCATAATTCTCTCATATTGCAAGGGTCTGTATGAAATCCTTAGGAGCGGGAATATATCTTCCCAAATATACTTTGATTTTAGAACATACTGAGCGTACCAGACAGCAGAGCTGTACTTTGCTGAAGTGCTACCATATCAGAACAGGCACTAAGTTAGGTGTTTGGAGTTTATTTTATTAGTACGAGGGAAACCACAAAACAGATAAAACAGTTTATGGCCTACATCTGGCTGAATAATAAAACATATGGCCATACAGTCAAGAATGTGCAGCTGTAAGTTACTGTAAATACCCAATTCAAGATAGTGTTGGAGATAACAGCACATGGCATACAGTAAGGCTTATGCCTTTACGCATCATAGAATGGGTATTTATGATTCCCAGGCATTTGGGGTGGGATTTGCTAATTACTATTGGGTTTGTGTTATTGTTTTTTTTTATTGTTTTTGTTTAGGTTATTTGTCTCTATTTATAGTAGAGTTAACATAGATTCAGAAAGGGACCAACATGCACACCTATATATTTGATTTTATATTCTGTACTTGTGTCATGATTCTCTATGGCTGGTCTCCAGCTAAATTCTCCTGTTGGCTTTAGAAAAATATACTAAGAAAAAAAATTTAACTGAATTTCTTCATACATTGTAGAGAGCTACGGTGTTGATGAGTAATATATAAGAAACTCAAGTTGTGGCAGTGAGGAAGCTGTGAAACTAAAGATACTTGAGAAACAGTGAAATAGAAAAATCATATCCTCATATCTGGTAAATTATTTCTTACGTCTCTAGCACAAAGTGTAAGTCAATAGCGACCCCCTAGTCATATATCTATCAGAAAAGCAGGGAGCTCTAAATATAATTTATTTTCAGGCCCAGGGTATAATAAAAACAAGGCATTTGTATACATCAAAATTGTACTGTTTTCTAGCACCTTATTCCAAAGAACTAAACTTAGCCTGAGCTAAGCAGAAGAGGTAAAAAAGTTTAGTTAGTCACTCTAGCTTATGTTTTTTGAGTGACTCTGTCAATTAAGGTAGAGAAGACAAGCACACAGACTGTGTGATAAGCACAGTTTTAGGTGCTTGGGATATACCATGAGCAAAGCAGAGATCTGTGGCCTTGTGGTTTACATCCTAGTGGGAGGAAGTGGGACAACAATAAATAATTGACATAGAAAATAAGTCAACTATATAGCATATTAGAGTGGGATGAGTCCTGCAGAAAGAAGAAAAAAAGCAAATTAAAATAGAGTACTCAGAGAAGGTCACCAAGAGAGTGCCACTGAGTAGTAATTTGAAAGAGATGAGGGACTCAGCTTTGTAGATATTTCAAGGTAGATCATCCCAGCAGGAGACATAAGCAGTGGAAAATATTTAATATATGTCTAGTCTGTTTGAGTAATAGCAAGGTTGCTGTGGTATGAAGTTGAGAGAGAGAGAGAGAGAGAGAGAGAGAGAGAGAGAGAGAGAGAGAGAGAGAGAGGCAAAACGGTGGGGTCAAAGTAGTAGGTGATTGTGGTGGGTATACACTGTCTGGATCTGGTAGACATCAAAAGTGCTCAGGCGGTTATTCTTAGTGGTATGTAAGCTATTGGACAAGTTTGAAAAGAGAAATGACTGGACCCAATTTATATTTTAAACGAATCATTCCAACAACTGCTGGGTTCAAGAGACTCAAAGGTTAAAGAAGAGAGACCTTTTAGGCAACTATTACAGTAGTCCAGGCAAGAGAGGACAATCAATGGCTTGGACCAGGGTAAGGCTGAAAAAATAACAAGAAGTATTGGATTCAGTCTGTATTTGAAGGCAGAAAAACAAATTTTTCTGATTTGTTAGACCGTGGGAGGAAGGGAGGAATCCAGGATGACCTAAGGCAGGTTTTTGTTTTCTTTTTAATTTGACTGAGTCACTGGAAGGATAAAGTTGCGCTAGATGCTTCCTTGCAACTTCCATCCATTTTAGCCCTCAGGAATTTTATCCCTCTTCTAAACACATAGCTTAAATTTTATCTTCTTCAAACAGTTAGAGATTTTCTTCTTAATCTAATGTAGCATCCCGTTCTTTCCATCATTCTTCTGTTGCTGAGATGACCTTAGAATAACTTTTGCAGGGGAGAGCAATAGTTCAATTTAGGTCATGTGAAAATTGAGATATGGTATACCAGTTGTCCATAATCTTTAATAAAATAAAAATTTACATTTAAATGTATTTATTTAAGTTTTTAAAAATAAGTTGATTAATAAAATCATTGAATAGTAGTACTCTGATATAGCAAGTGTCACCATAGTTGTAAATGAATGGCTGAAATTTGGGAAATCTGACTCAAATCATAGAGCTGGTGAGTGACCTAGCTGATTCTATGTTGCTACTCTATGGATCATGTTACCATTACATTAGACTCTTAAAAAAGAAAATGATACTCAGGTAAGCTTTAAAAAATATGTGGTTTTTTTTTATTAATTTCAGAAAGAGGAAAGGAGAAGGAGAAAGACGTAGAAACATTGATAATGAAAGAGTTGATCCATTACTTCCTGTATGTCTCCTACTGGGGATTGAGTCTGCAACCTGGACATGTGCCCTGACTAGGAATCCAATAGTGAGCTCCTGGTTCATGGGTCAACACTCAACCATTGAGTTACACAGGCCAGACCAAGTGAACTTTTTCTTTGACTATTGTATAGTCTGAAACTTGGACCAACTTATTTACATATTGTTAACTCAAAAAATATCTGAGTGTTTTACTTGAGAGCAAGCCAGATGATTTTCAGTTATCTTAGTAGTAGTGTACAGAACAAAGAAAAATTATTTCAGTTCATTTTAGATTTGTCAGTGCTTATCTGAAGAACTAGAGGCTTGGTGCATGAAAATTCATGCACAAGAGGGGACCTTCAGCCCAGCCTGTGCCCTTTCACAGTCTGGGACCCTTGGGGAATGTCCACCTGCTGGCTTAGGCCTGCTCCCTGAGATAGGTGATCTAAAAGAAATAATCATATCCTTGAGTAAGGATTTTTTTAAAAAAGGTAGTGGTCGCATGAAAATTCACTGAGGGGACTGGGAGACTCCAGTGGCAGCCACATGGGGTGGCTAGACTCTCCTGGGGGCTGGCCCAGCCATGCTGTGAGCCTGCCACCTCCCCTGCCACCTCCTCTCCTCCCCCCCCAGCAGGGCTGAGTGGACTGATGCTGGCATTTTGTGGCTGTGGGCATTGCCATCTTGTGAGGGCATGATGGTTAATTAGCATAGTCCCTCTTTATTATATAGGATGACAATTCTGGGTGTTACAGTGTGAGGAAAACACTGGCAAAATAAAATATGTCCAAAGTGAGGCAATCAAGATAAAAAATGACATGGGCACCTTATCACAGAAGAATGATGGAAAGAATTGGGATGCTACATTAGATTAAGAAGAATATCTCTGTTTGAAGAAGATAAAATTTAAGCTATGTGTTTAGAAGAGGGATAAAGTTCCTGAGGGCTAAAATGGATGGAAGTTGCAAGGAAGCAGAGAAAGTTTCAAAAGAAGCAAGCACCTCTCACTGATTAAAATATCTGAAAAAGTAGTGGCTTGACTTGTGAGCATATAAGCTCCATTACCGGACAGAATCCAGCACATGGTAGATGATCACTCCCAGGGATTTTAATTGAATCATTAAATTTTAGAATTAAAAAGAAATTTACAGCTTGTATGGTATGGCTCAGTGGTTGAATGTTGACCTATGAACCAGGAGGTCACGGTTTGATTACTGAGGCACATGCCCAGGTTGTGGGCTTGATCTCCAGTGTGGGTGTGCAGGCAGCAGCCTATCAATGATTCCCTCTTTATCACTGATGTTTCTATCTCTCTCTCCCTCTCCTTTCCTCTCTGAGATTAATAAAAATATTTATTTTAAGAAAGAATAATAAAAAAAGAAACTTACAAACTCTACATAGAAATTCTATGGAAAGAAGAGCCAGAATAGTGAAATGCTATAGTCTTGTTCAATTCTTAGTTATTGTAACCATAAAAGTTCTCAAATTCCATGCACGGATTGTCTCTCTTTGTGCTATAAGACACAGGACATGAGCTCACCATATGCTCAACAATGATTGTTGCTTGGTTATTTTCTGCTTGGCCCATCCTCTATTCTTGGATTCTAAAATGTTGAATTATAAGCTTTTTAAGGGTCAGTTACATTTGTTTCAAGACCTGTCTGTTTACGACAATTTTACTTCTTATTGTAATGACATGAATTAATTAACTGTAAAGTAAACCAATGGCATCTGAATATGAAAAAGGGGTTGTTTGAATGTGAATGAAAATTATTGCTTTGGGAAATTCTCATGGGAAAATGTGGAAGGAAAAAAAAAACACTCTTAAAAGACACACACCACCCAAAAACCTAGATTCTGCTCTCATATTGTAGTTCTTGATCTATTTTTTTAAAGGAAACGAAACAGAATTAAACATGATGTTGTTATGGGTTGAATTTTGTCCCCCACCATATGAAGTCACAACCCCTAGAATCTCATACTGCAACCACATTTGGAGGTCACTTTTAAAAAGTTATTAAGTTGAAGGAGAAAGGATAGGACCCTAATCTAATATGATTTATGTCCTCCTAAGAAAAAGAAGAGACACCAGAGATGTGTAAACACAGAGAAAGAGACAAGACCATGTGAAGAGGCAGTAAGAGGGCAATCTAAAGCCATTTAAAGCCACAGAGGGAGGCCTCAGAGGAGACCAATCCTGCTGACACCTTGATCTTGAATTCCCAGCCTCCAGAACTTGTGAGAACCTAAACTTTTGCTTAAGCTATCCACCCTGTGGTGTTTTTTTTCTTCTTCTTTGTTTTCAGTGTAAAATTTTTATATTTAGAATTAGGCAGCTGGACTCAGTTTAGATGATACCAATTTTGTTGGGAACATCCAAAGCATCACAGTCAGAGGCCAGTTAAACACATGCCTTCTTCTCACCATTAGGCCTGACCAGGGTGTTGACCTTGGCCACCTCAATGTCACAGAGCTTCTTCACAGCCTGTTTGACCTGGTGCTGGCTGGCCTTGGCATCCACGGTGAACACCAGTGTATTGTTGTCTTCTATCTTCTTCATGGCTGACTCGGTAGTCAGGGGGAACTTGACGATGGCATAGTGGTCAACCTTGTTTCTCCTGGGCGCTCTCTTCTGAGGATATTCAGGCTGTCTCCGGAGCCTTAGTGTCTTTGGCCATTGGAAGGTGGGTGATGTGCGGATCTTTGTGTGTGTGTGTGTGTGTGTGTGTGTGTGTGTGTGTGTGTGTGTGGCTGTAGATGCCTTTCAACACTACTTTCTGTGCCTTCAAAGCCTTTGCTTTGGCTTCAGCTTTGGGAGGGGCAGGGGCTTCCTTCTTCACTTTCCGCACCATCTTCATAAAAAAGAAAAGCCACCTGTGGTGTTTTGTTATGGCAGCCTTAACAAACTAATACAGACGTATCATGAGGCAATTCTTGCAAAGACACAGGAAATAATATCAATTAGAAGACTCAAACCCAAAAATTTGGTGAAAAGCTATTTTAAGTGTTAAATAATTATGTCTGTGTGTGTGTGTGTAATTTATTGTGATTAGCTGCTAGATCTATTGTTTTAATTAATACACCAGAAACTGGTTTTTTCCCCCCTTAGACTAGAGGGAGTCTGCTGTGTTTGATGTCAGTCTTTTATTTGTTCATAAACCTCTTTCTAAGGCTATTTATCATGGCACCATGAGAGAAGCTGTGAAGGATGTAACAAGTAGATATTGTTCTGATGTTAAGGAGTAGTGGTATGAGGAGACACACAAATAACTCTCCGAGGCCCTGGGGTGATGAGTCATGACTGAGGAACAGAAAGTGCTGGGGAAGACCTCAGGAAGGCGGAGTTGTTCTAGTGAAGGTGATCAGAGGACATCTGAGTTCACCTTTTAAGGCTGGAGGTAAGATTTTGAGGAGTGAAATTAGGTAGGCGAGCTATTGTAAGTGGAAGGGCTGGAATGAGGAAAGGCACAAAGTTTAGGAAGGTCACAGGATATTTTTAGAATGACCAGGGGTTCTTATTTGACATAAGGTATTGTGGTCTGAGCGTAGTTACATGGCTTCCTTGGGACAGCTCTGCCAAAATTCTCAGCCTCAGTTCTTATTACCCTGTTTCCCTGAAAATAAGACAGTGTCTTATATTAATTTTTGCTCCCAAAGATGCGCTACGTCTTATTTTCGGGGAAACCTGGTATGTACTGCTTTCATCTTTATGGTCCAGTGCCAGTAAACTAATTGTGGCTATCTTCGCATAGAATGTACTTTACCACCTTCCTGCTAACTTGGCTTAAATTGTCTTCTTTAAAATTTTAGCTCAGGCATAAGTTCCTGGGGAAAATTACACCATTTTCCTACTGCTCCCCCAACACATCACACCAAACTTAGAGGCTTAAGACAACACAGATTTATTCTGTAGGTTTAATGTCTGAGGCGGTCTGACTGGGCTCAAATGAAAATGTTGGTTCGACTGCATTCCTTTTTAGAGGCCCTAGGGGCAAACCCCTATTTTGCCTTTCCCAGCTTCCGGAGGCTGGCCATACTTCTTGCCCACAGCCCCTTTCTCCATCACTACCATCAACGATAGGTTGAGTCCTCACATCTCAACCACTCCTAACTCACTCTTTCACTTTTAAGGATCTCAATGGTTGCGTTAAGCCCACCTGCATAATCCAGGATACTCTCCACAGTTTAAAGTCATCTGGGGGGAAAATAAAGTCAGCTGGTTAGCAAATTTAATTTAGTCTGCAGCCTTAATTTCTCTTTAACCTAACATATTCACAGATCTGGGGAATCAGGTCATGGACATCTTAGAGGGGCCCCAGTTCTGCCTACCACAGAAACCTCCCTCATTTTTCCCATCCATGTCAGGCAAAGATTTTACTCCCATAATCTCTTCCATAGAGCATATCTCAACCTTTACACTCACTATTAATTAATTTATTGCAATTTTAAATGCTTAATATTTTATTCATCATACCTTCCATTACGCACTTAGCTTGTTGAGGGAAGATGGTGTCTCATCTTGTAATTGCTTTTGTGTCCCTACTGTGTGGCATAGGGTAGTTACATAATAAAGTAGAGAGACTAAGGGATGGAGAGATGAAATGCCTTAGAAAATGATATGGTATGGGTTAAGGGATGATGATGTTTCTTAAATTACTTATTTGCAAGTTTTGGGAAAGGAGAGGGCTGAGTCTTGGGTCATGTTTACAAGAGAATTCTTTATGCACTCCAGGTCATGGCAACCTGATAATACACAGAGCAGAGCAAAAGGTAGACTCATGAGTCTGTCTATTAGTGAGGAAGGAATGAGAAAGCAGATAAGGAAATACCCTGATGTTATAAAGAGGCTGAATTCAGCTGGGCTAACACAGAGATTCTTGGCTGATACAGGCAAGCAAAGGTATGTGACTGCACAAAACAATCCTGAGTCAATATTCAGGCATCAGAAGACCAGCTGCCACCAGAGTGCAGTGATAAGAAGGCAGCATTTGCTTTTGGGATCTGCCCTTGAGTTCTGATTGCCTCACTGTCCGCCTTCTCACTATCACACAGACCTTCTCTCGGCCTAACCCAAATAACCATGCTTGAGTATAGCTCCCTAGAAGTCAATCCACTTAGGCGAGCAAAACAATCCTCATGAAGGTACAAAAGGACTAAATCATTTCACAAAATGACCTCTAAATTATTCTCAACCCCTTATCTCTCAGAAGTCTACCGGGGAGGCTCTGCTCTTCCCCAACGGAAGCCAGCCTAGGAGAAGGTGGCATTGCCAAGCCTGTCTGTCCCTGGGGCAGAAACTCCTCCCTCCCCCAGCAGGAGTCATTAGCTGACAGTCTTGAATATTTGAAACTTAGACCCTCCCAAAGTTATGATTGCCAGATCTGAAGATTTCTTTGGTTTAATTGTTTCTATCTGCTCCTACTTTAAAAAAAATATAGTTTATTGATTTTTTACAGAGAGGAAGGGAGAAGGATAGAGAGCTAGAAACATCGATGCGAGAGAAATATGGACCAGCTGCCTCTTGCACATCCCCTACTGGGGATGTGCCCGCAACCAATGTACATGCCCTTGACCGGAATCGAACCTGGGACCTTTCAGTCCGCAGACCAAAGCTCTATTCACTGAGCCAAACCGGTTTCAGCTGCTCCTACTTTTCTCTGTTCTGGGCATTCTTGCTAAATTGCCTCTTCCTCTCCTTTGATGATGAGCACAGTGTCATTTTAAGCTCATATTTCTAATGATAACAATTGCTTTCTGAGCATATACTCTGTATCCAGGCATTGTATGTGTACTCACTGTTTCTGCTTCAAAATTCCTGCAAATAAATGTTGTTCTGCCAATTTTATAGCCGAAGAGACTGCCCAAGGGGTGAATGCATAGTTAGTAAGCAACTGAGATAGGATGTCATGTTGATCTGACTCCAAAACTGGTCTGATTTTTCTGCTCATTGCCCTATGTTTGTAGAGGGGCGTGAGGGAGGAGGCCGTGGAGGGCGGGAGGTGGTGGATGGTGTCAGGGAGTGAACATGACTCAGATAGGTAAATAGCAACCGAACAGACTGCTGTTGTTGACTTCTTTGAAATGGTAGTTCCTGTGGTTCTCATGGAGGGCCTGTTAGAGGCATCCTTAAAATGTTTGCTAGGGAAATATTAGGTGACATCTGGGATGGATGGTGTTGGACTTGACAGATTTTTTTTTCTCTCCTTCATTTTGGACAATGGAATACATTAATGCATTCAGAGCCAGCCAGATGGACTCAGTTTAGATGATGCCAAAGTGGTTAGCAGTATCCAAAGCTTGCTGTTAAGGGGCTCAGGAGATGGTCTTAGGGCACGCTTCTCTCCACCAGGCCCTGGGACTGTGTTGACTTTGCACCCATTGAGTGCTGAGCTTTTTTTTTTTTTTAATATATTTTTATTGATTTCAGATTGAAAGGGGGAGGGAGAGATAGAAACATCCATGATGAGAGAGAATCATGGATCAGCTGCCTCCTGCCTGGCCCCTACTGGGGATAGAGCCCACAACCTTGGCATTTGTCCTGACTAGGAATTGAACCGTGACCCAGTGGTTCATAGGTTGATGCTCAACCACTGAGCTACACCGGCCGGGCGAGTCCTAAGCTTCTTCACAGTTTGTTTGATCAGCCTTGGGTTGATCTTTTCCATCATTTCTCCATGGTTGGGAACTTGATAAGGGTGCAGAGGTGGGATCTGTTTCTCTGGGGAGGGCTCTTCCAACGGTACATAGGCTAACACTTCAGTCTCAGGGTCTTGGGCCACAGAAGAGTGAGTGACTGTGGATTTCCGTGACTGTGAACGCCTTTCAGCATCAGCTCCTTAACCTTCAAAGACTGCGTTGGCTTTGATTTTGCAGGGGAGGGGTGTGGTGTCAGGGGTTTCCTTCTTTGCTTTCAACACCATCTTCATAAAAAAAAAAAAAAGAAAAGAAAAGATCTCTCAGTCCCAGATGTTTTATATCTTTTATGATCAGCTGCCCTGAACACAATAGGTAGAAATGAAGTAAATAGAAGGTTGACATCACTTTTGATGATGTTCGGAAGCAGAACAAATTCGTAAGGAAGAAAATATAAACCTTCAAAACTGTAGCAACCCAGCAAGAAAGCAAATTATTTACAATAAGAACCACTCAATAGAATTTGTCCTAGAATTTACCCTTCCTGTAGGAGACCCACCAGGTCACTAATTAGGACAGAGGGATGCAAACCAGATTGATTGGCATTTAATTCCCGGGAAGGTGACAAAAAATGGTTTATCAATAAACTTCTACAAAGCCAGGGAAACAAATGAAATGCAGATTTGACAAATTAGCCTTGAGATTAGTGCACAGTGGGATGACTTTAGGCATTTCATTTTGTCTCTTGCCCAGATAAAACCCTACTGGGAGTTACTGCTGCTTTTTAGCCTTTGCAGGGTGGAATCAAAAATGAAATGCAATGACATTACAGAATTCACAGCATTTCCTTTCAAAGCAGCAGTTTGAAAAATAAATTTGTGTGTTAAACATTAAGATGAAGTTTAATACCTACTTGTTAGAAACCTTTGAAGAGAGAAAATGGGATACTTTGTTCTGGAATAGATCACTTGCTTGAATTTGACATTACTTTTATCACATTTCCTTTGAAAGATGTTTCTGACTTAACACTTGACCTCTTTGAGAAGATAAAAGTCCTACATCCTATTGACAAAAATGCGTGTTTGTGTAAATGAAATACATTCCGTGTTCACAAAAATACGGTACAATAGCTTCAAAATTAAGCGGTTTAAGACAAATTTCAAAGACACAAGCTTGATTTACTCTGCATTTGTAAACATGTTTGCAAATATACCAGGGTGACCGGGTACATATGCAATGTCTTTTAAAATATATATATATTTTATTGATATTTTACAGAGAGAAAGGGAGAGAGATAGAGAGCTAGAAATGTCAATGAGAGAGAAACATCGACCAGCTGCCTCTTGCACACCCCTACTGGGGATGTGCCCACAACCAATGTACATGCCCTTGACCAGAATCGAACCCGGGACCTTTCAGTCCGCAGACCTACGCTCTACCACTGAGCCAAACCAGTTTCAGCTGCAATGTCTTTATGTAATAAGTTTCATTGCAATTTCTTTGCCTTAAAAATTTCAGAATAAAACATAAACCGTCTTGGATGAATATTTATGCTCTGTGTTTGGGGTAAGGAAACCAGAGAACAAAATCAGCATATTTGCATCATAATGTTTTGTTGTTTTATTTGAATGAAACACCTAGAAAGATAGATATATGTTAAAAAACAAATACTGTTGATTGGTTCTTCTCCCAGAACGCTAGATGTAAATGGGTGTGCAGTGTGGTACTGGGCCTGGGGATATTTGAAAGCAGCCCAGGAGATTCGAATGAGGTGGCAAAAAGCTGAGAACCACTGTGTTAGCGCCATACATTCTATCTGCAATAATGTGTTTCTCAAACTTGGGTAATCATTATGCACACTGAATTATACTTTTACCCTATATTGGAAAACAACAGCTCTCAAAACTTTAGTATGCAACCCTCATCACCTGGAAGATGGGCTGGACCCCACCCCAGAGTTTCTGATTCGTTAAAGTAGGGTGGGGCTTGAGAATTTGCATTTGTAGTTAAGTTGAGCAGCTGTTCCTACAACCACACTTTGAGAACCACTTTCTTAAAAGGAGCTAATCACAGAATCACCAGGGGACTCTTTTAAAAAAAAAAGCTATCCAAAGTAAATTCTCCTACCCAGGAGATCCTGACTCAGTAGATGCAAGGCACATTCCTATTTTTAACTAGCTCCTCTGGTCATTCTGAAATGTGCTAGGTGTAGGAAGTACTGAGATAGTGTAATTAAAGCCACCCAGTTTACTAAAGTATGATGTCCTAAGCAGTCTAAACTTAAACAGCAAGTCAGTGATGTTATGAACTGGATGTTTGTGTCCCCCTAAGGTTCATATGTTCAAATCCTACCCCCCCCCCCCCGCCCCAGCATGTGATGGCACTAGGAAATGAGGTCTTTGTCAGGTGATAGGATCAGATGGCACCATGTGGGTTTGGGCTCCCACGATGGGATTGATGCCCTCATAAGAGTCATGAGAGGGCTTGCTTCATTTCTCTGCTTTCTGTCAGGGGTGGATACATGATGTGCACAGTCTACAACCCAGAGGAGGGTCCTCACCAGAGCCCAACCCTGCTACACCTTGATCTCAGACTTCCAGCCTCTAGAACTGTGAGAAATATGTTTCTGTTGTTTATAAGCTGCCCAGTTTCCGGCATCCCATATAACAAAAAGCTAATATGCAAATAGACCGAATGGCTGAACAACCATCACTACCATCACTATGACCTGCACTGACCACCAGGGGCAGATGCTCACCCAGGAGCTGCCCCCTGGTGGTCAGGGCAACCCTACAGGGGGAGCACTGCTCAGCCAGAAGACAGGCTCACAGCTGGCAAGCGCAGCAGCAGTGGCAGGAGATTCCCACCTCCTCCATAGGGGGGGTGGGGGTGGGGGGCTCCAGGCCGAGGGCTCCAGAACTGTGAGAAGGTGCAGGCTGGGCTAAGGGACACCCTCCCCAAGCCCCCTGAGTACATGAATCTTGTGTACCTGGCTTCTAGTTTTGTTATAACAGTCTGAGCTAAGACAAGAAATATTCAAAGGAAAGTTGGGTATATATTATCCCTTTACCATCTTTTTGATCAAAGTCATATTTTCAAATAAGAACCCCTTAAAGGTATCAGTGTTATGTGAACAACATGGATTATGAGGTACACAAGCACTATTAAAAATAGTTTTATTGAACGTATATGTACTAGGCACCTGTTGCAGGAATATTCCTGCAAGACTTCCGGTGGGCTTTCCTCCTCCACCTCTCCTGCTGCGGTAGCGGGATGGGCGGAGTGCAGCCACCACCACCACCATCTCAGAGACTGCACGTGACACTGCTGCACACCCCTCCCTGCCCCCCCTGCCCACCACCCCCACTGCCTCCCACTGTCCCCGTGGCTACCAGCATGCTGCCAGTGCTTTCCCTTCAGCAGCTGAAGCTGCCTTGTTTTCCACTTTCCCTCCCTCTTTCTTCTATGCTGTCTTCTTCTTCACTCCGCCTTCCCTCCACATATGCAAATTAACCCATCTTTGTTGGGTTAATTTGCATACTCCCTTTGATTTGCTGGTCGGCGTGGTCAGCGTGGTTTGTGGGCCTGGCTTGTGTAGTGGAGTGATGGCTGATTTGCATATTACTCTATTATCAGCACACACACACACACACACACACACACACACACACACACGGCCCAGTGCACAAAATTTGTGCATGGGGATAGGGGGACCCTCAGCCTGGTCTGCACCCTCTTGTAATTCAGGACCCCTCCAGGGACATCCCTCTTGCAATCTGGGACTGCTGGCTCCTAACAGCTGGCCTTCCTGCCTGATTGTCTCTAATTACTCTGCCTGCCTGCCTGATTACCCATAACCACTCTGCTTGCCTGCCTGATTGTCCCTAACCACTTGCCTGCCTGCCTGATCTCCCCTAATCACTTATCTGCCTACCTGATTGCCCCTAACCACTCGATTGCCTGCCTGATTGTCCCAACTACCTCTGTGTTGGCCCCCACCGCCCAGCTTCATCAGGAAGGATGTCTGGAATGGCGTCCAGAAGATCGTTCAGCTGTCTGGTCTAATTAGCATATTATGATTTCATCATTATAATATTTTTTGTCGAGAGAGGTACAGGGAGAGATAGAGAGAAACATTGGTGAGAGAGTGAAATATCAATTGGCTGCCTCCTGCATGCCCCCTACTGGGATGGAGGCCAAAACCTAGGGAATGTGCCCTGACCAGGAATCAAACTGCCAACCTTTCAGGGCATGGGACAGGATGATGCCTAACCAACTGAGCCACACGGGCCAGGGCCACAAGTGCTTAGAATGAAAAAAATTCTCTCCTGAGGGTGAGGTCTGTGCCCCTTTTCCAATGATCTCCAGTCACTGATGGAGTGCCTGGGCCATAGTGAGGCCATGTACAAGTCTGACACACAACAGAGTGCACCGGTATTTATGTCATGCTGTATCTAACAGCTTGTCTTACAAAACACATTTTACCAGCAATCTGCTTATACGTTAGTTTAACTCATTCTCAGATTTAGGATGCAATAGCGTCCTCACTTTACCCACGAGTAAGGTTGTCCAGCCCACAGTGGCAAAGAGATGGTGTCCCCGCTGGTCCAGGTCAATACCTCAAGCCCAGTGGCTTTCACTTTGCCTCAGAGCAACGTCCTCTCCCAGTGCTTTAAGCTGTTAGGAGGACCTCTTTTTGTAATGCTGAGTTACACAGATATATTTGGCAGAATTCATATTTTAATGACAAATACCTATCAATGTTTTATACACCATGGCATATTTAGTATACTCACCTACTAGATTTTTAAAAAAAGTTATATATATATATATATATATATATATATATATATATATATATGTATATGTATATATGTATATGGAAAATGTGTATGTAGCATATGTAATCCAAGATTTTACTGCTATTTACCAATATTTCATCAATATGTTCTTAGTTATACCAATATTATCACTAAGACTGATCAAACATTTAGGCATTTTTGTGTGTATTGATTTAGAGAGAGGAAGGGAGAGAGAGAGAGAGAGAGAGAGAGAGAGAGAGAGAGAGAAAGAAAGAAAGAAGCATCCACGTGAGATAGTATCATCAGCTGGCGCCTCCCATAAGCCCAGGCTGAGAATGGAACCAGCAACCTGGATATGTGCTCTGACTGGGATTCACACCCACAACTTTTGGTGTAAGGGACAATGCTCCAACTAACCAAGTCACACTGGCCAGGCAGACATTTAGGCTTTATAAAAGAGATCTATTTTAAACAATGGTATACCTGAAACTATATAATTTTATTAAACAAAGTCACCCCAATAAATTCAATTAAAATAAAATAAATCAATAAAAATAAATCAATAAAATATATTTATTTAAGGGAATTATATTAAAATAAATAATAATGGTTACTCCAATAAATCAAAAAATATGCAAATGTTAAAGTTTGGGGAACACTCTTTTGTTTGAGAAAATAATACTTTCTTTTGATAATATGGTCTTGAATAGTACTTAGAATGTGGTGAATGGTCAAATAATTTTTATGTACAATGAAGTTATTTACTGAGGAAGATCCGGACTTCCCAATATTGTCTTGATTTTTTTTTGATGTGTGTATATAATTTCCTTTTCCATTCTAAAGATTGTATTATAAGAAGCTTTATGAAATGATCATGATTCATTACAAATCCTTTTATAGAAAAGACTTCATTGAAAACAAAGCAATTTTTTTTAAGGCAACTAGGTTTCTTTTTATAATCAAGACAATAAATTCTTTTAAAGTGGTATTTCTTGACATTTACAGTGTTGGTGACAAGGTCATAATTTCCATCGTAATGAGATGCCTTTTAATAATGCATAACGCCTAATGCAGAAGGCAGCACAAGTCCTCATAGGCTGTATTATGGTGAATATTCCCTGTCAAGATCTGGGAGACATGGAGCAGGTCACATTTTGACTTTGCAGTTCCAGTGGCCTTCGGTCCATGGGTGTGGCTTAATCCACGCCTCTTCAAATTGTATTTGAGTAGACCAAGATGCTTTGAGCCACAAATTCTGGATTTTTCTGCTTTTATTTCGGAGAATGGTTAGCTGTGAATAAAGGCTCTCAGCACATTCTCATGAGTTTTTAATGGTCATGGTGAGAATGAGTAGGCGGCGATAGGGTTAGAGTTTAATTTTGGAAGCACTCTTGAATTTTTTTTTCCTTCTAGTTGTTTGAGTAATGTCACCTGTGGAAGTATGGCCAATGAGTGGAGGAAGATTTCACTGTGTGTGTGTGTGTGTGTGTGTGTGTGTGTGTGTGTGTGTGTATGTGTGTCTTAGTAGAAAATAATGTACACAAATAGACAAAATTGCGTAATGCAGAATAAGTTTAAAAAGAAGGGAAAAGGAATCACTCATTTTTCATGATTATGTGGGACTCTGCATGTGTCATTGCATCAACCGTACCCTCCGCAGATGTCACATTTTCACCTAGCAGTATGGCCCAAGGATTGTAGTCTTTACCATTTAAATATCCTTTAAAACAGAGTTTTAATATCTTGCAGGTAGGAAAAATAAAGCCTTCATGCGAATTTAAAAAGCTATTTAAACCAATTGCTGAGTTTGTGTGGATAAAGCCGCTGAGATATAATCAACCTGTGTTAAGTAGAGGCACAGTGTTTAAAAAGGTTGATCAGAAATGACCAGCAACTCTTTGGAACATTGTAGAGTTCAACCCATATTTGTTACATAATCAAGAAAAATATCATCATGACAGAATGACTGCTGCATACTCTTTGTAAAAGTTGTGACATATTGGGCATCTTGAGGATAAGCACAAGTTGTGACATTGGACATACTGTTTGTAAAAGTTGTGACATACTGGACATCTTTGTTGATGACTCACAAAGGTGAAGGGATGCTCACGGAGCCCTACGATGACCAGAGCAATTGAGGGCAAGCCGCGTGCATGTCTTCTATCTGCGGCTGGAATGCCAGTGATTATGATACTATATGATCTTTATGACTGCACCACTCCTCTTCCTTATATCTTGGACAGATTTAGATTATACCATAAATTTTGCAAAATTGCTCTTGTCTCTCCCACCTGTGGTTTTACTTTCATGTTTCTTGGCTTTAAAAAATGAATCATGAGAGGAAGATCATGGTGCCAAGTGTCTGCCTCAATTTATCAGTTTACATTCTCAGTTAATTGCTGATGTTGTACAGTCAGTAATGCGCAGTATCAGTTATGCACATTGGAATCAAATAATCATTTTTGGTGTGTGTTTTCTTACGGATCTGATAAATGCTTCCAGTTCTTCCCATTGGCTAGCCCAAGATGGTCTTTCATATTTGTAGAGTGCCCAGAGCATTTACACGTTATTTTTTTTCAATCATCATGTTGTGTTTCTTATTTCTTTTTCTTTAAAAAAATATATTAATATATTTTATTGATTTTTTACAGAGAAGAAGGGAGAGGGATAGAAAGCTAGAAACATCAATGAGAGAGAAACATCGACCAGCTGCCTCCTGCACACCCCCTAATGGGGAAGTTCCCGCAACCAATGTGCATGCCTTTGACTGGAATCGAACCTGGGACCTTTCAGTCCGCAGGCCGACGCTCTATCCAATGAGCCAAATCAGTATCGGCTAAAAAAATATATTTTATTGATTTTTTACAGAGAGGAAGAGAGAGGGATAGAGAGAAACATCGATGAGAGAGAATGATCGATCAGTGCTTCTTGCACACCCCCTATTGGGGATGTGCCCGCAACCAAGTTTACATGCCCCTGACTGGAATCGAACCTGGGACCTTTCAGTCCGAAGGCCGACACTCTCTCCACTGAGCCAAACCGGTTTCGGCTCTTATGTCTTTTATTAGATACATTATAGAGCTTAGCTCTGGCAGATATTTACTTGTTTTCCTATTGACTTTGTTTTGTGTACTGGAGGGATCCCCAATTTCTCAGCAAAGATGGCCGGTGAGGCCTGTCTGTGGCTGCTGTGCCTTCACTTCTCTGCCTCAGTGGGTTTGGCTTTGCAAGCTGCCTGCCGCTCTTCTGGGGCAGTGATGGTTAACTTGAAGGCGAACAGCTGCCAGATCTCTTTTGATGTTCTTCTTCACATGGTGATTACCCTCCTTATTTCTGTTTTGAGAGTTAAGGAAGACCTGCTACTAAAATAGCATAGCCTTACATGATTTAATACTTATCTAGAAGTAACCTCAAGTTTTCTTAATTAAATTAGCTACAAACCTTCAGGGAATAACCCAAAGGTCATTACTATCTTTGCAATCCTAAAAACTTTATTATTGCTGCAATCCTAAAATCCTATCTATAAAGAAAAACAGGCCTATTGCCTTTTGGGGTTTGAGTTAATTTGATTCAGACATTACTCTGCATAGTGTAATAGTATACATTACTCTGTATAAAAACAAAGGAAACCAGTGTTTGTTCTTCATATTTGTGAATTTATATTCTTATAGGAGATCCTAAGCACTTAAAACATTGGTACACAGTGCTGAAATCAATAGGTTGCTAAAGAGCTATTTATTTTCTTTAACCTTTGATTAACTTTACTTACTCAGTTACTTTATCTGTTAAACATATTTATGTACAAATATCTTACAGAAATATCCTTTTTCTGGAAGAATTTTTCTTTGACAGCACTCTGAAATATAAAAGTGCTGATATGCAAGTATTTGCATTTAGCTTGACCATATTTAATCCCTTGCATGAGGGATGTAAATGTAAATTTAAGTATTCCTTTCTAGATGTTCAAAAACTTGTTTTTTTTGTTTCAAAATTTCAGAACCACACAAAGCATTCCTACTTTTTGATAGCTTGCAGTTTGAAACTTACATTTTAAAGTCCATCCTGAAAACCCCTCTAGTAAGAACTGTGTTGGGGCAACCTTTAGTTGATAGCAGATGCATTCTGCTCTCCCATCCACACCATAAAGAGCCTCTGCTCATAATATTGCTTTCTTTTAAAAATATATATTTTATTGATTTTTCACAGAGAGGAAGGGAGAGGGATAAAGAGCTAGAAACATTGATGAGAGAGATACATATATCAGCTGCCTCCTGCACATCCCCCACCAGGGATGTGCCCGCAACCAGTGTACATGCCCTTGACTGGAATCGAACCTGGGACCTACCAGTCCGAAGGCCGACGCTCTATCCACTGAGCCAAACCGGTTTTGGCTCATAATATTTCTTGTTGGTCCATTTGGAACTGCTTTCTCTTGTAAGTCCAAACAGGGATGGCCACGAATGGAAGTTAATTAGTTAAAGCCTAGATGAGAGAAGATAAACAAAGGAAATCTTTGCTATCTTATCTGACTCCAAAGCTTCACATTTTCTTAGGCCACTTTGCTCAATTCTTCATGCCTTTCCCCTCTACAGCTGAGAATACTAATTTTGCAATGCTGGACACAGGCTTATTCACATGAAGCTTATTCACAGGCAGCGTTTCAACTTGCTCACACTTATCTGCATAACAAAATGCTAAGGGGCCTGAACATGCTTCTGTAGGGTTTGCTTCTATTATGTCTACTTGTGCTACCGTCAAATTTAAAGTATGTTTGGGAGTTCTTGCAAATCACTTCAAGAAGTCAAGGCCCGCGAATACCACAGCGCTATTTCTGCAGTGGTCTTGGGTTACTCTTTCCTAGGGCTCAGAAACTGGTCTCTATGGAGACCAGATCTAGAAATGATTTACCTGAGCATGATTCATGTGCAGAGCCAGATTTTTTTCCAGCTAAATGCATAGTTATTTCATAAATCTATCAGTGGCAATGTTCTATGTCGCTGAAATGGTATTTCTAATTAGGCCTAAATATTATAATTATGGGAGCGATTAACCTTGTGTCTATCAATATTTTTGCTGTGCAGCAGCATCAAAAGAACTGTCAATGGAGTAGGGAAAAAATCATCTCATTTGCAACTTGGGTTAAGACAAGTAAAGAAATGTGTCTGTGGAAACAGCAGGTATTCTGTGGTTAGAACTTGAACCCAAATTATTCCAATGCATTTTACCATAAAGATTCTGGTTTACTTCACGACTATTTCATTGAAACACAACATGAGTGTAAACATATTTATTTTATAGGAAAACTAAGGAGCGCGAGTGATGTCAATCTGTTAGCAATCACAAAGTACATTTCTGTGCTGGCCCAGCTCATATGGGAAGGCAATTTCTGCCCCGGAGTCTAAGAATTACATGTCTCAGTCTTAGATAAAAGAACCTGGGTCGTAGAACGCGCAATGGCTTAGATCTCCAGTGGAAACTGAAATAACGAAAGAGGAGTGATTTTTTTTTTTTTTTTTACGAGTTGAAGCATACAATAACACAAGGAGAGCAGAGGAGACAGAGTCTATAATGCGAGCTTAAAAAATGTCTGTCATTTCCCCACTTCCTCGTTTTCCCAACATATTGATTATATCGTCATGTGGCTCTTATTTTGATAGAAATGGCAGTTTTAGTTCCTTTTCTGCCCCTGCCCATGGATTGTCAATCTTACTACCTGGGTTTTCCTGGAACCCCTCTGTCATCCCGGAGGAGCAGGACAGAACCCACCGGTGGAAATTGCATTTCCCCTGCTCTGGGAAATAATGAAAAAAGCCATCTAATTGAGACTATGCAGTCACAGGACTGCCCATCTGTCCTGAAATACAGAGCAAGTTTTCATTTTTTTCCTGAGGACTCCTCAGGGGAATTAGTTTCCTGATGAAATTGGACCCCAGTTCTTTGAGTGTGTGTGTGTGTGTGTGTGTGTGTGTGTGTGTGTGTGTTTTAAGAAACACTGAAGTAAATCTAAAGTACCTTCCGCTGAAATGCAGCCTCAGAGGTCACTGGGATGAGATTTCCTAGGCTCATTTGGAATAATCAGTCGCAAAATTGAGATTTGTGTGCCTGGAAAAGTCCATTTTGTTCAGTTCCATAACTTTAGGAAAATCCATTTGGTTCATTGTTCTGACTCAAAGCCCACTTTACCTGTGGGCCGAGCGGGAGCAATATATTTTTCTAGGGAGAAGCACAGAGACGCTCTACCTGGCTAGTTTTCCTTTCATGAACTGTGTAT
Organism: Vespertilio murinus; assembly: GCA_963924515.1. Lineage (NCBI taxonomy): Eukaryota > Metazoa > Chordata > Mammalia > Chiroptera > Vespertilionidae > Vespertilio > Vespertilio murinus. The sequence goes on from OZ004707.1 coordinate 31,646,168, forward strand.
TGATTTATATTTTAATGAAACTTTGGCCGGTCTACTAAATGTAAGTTTCTCAGAGACAAGATGTTAATCTGTATTTAATGCATGTATCATAAGGTTAAATCTGGCATGAAAGGCAATTGAGATTACCACAGTTCGTGGTTCAGTGCTTTGCGGGAGAGAGCAGTAGCACAAATCTAATCTTACAAGGAAATTGCTGAAAGAAGTGAGGTAATAGAATGGCTATAAGAGAGCGAGATATTTAAAATCGCATGCTCAGGTAGGTCATGAGCACTTAGAAATTATCTCTGGCCACTGAAAAAGGCACATTTGCTCAAGAGACACTACTGTTTTTTGACAGCTGTGAGTCAGGTTATTAACTTCGTCTTTTTCAATTTTATTTTTTACTCTTAAGGTGACTTTACTCCAAGCATCTTTTATTTTGAATGATCCGAACAAAATGTATATGAGGATGTATGAATTTGAATAAATATCTCCTTCTCTCTCCATATACACTGAGTGGCCAGATTATTATGATCTCTGAACATATAATAATCTGGCCACTCAGAGTGTGTGTGTGTGTGTGTGTGTGTGTGTGTGTGTGTGTGTGAGAGAGAGAGAGAGAGAGAGAGAGAGAGAGAGAGGCCCGGTGCATGAATCATGCATGGGTGGGGTCTGGTCAGCCTGGCCGGGGGGGGGGGGAACATGGGTGGTTGGCCAACCTGCCTGCTGGTCAAACTCCTGGTTGAGGGGACAATTTGCATATTAGCCTTTTATTATATAGGATATACAATGAGTGGCCAGATTATTATGCATTCAGAGATCATAATAATCTGACCACTCATTGTATATACATGATATTTATGACATATATGGTACATAGGTCATATATATATAGGGCATTCCCCCCAAATGTATGCACACTTTAAATGATTATAAAGCCAGTATTTATTAACATATAGTTCATTTTCAAAATTTTAAAGAATCTACAAAAATGAATACATGTTTTTGGTTAATGCCTGTTTCAAATTGATGACCATTCTTGTCTAGGCATGGCTGAAAACGTGAAGCAATAGAATCGCAAACATCAAGACTCATTTCATTAGGTATTTGTGCGCCCTCAATTAATCAAATGTTACAGGTTTAGTGCCGGAAAGTTTATCTTTTATGCATCCCCATAAAAATGTCTAGTGGAAATTTTTTCTTTGTTCAAAGCTTAGTCTGGCTTCACCCATTACTTCAAATCAGTTAAACCTGAAACAGAGTGTAAATTAAGTGAGTTATCAGCTGTGAAGGTGTGTATACATGTTTTTGGAATGCTGGTGTTAGGCAAAACAGAGCTTCAATCATAGTCCATGAATGCTTCGGCTGAAAGAGATGTGCCACAATATTGGCAGAGAGAAGGTGACTGACATGCAATTTAATCATGTGTGTGTGTGTGTGTGTGTGTGTGTGTGTGTGTGTGTGTGTAAAGGAAAATAAATGTAAATGTGCCATTTTGTTATAAAACTAATTAGAAAGGGAGCTCACTGCTGTTTAAAGTAACTTTCTAAAAAGGGAGAGAAAAATGCTGGAAGGAATTTCTAAATTATTATTGTTTTTTAAATGCTGTGGGGTTTTGACCCCTGCTGCCGGACAGTTGTACAAACGTGGTCTGCTGGTGAGGTGGAGTGGTCCAGTCTGCAGTCTGCTGTCAGGAGGCAGGTGACTGTGCTTCTCCTATTCTGATGCCTGCACAGGGACTCTTGCTACAGGATGTAGATGAAAACAAGCAGTATGGTGAGCCTCAGGGACTGTGGGGTGACACACTAAAGACAGATCAGGAACCAAGGTTCCAGTGGAACAGGGACAACCTGAGATGGCCAGTGGTGAATGGGCCATTCAGTGAATTTCCTGGATGGACTGAAAAGCAAGAGAGACTAGTTGATTAGATAGTATAGTTATTTATTTATTTATTTATTTATTCATTTATTTATTTATTTATTTTTCTTAAAGATAATATGGAACACTTCACGAATTTGTGTGTCATCCTTGCGCAGGGGCCATGCTAATCTTCTCTGTATCGTTCTAATTTTAGTACACCGTATGTGCTGCCGAAGTGAGCACTAGATAATTATTTAAATATCTACTATTCTCTCAGAGAAGCCTGAGGTTTGCAGTGAGCATTAATAGTACATTTATATTTGTGATGTCAGAGTGCCACTTTTTAAAAATAGCATAAACTCTAAAAGAATGTTTTTATAAAGATGTGTTATCCTATATAATAAAGAGATACTATGCAAATTAACCCTCACACTCTCACAAGATGGCTGCCTACCACCAGGCCAGCAGGGGGGTTAGTGAGGGATAACCAAATGACTGAACAGCAGGCTGTGTGGGGCGATCAGGCTGGTGGGGGTGAATGTGAGGGACGACCAGGCCAGCAGGAGGGGAGGGGAAGTTTGGGTGACCAGGCAAGCAGGTGGGGCAGTTAAGGGCAACCAGACCAGCAGAGGGGGGCAGTTGGGGGTGACCAGTCTGATGGGGGGGGGCAGTAAGAGGTGATCAGGCTGGCGGCGGGGCGGGGGAACACTGCAGTTGGAGGCGATTAGGCTGGCAGGGAAGGCAGTGAGGGGCCAGTAGATCGGTGGGGGGACTGTTGGGGGAGGCCAGGTTGGCGGGGGGGGGGGAGGCAGTTATTGGTGACCAGGTTGGCAGAGGGGGCCAATTAGAGGCGACCAGGCCAGTAGGGAGGGAGCAGTTAGAGGCAATCAGGCAAGCATGCAGATGCAGTGAGGGGCAGCCAGGCTGGAAGGGGGTGGGGGGAGAGCAGTTGTGAGCAATTTGGAGCCAGGAGTCTAGGATTGTGAGAGGACTGTCCAACTGCCAGTTTAGGCCCAATCCCAGAGATTGGGCCTAAACTGGCAGCTGGACATCCCCTGAGGGGTCCTGGATTGAAGAGGGTACAGGCTGGGCTGAGGGGACCCCCTGCTCTATGCACAAATTTTGTGCATTGGGCCTCTAGTTTTACAATAAACAACATTGGAAGGACCCACAGAACATCAAGAATACAATGGATTCCCTTCTGATAACATAGATCTCTCAATGGTTAATACACAAAAAAGAACATTTTTGGAGTGTGATTTCTCCTGTCCCCATCATCAAAATTATTGATAAGATCCCTTTTAATAATGGTATTCCATTTTAGAAAGCCATCTTAATTGATTATAAAAAAGAACTTTTATTCTTTTAGTTGGTGACTGCCATTGTACACTAACAAGGCAATTAATATAGTGATTTTACTTAGTAGGTGACTTTTTTTAGCCACTGAGGCCAAAACTCTGCTTCAGGATCAGAAGGTCCTGGACACTATGAGAACTGAGTGCAGAGTTGCTGGTCACAGCCTGTCCCCAAAGTGAGTCATTTGAAAATGAAAAATGCCAAGTTGCGCAGGTCCGTCGCAAGAGCAAATAGAAACATCACGAATGTCCCATGGGGTGGATTTTAAAGGCCGACCAATGCTCGGTGCAGGTGGGTTCTGAAGCAGTATTGAGAGTTTGGGCTGTTTCAGGAACTGTGGGTGACTTGAAAAAGAATTGGGATGGTGCATGGAGCGTCAGATGCAACACGCACCGGAAAGAGTGGAGGTGTTCAGTGCTGAGAGCTGGCACTGAGCATAGGTGTGACCTTGACCTATGGTTTGAAAGGCGTCAGGAAAAGTGCTTTCCCCACTGCAATCCCCCTCTCTTTGCAGCATTTGGTTGCTCACTCCTTAGGATTATGGAACCAGGAGGACATGTCTCACAGCTAGGCTGTCTTTACAACAAACACCGCTAGTTATCAGACCAACAAGTATGGGAAGCAGATTTCAACATGGGAGATAACTTAGACTGGGGTGCAGGGGTGGGTCCTGCTTAGGAGGACGGGCCCTGTGGAGGCTCCCACAGTGTACAGTTGGGTGGTGGGTAATGGGAAGGTTTTAGCCACCTTAGTGGTAAAATTGACTTCTCTCTAAGTGTCTCAAAGGAAGAGGAAAGGATGGATGGCATCCCATCCAAATTCAAATATCTAAGTCCTATCTGATATCCTAAGTACTTTGGGAAGTGACCTTTTTTGGAAAGGCAGTCCTTTCCGATGTAATTAGTTAAGATGAGGTCATACTACATAGGCAGTCCCCCAAGGCACTATGACTAGTGTCCTTATAAGAAGAACATTTGGACGCAGAGACATGCACACAGGGAGAATGACAAGTGGTCATCCAGGAAGAGATAAGGTGATGCTCCCATAAGCCAAAAAGCACCACCGATTGCCAGGAAACCACCAGAAACTCCAGACAGAGAGGCACGAGACAGGTTTCCCTCACACCCCTCAGGCGGAACCAATCCACTCTCAAACATGGCATAGTTTGAGCAAGTGCTACTCGGATTTCATATGGTCAGACATGTGTAGAAAGAAAATGGTGTGGTGGATGGGTGATTGAAAATCTATATTGATAAGTCGATTGTTTAATAGGGATAAATGCACCATGTGTCTTGAGTAGTTTATTATGGACGTGTCTGTTTATGGCATTGTGGTTTATTATAGTATATTATTTATTATATGTGGCATTCAGCAGCCCTTACCAGTTCAAATGCACAATAGCCCCCCCTTTTAACAGACATATATGGGGCATAATTTGTCTCCAGGAGAAACCCCACAGTGGGTCTCTAGGAACAGTTCACAGAGTTGGTTGCACTGTGCCTCAGAAACCTAAAAGTCTACCCCCCCGCGCCCCCTCCCCCCCCCCCCCAGCGCCTCTGCAGATCCATTGGAGCTGGCTTGGCAATGGCTCCCTTCCTGTTAAACATTAACATCTTCATGAAAAATATTTTTCTCTAAGACATGATTATATGCCACGCAAAGTAGGAGCTCATTCATACTCATATGCATCTATATAAAAACATGGTTGTCACCAAAACCGGTTTGGCTCAGTGGTAGAGCGTCGGTCTGCTGACTGAAAGGTCCCGGGTTCAATTCCGATCAAGGACATGTACTTTGGTTGTGGGCACATCTCCAGTAGAGGATGTGCAGGAGACAGCTGGTCAATGTTTCTCTCTCATTGACGTTTCTAGCTCTCTATCTCTCTCCCTTCCTCTCTGTAAAATATCAATAAAATATATATTTAAAAACAAAACAAAACATGGTTGTGATTTTGTCCATTAAACATTTTAAAGATATTTTCTCACCGAAACCTGTTTGGCTCAGTTGGTAGAGCGTCGGTCTGTGGACTGAAAGGTCCCTGGGTCGATTCCGGTCAAGGGCATGTACATTGGTTGCGGGCACATCCCCAGTAGGGGGTGTGCAGGAGGCAGCTGGTCGATGTTTCTCTCTCATTGATGTTTCTAGCTCTCTATCCCTCTCCCTTCCTCTCTGTGGAAAATCAATAAAATAAAATTAAAAAAATGTTCTTTTCTCCTTTTATGAAGAAGATGTAGAATTAGAGGAGGAAGAGGAGGAAACCTGAGGGTTTTTTTTTTTCATATTTGAAAACGAGAGGACAAGCAGCATCTCTCTGTGGGGTTTGAAAGAAACTGAAATAAAAGAGAATGTCATCATATCTCGCCTTGACACAGGGTCAGATAAAGCCAGCGCTCACGTCCTCCTCGCAGATACTTCACTGAAATGTCCTGCAGGTCAGAGGGATACGATCAGGAAACCTGTCTGGGCGCCAGCTGGTCAGCTGCACAGAGTGTGACTCCGATCTGAGGAGAGATGAAGGCTAAAGAGGGCAAAGGTTAAAATCCCTCTGGTTACCTAAGCGCTCCCTGAGTCTAGGTGAAGGTAAAGGTGTACTGAAGACAAGAAAAGAACCCCCTCTATGATTCTACAAAGTAAAAGATGACAGTGATCTGAATGGCGAGGTCTGCAGAAAGGAAACTGTCAACCTTCTTCTCTCTTGCTGACAGAGCATTTGCATCCCCGATAACCTGGCTGTTACAGTTACCAGGCTCACATGAAAATAGCTGTGGGGAAGCATCTGGAGCATGTACAGCCATCACTAGGGTGTCTTTCATCAGATAACTGAGCATCATGGTTAAGAAGTAGCTTGTCTTAATCCATTTGGGCTGCTCTAACAAAATACCACAGACTGGGTGGCTTATAAACAGCAGATATTTATTTTTCATATTTTTGGAGGCTGGAAGTCCAAGATCAAGGTGCCCGCAGATTCCGTATGAGAATCTGGTGAGATCTCACTTCCTGACTCATGGATTGTTTGTTGTCTGTGTTTTCACGTGATGGGAAGGGGTGAGTAAGCACTCTGTGGTCTTTTAGAAAAATATTTTTATTGATTTCAGAGAGGAAGTGAAAGGGAGAGGGATAGAAACATAAATGATTGAGAGGGAATCATTGATTGGCTGCCTCCTGCACGTCCCCTACTGGGGATCGAGCCCACAACCTCGGCATGTGCCCTTGACTGGAATCGAACCCAGGACCCTTCAGTCCCCAGGCCAAAGCTCTATCCACTGAGCCAAACCAGCTAGGGCTCTATGGTCTTTTTTATAACAGCACTAATCCCATTCATGAGGGCCACCATTGTGCCTTAATCATCCCCAAAATGCTACACTTCCTAAAAAAATTATCTTATGGGTTAGGATTTCAACATATGAACTTTGACAAATGGGGGCACACATATTCAGTTTTATAGCATAGTTGAAAAGAAAAGACAAAAAATATGTTAATATACTTGTGCATATTATTATTATTATTTTTACTTGACTTTGGAGATGATCATAGAATAGCCAAACCTGTAGAGTGGAGCCTAAAGCAGTTGTGATCAGGGAAACAAATGATGTTTGAATGGAGGCAAGGTGGTGCTAATGTATATCCTGAGAAAGGCCTTTTGAACACTGTTCTCCACATGCTGAGAAGTAAAACATCCAAAAGCAGGTCAGCCCAGCCAGCGTGGCTCAGTGGTTGAGTGTTGACTTGTGAACCAGGAGGTCATGGTTCCATTCCCCATCAGGGGACGTGGGGGAGGCAGCCAATCAGTGATTTTCTCTCATCATTGATGTTTCTATCTCTTTCTCCCTCTTCCTTCCTCTCTGAAATCATTAAAAATATATTAAAAACACACACACACACACAAAAACAATTCTTGTTCAATGAAAACAGATGAGGTGAAAGTCCCCAGGACTCCCTTTTCTTATGCAAATATTATAAAGGAACAAGTTGCCAATATCCTTAGTAACCTACATTTCATAAACCTTATTTTTTTGTCAAAGCTTTTCCCCCTCCTCTTTGTTTGTTTTGTGATTCAAATCACTGGCTTCAGTTCATTGCTTGATAGGTTTTCCAGTGGTTCTTTATGAGTTGTCCCATCCTTACCTAGAATGGAGTTGTTTACCCCCCCCCCCTGAATTCCTGTTTCTATCCACCCGAGAAACTGCCATAGCCAGGGCTCCACACCCAGCTCTGCCCAATCGCCATCTCTACTCAGACTGGGGGGCAATTCCTAAGCCTGGCCTGGTTTTCCAGATCTCCCTCTCTCCCCTGACAGCTGTTGCTTGAGGGTCTGCAATGAGGAATCCACCTGGCCTGTCATTCCTACCCGTCTGAGCAGGGGGAAGAGGAGGCTCCCTGGACCCGGGTAGACTCTGTAGCTTTTTGGAACCTGGTTCATGCATTCTGCTCTCCGTGGCCCCTCTGTCATTCCGACCACCCAGAGGCGTTCATAGTAGTAACGTAAGGTAACAGTGATACAAGAGAGTTCAGTAAGTAGAGTTCATGAGCAATTTGGATGAAGGATACAGACTGGGAGGAAGGAGAGGTTTCTCTGTGTGTAAATCCGAGGGGACAGGCGCCTAGGGACCACCAAAGAGCTGAGCGGTATTGAAAAGGCAGCAAAGAAGCTCACATCACAGGCATGCGTAAGTAGCTGGCATTGTGCAGAGACCCAGAGCAGATGCAAAAAGACATGTATAATTGCACTGGATTGTTACTTCACTGTGCAGGCAGGAATCTTAAGGGGGAAAAAAAAAGCCCCTGAGACTCTTTCTTAGCCCTTTAATAATTAGAGGCTTTGTAAGATTGTAGAAACATGCCTTCTCCCACAACGTGAAATTTATGAATTTCGGCGCTGGAGGAACTTTTCATAAAGATTTTTCTCATCCCTTTTTTTAAAAAGATAGTAGTGTGTGTGGGGGGGTCATGTGTTAGGGTTTGCCTTGACAATAAAACTGAGTGTGTGGGTGTTAGAATCAAACCGCTTGTGGACATATATGACTTAATAACTACTTTTCATGGACTAAAAGGAGAAGAAGACCGAAGGGGCTGCATAAAAGGCAACTTATGCCCTGTACTAGGATAATGGTATGATGTATCTTCCAAACTTTTTCACCTTTTAAAACACTTCATTTTAAAACAATTTCAATTTATAGGAAATGAAAAAAAAGGTATGAAGAGAGCATATATTCCCTTTATTCAGTGCGGTAGGATGAGTAATAGTCCTTGAAGACATCCAGGCTCTAATTCCTGGAACCTTTAAGTGTCACCTTGCGTGGGGCAAAAAGGAAATGTGCAGATTTGCAGATGTGATGGCGTTAGAATCGGGAGATGGGGGATTTTCCCGGGTTATTCACGAGGGCCCTCAATGTCTCCCTCTGGAGAGGGTGGCAGAGTTGAATTGACTATAGAAGGGAAACAGGCAGTGTAACAACATGGGCTGAGGTGGAAGGAAGACAGAGGACGGGGCCCCGGGCCGGGGAAGGCAGCAGCCACTGGGAGCTGACAAGACAAGGGGACAGAGTCTCCCCTCATGGCCTCCAGAGGATCCACCTCTGGTGACCCCTTGACTTTAGGTCACTGATGCTAATTGTAGACGTCTGGCCTCTAGAACCCTGAAGAGAATAAATCTGTAGTGTTTTAGACCACTTAGTTTGTGGCAAATCAGCAGTGTTTCCCAAAGTGTGGTACGAGTACCCCCAGGGGTACGGGAAGAGTTTGGTGGGCGTACGAGTTGCACCAGAGTTTGGTGGGGATATGCACTGCACCGTGCTTAGCTGCACCTAATTCTACGTTCTCATGAGTCAAGTCAAGACAGTCTTGTGAGGTGTGAGATGGTCTGGTGTGCAAATAAATGTTATTTATAATATAACTTTTATTTATATTTTATTATGAATAATTTTATTTTTTTAGTATTGTTTTGTGTATGTACCAAAAAAATAAACAAATATATTTTGATTGTTATTAACATACATCCATTTTTTTTTGACGAGGGGTACTCAGCATTACGAAAATTATAGAAGAGGTACACATATGTCAGAAGTTTGGGAAACACTGGGTTAGAGTAGCAATGGGAAACTAAGAAACCCAGATTCACTTATTTTTGACATGTTGCCCATGCGTTTTTCCATTTTCTCATTCTCTCGCATATTTTTACAGGTTATTATTGTCATTGTTATTCTCATCAAGAGGAATCGTTTGCAAGCAGTAGAGCAGGACATTTCTATACAGAAAGAGGAAATGATAAGAAGAGTTAACCAGGGTCATTCTGGCAAAACCAGGACTTTCGTTATTCCACCAATGCTATTCTTATTTTCCCACTGCCAGGGCCAGTGGAGACTGTCCTAGCTATGAAAACCTGCTTCCAGAAGGACTGCTAGCCCTATCCTTCACGCACCTTCTCTGGGATTCCGCACAAGCATGCTCCCCTTCTAGGCTGGCAGGAGGTAGGTAGACCAAGCACACCTTCCAGACTTGGCCCGGCTCCCGTCTCCAGCCTCATCCTAATTCTCTATCATCTTGGTGTTTCAGCTGACTGAACAAGCTAGCTCCTTTGCACTGCATACCTTCAAACACACCTTAATACCTGCCCCTTCACTTACCTACCCAACGTCTACTCACCCATCAAGCCCCTTAACCTATTCTCCATCCCCACCAGAGAAAGCCTTCTTCCTCTGTACCCCCATTTCTCACCAGCACCACCACCACCACCCTCACATACAGGTCTGTTTTATGCATTCACGTCACCTTGTGCTTGTCTGTGCGTGTAATACTACAATGATAGTTACTTAATAATTTGTGTATGAAGCATGCTGGTGAGATGACACATTTTTAAATGCCTTCTCTACAAATCTGGGAGTGGGCAGCAGGTCACCGTGAAGCAGATTTTCTTAATTATGGGGAAAACATCATTGGATTTCATCCCTCTGGCCATATGGAGATGATGCAAGTAACTCTGGATTAGGGAGCTGAATCACTGAATCATCTTTTCATATTTTTCTCCCTATTCTAACAAAGCCTGTTCTTCTCTTTGGGTTCTGTAATGCTGGGAAAGAGGCAGGGATATTCCTAAGGAGCACAGAGTACTTTGGGAGCGAAGGAACTCTTCCCCTTGCAATAAGCACCCTCCTTTCAAGGTATGTGACACTGAAGGAACAGCAGAGTGGTCCAATGAGTTCTCCTGGCAGGAAAGAACCCAGACTCAGTGAGGATGAGACACTCTGAGCTGGCCTGATTTTAAAGGTTCTGAGCCATCATTTGCCCTGAAGCTGGAGCCATGTACATGCCTAATCACCAGAATCTGGACTGGCACTTTGGGGGAAAATGACTGGGTAAGAAGGGGAAACAAGACAGACACATTCAGCCCAGGAGTGTAAGACTCAGCACGTGGGAAGGGAGACAGTGCTGGATTTGGGGATGCTGGCGTGCTTCTTTGGAAGTGTAAGTTCTGCAGTGCATCTGGAGCCCCATCAGTAAAAGCAGATTGACCAGATACCTATGACTATCAATTTTAATGTCTGCGTCTCCACTGGACTGCAAATATCTCGAGGGCAGTGACTATGCCTACTTACTTGAGGCACCTCTTAGTCCTAGAGCTTGTTGCTTTTATTTAATGAATTGGTGAAATGACGCCAAATAAAACATATCCATTCAAATCTTAACATCTCCTCAACAACTAACTTCACTAACACCATTCAGTTCAATCAATATGCTAGGAACCCTATCTATCTATTTGTCTATCTATCTATCTATCTATCTATCTATCTATCTATCCATCCATCATCTAGCATCATCTAGCACCTGTGTATGCATGTACATATATGTGAATGAAAAGTACATATATGTATAACATCTATTTCCAGTATTATTTCAAAATCCACACATTATATTTAGCTATTTTTCTAGTGTCAATTCCATCTACTCCATCAGATTACCATTTTTTTAATGGGACCATACTGTCTTTTGTGTTTATATTTTTTTCAGGTTGCACTCCTGTACAACATTTTCAAGTGAGAAAACTTCTCTTTTAATATAAAAATAAAAAGTCCCAGACCTCACCTTCCTTCTTCATGACGGTAGCTGCATTCTCAGCATCCTTTAAGAAACTAGATTCCGAAGAGTTCAAGGTTCATTACTTGGGAACCAGTGCTTTATCAGATTCCACAGGAATACCTTATGAAAGGCTCTGCCCTCACTGGCCTCCACATGAAAAGACTTGGCATCATCCTTTGTGAGGTAATGGTGGGTGCTTGGGAAACTCCACCTCCACTCCTTTCTATAATTAGAAAAAAGAGTCCTTAGCTTCAACTCCCTCTCAGTGGTCAACACCTTCTGCCATTCTCTTGTTCTATCATTGTAGAGTTGGTAGTGGGTGGATACAGGATGAGCCCCCTGCCATGAACAAAACAGTGAAGCTCTTAGGAAGGAAGAAATGGGCTGCGGAAGGGAACTTGGAGGTGCCAGAGGTGGGGTTCACCAAGTTCACGGTTTTGTCTAGGGCGAGGGCTGTTCCTCCTACTCAAATGCTTTGTAACTGTTTTTGGCTGACTGACATGGAAGTTTGCATAAAATAGGCATATTTAATAAGAACTGACCTTGATCTTCATCCAGGCCCACAGTGGAAATTTTCAATAGCAAAAAGTCTATCTAATAAATGCATTTTGTAAACATTTAATCGAATTTACCAGAAGGTTTTTATTTTTTATTTTTCTTTTTTTAACTCTTGTGCAGTTTTGCACAATAAATTCAATCTGGGAAAAGCCACATCTTCTGGAGGTGGGAGTGAATTTCTCCTCTTTCATTCCCAGAAACCTCTGTGAAATCACCCATTTCTTTGTTTCTTTTGACCAGAAAATTTAAACCTCATGAAGTGATGGGAAGGAGGGTTACTCATTATGAATGTGTAGCAGCATGTATATTTAATTTTTAATACTGTAAATTGACTTTTTAGCCAGAGAGTGCTTACTGTAAAGGACAGAACCCTGCGGTGTGCTAATTATCTAAGGTCCACATCCACCCCTTGCAACAGCATTTCTTTCTCCAGGTATGTCTTCAGGAAATGGCAGCACTTGGGGTAGGGGGGGGAGATGGAGAGAGTTATTGCATTTCTTTAATATATATTGATTTCAGAGAGGAAAGGAGAGGGGCTGAGAGCTAGAACCATCGACGATGAGAGAGAATCATGGATCGGCTGTGTGCTGCATGCCCCACACTGGGAATGGAGACCAAAACCCAAGTGTGTACCCTGACTGGGTATTGAACCATGACCTCCTACTTCATAGATTGATGCTCAAACCACTGAGCCATGCCGAATGGGCTGCATTTATTGTCAATAGGGCAAGGGGCACAGCAGATGTGGGAAAGACCATGAGGATGCATGACCTCTTCCGGGGCAAGCCCAAGTCAAAAAAATTCAAAAGTGCTAGCTGCAGGTGGAACTGGGAAAATGAGGTGCTGTCTTGCTTCTGATTTGCACTGCCTAAAGGTGGAGAGATTTCTTTGGAGTGTTGGCAATTCCAAGCAATTCTCTTAGACTTAATTTGTTTCCCCAAATGACAGGAAAATATATCTATATCCAAAATGAATCCAAAACTTTGTTGAAGCCTGAGGAAAATGTTTCATGATAATAGCCACACCTCCATGTGTGGAAAAGCGCCAAATCTCTTTAGCCCATGAAAGGCAAATGTTTTGTGTTGTTGCAGGCAAGAGTTTTGTTCCTCTTTATTCCTGTTGGTCTCTGTGACACACAGACAACATCCCTCCAAGTCATGGTGGATGTACATAAATGTATGAGCAAGCAGGGACCTTGACACCAAACCCGAGTCCTAGCCACAGACCAGGACTAAAGTGAAGGACAGGCCTACTGTGCTCCTTTTAGCTGGAGGAGACCAAGAGATGGCATATTCAACAGGGCATAACACAATCCTGGCTCTCCCAGGTCTGCCAAAGTTGCAGAGTTGTTTCCCAAATGAGGTAACCACGTGGCAGGTCACCTTATCTTCAAGGACTCATTTCTGATCCAAAGTCAGCTGTCCCTACACTGACCAGTGGCTACAAGGTGGCCTGACTTTAGATCTCTAACCCAGGGAGCTACTGAAAACATGACCCTTCCTCAGGGATTGTGAATGGAGACCCACTGAGAGGAACCTGGGAGTTGTTTGAGATGCAAAAACAAAACAAAAACAAAAACAAAAACAAGCAAACAAAAACACACACAGAAAGAACCTTAGGTATGATGAATCCTGATTATGTGACTGTGGGACAGCTTTTCTTCAAAAACATTTTTTAAACCTTTCAGTATGTTTTATTGATCTATTGTTGCATATCTATTTATCTCAAAGTGTAGTGTTGAAATTGACATGATTTCTTGGAATTCTTTGGGTCAAGAATTTGGGTAGGACTCTGATTCTATTGCATGTGTGGTCAGCTGGGCCCACTTATTCCTGCATTCATTTGACTGTTGGAGTGAGCTGAAAGGTCCAAACAGCATTTGCTCACACATCTGGCCCCCTGGTGCTCCCTTTCTGTACATGTGGCCAACCTGGGCTTCTCACTGCTTGTTGGTTTGGGTGCAGTCCGGCTTCTCGCATAGAGATTAACTTCCCAGAAGCAGGATGGAAAAAGTTTAAAGGCTAGGCTTAGGACAGGCACTGCATCACTTATGTCACATTCTGTTGCTCACAGGTAAGGTGCAAGGCCAGTCAAAATGCAAGAGAGAGGAAATAGGTCCTACCTCTGGACATGTCCTCACAGGGGGATATAGAACCAATGGGTGCCATCCTGGGAGATTAACCACCTGCTATGGACTGAATGTTTGGGTACCCCCGAAATGTATATGTTCAATTCCTAAGTGCTCATGTGATGGTATTGGGAGATAGGACCTTTGGGGGGCAGTTAGGGTTAGATTAAGTTATGAGAGTGGGGTCCTTGTGATGGAATTAGTGCCTTTAGAGAAAGAGAATCAAGATCTCTCTCTGCCATGAGAAGTTACAGCAAGAGAGCAACTGACTGCAAATCGGAAAATGAGTTCGACAGACACAATACTTGTTAACACCTTGATCTTTGACTCCCAGCCTTCCAAGCTGTGAGAAGCAAATGTTTGTTGTTTTAAGCCACCCAGTCTATAGTATTTTGCTATGGCAGCCCAAATCGACTAACACACTACCACAGTGTGTATTTTTGGAATAATAAATCTTACTTACTACACAGTATCCTGAGCACATTCTTATTCTTTACTAACTGACAGAGTCTCTATGAGGTATTAGCTTTCTTAGCTGGCTATCCTTCCTTAAGACCAACCCCTATGTATACATTCAAGAATTTGGGCAAGGGGGTGAAATCTATAAACATTATTGGCCGGAGGGAGATCATGCTCTAGTGGGGATGCATGAATACAAAGATTTAAAAACGAACATGAACTGGCTTTTGAATCAGGAAGCCTAAAAATAGAGAAGAGAAGGAGTGAGCAACAGATGAGGGTACTTTGTGAAAAAATTAACAGGTAACTGGCGAGAGGTTTCCATCAGAAAGCTAGGAGGATATGTCCATATTGGGGAAAGCGCTTTTTGAACGTCTGGAAAGACCAAGTTACTTGACAGAATGGGGAACTAGCTCTCATTTCTTTATGGCCAATAGTACTAGTTTCATAGTTCCAACCAATTATTTACTCATTCTTGCATGCAACAAAGCGCGGAGCACCCTCTGTGGCCAGACACTGTTCTTGGCAGTGGGGAGGCAGCCTGAATATTACAAGACAGAGAAGGTCTATTCTTACAGTGATGGCATTTGAAGTTCAGAAGGAGGGCGCTTTCCTTCTGTGTTGTGGATCTGGCTCAATCAATGAACACACCCTGGGCTTCCTCTGCGTGCTCCCACCCTCCCACTTCCTGCAACCTCCCCAGACACATCTCCCACAGCACACAACGGGCCTGTACCCCCTCCCGGGAGAGAGAAAAACAGCTCTGATAACACTCCCCCCCTTCTCACCCTGGGCTCACTTGTCACCAGCTACTTCCAGCTGAAATGCTTGGAGCTGCCCAGCAGGTAAGTTATCCTGGCTTTCCTGGAGGGTGAGAGCTTTTGGTGCACTTTGTTGTTGTTTGGAAGACCAGCTGCTCCCGTCTGGTGGCCATATGTAGCCGCCCTGGCTTCCCATAAACCACCGTAATGACAAGGCAGGGCTCATAATATCATTTTAGTTTTCCATAGTCGGGGCTCATTTAAATTTGATCTATGTTTTATTCATCATGTTAAGAGGATGGGACCCTCAAGTCAGTTAATTTACTATTACATTTTTCTGCCATTCATACACCCAGGGAGAGTCTTTTCTGCTCCTAAACCTTTCAACACCTCCCTCTATCCCCGAGGCCGCAATTTGGGGGGTAGGACTTGGTTCCTTCCCTTCACCCCTTCCATCAATCACTTCTGCTCCTTATGCAAACACAGACAGTTTTGTCATTATTCTAAATATAGGTGCTTTCAAGGAGGCTGGTAACCAGTTTATCTCGTTCTTTTCTGTGGCTGTTTTTGCCTGTAGCAGCAATCACGGGGCATGCCCACTGTTTTTCGATGCAGTAATATGGTTTTCTTTTTTGATAGAAACAACTCACCTTTTGGCCATGTAGTTTCCTCACTGGGAGCATGATTATTTTTTTTTCAATGCCTTGTAAAATAGCTTACTTGTCACATTATAGCTTAATTGGGAACCCAAAATGATAAATAATTTAAATAGGAGTATTTTGTCTATACAGAGAGGTGAAGAAAACACTGCCCAGATTAAGGCCTCACTCAAGGGTTCTAGAGTGCTCAGGCTTTAAATACTACCTGGTGCTGAGGGTGCCTTTGACACTTTCCTGAAGTTGTTCCTGCTTCTCATTCCTCAATGAAAACAGATCAGACGGTTCTGTCTTTCTGTAACTAGGTTGGAAGTTTCTTATCAACTTTATTCAACAGAAAGGATCTTAATAGCTCAGTTACCTCCATTGCCTTGTCTGTAAAGTGGGTACTAATAATAGTTCCAACATCACATACTGAAAGGGCTTACAGAAGAACATCTGCATGAAATGCTTATCATGGGCCTGTCGCAGAGGGCCATGATAAGCATAAAGTCAAGTATAAAGAAAGTTCAGTGCTTCCTTACAAACTTAGAGCTTTCGAGACAAGTAGAGCCCACATCCTTTCCTGAAAGGATGAGCTTGGGCACTTAAAGGGTTGAGCTCTGGGGAAGGCTGAAGCGAACCGGGGTGGGACGGGGGCCCTTGCATTATCTCCCCGTGGTGGTTAATCTGACGTGCCTCCTTGGCCGGGCTGTGGTGACTGTTTGCTCAAACACTAGTCTAGATATTGCTGTGAAGCTGTTTTTTTTCCAGATCTGATTAACATTTACAATCAGTTGACTTTAAATAAAGCAGGTTATCCCCTTAATCTGAGCCTCATCCAATCAGATGAAGAGTCAACACTGAGGTTTCCCAGAGAAGAAGGAATTTCACCTCAAGACTGCAGCACAGAAATCCTGCCTGAATTCCCAGCCTGCTGGCCTGCCTTGCAAATTGTAGACTTGCCATCTCTCATGATTGTATTTGCTGCATACATACAGAAAGAGAGAGAGAGAGAGAGAGAGAGAGAGAGAGAGAGAGAGAGAGAGAGGTATGTCCCATTCGTTCTGCTTTTCTGGAGAACTCTGAGTAATATAGGACACTCTTGTTTTGCTTGAATTTATTTTAACCATGCCCCATATATTATTTTCATAAAAGTAGATATTGGATTTCAGAGTGCAGATGCATGTGAGGCAAACTCTTGCGTGCTTCTTCATTCCATCCCTGAGCCGTGTGGTCACGGAGGCTGCCCGACACAGGTACACCTCGGGCGTCCCTGGAAGAGTAATGGTGCGGTGGCTTCTGGCCCGGCATGTGCTCACCGGACTCCAGTTCCTCAAGTTGCAACTGGCTCCAAAACAGTCAGTTGTCAAACTGTAAAATCTGCTTAATGATAATCTGGGACCTATCTCTCGTATATCATCAGGAAATCATTAAGTTGCTGTAGTGGAATATGTGATTTTTGTCTACACAAGCACTTAATCTTTTGAAGTGTGGGGGTGGTGTGGGGGGTATGTCATGCAGCTATTTATATCTGAGTAATGGAAGAAAGGGGAAATCTAGCCATTTGACTAACTGTAACCCTAACTTTTCTGGGGCCCATTCCATCTTGAAAGCCAGAAAGTTGGACGTAAATGATCTTTTAAATCCATCCTCAAGCTCCCAGAGTGAAAAGTCCCCTCATACCAAGGATACTGTGCTGCCAGGTCCAGCTCTTGCCACACGCCCTTTGCAGCCAAGAGCAATTCCTTTCCCTGGGAGCTTCGACTTACATGCCTAGTTGTGCTGAGAATGGAAGGTGGTTCCATTCCCTTGGGCGCCTTTGCTTGGGCTGAGGAGCAGCGGATGAGGTGGCTTGACCAGGAGCGGTTAGTCTGCCAGAGATGAGGTGAGAAACCAGAAACAGCCCCGAGGCTGGGACTCAGGAAACTGCCAAGGAGCCAGACATGGCAAAGCAGAGATAAAAAGGAGAGCTGTGTGCAAAAGGAGCACAGAATTTTGTACATCAGATGTCAACATTACTCACACAGAATGGGCTGAACCTTCGTCTGACTTGACCCCCTGACTGACGCTGCTGTGTGGGCATCCTGTGGGAAGGCGTTTACTTCTCTCGAGTGGCTGTTCTGTGCTGGGCACGTCGCATGCACTCTCTTGTTTCATCTTTACAGCATGCTTACATTGGTATTATTTTCCTAACTTTTACAAGTCATGATACTGAGGGTTCAGATTATTAAATAGCTTTTCCAGAATGTTTAAACGGGGAAGTGGTGGAGTGAAGGTTCTGACTGTGGTCTTTCTGAGTCCAAAATTTATTGACAATCAATAATACACCTGCGTTTTGAATAATGAAAGAAAGAGTGAATCAAGGAATGCATATTTTGACTGGAATGTTTGATAATTTATAGCAACAAATTATTCTATCCTTTGCACTATTCATTTAGAAATGCTTTTCAAAACTGTACTTATAAGGACTGGGAGGTCCCTTTAAACAATGTCGGACTTTGGAATTGTGGGTTCTCTGAAGCAGGTAGAATGCACAGTGATTTCTTTTTTTTAATCGAGAATTTGACCAAATAGGGCTTGGGGCAACAATACAGAGTGGAAGGGGGTGGTTTCAGAGACCTCCCTGAGCCATGCATACACACTCTAAATTCTTTGTCTTTTCCCAGCCTGGGAACTGGTGAAAAATGAGATAAGTCACGTCAGCTTGCATCATTGGCTTTATCTCATAGTTAGTCATGCACACATGTTTTATGAATGGTGTTTGAAGAAAGAATTCACGGCCACGGGGCCTGACTCAAGAGGAGAAGATACAGACAGTGGCCCAGGTGCTGCTGTCAGAGGAGTCTCTTTTCTGGGCCATTAGGAACAAGAAGAGCACCCCAGTCCAGCCAGCATAGCTCAGTGGTTGAGCATCAACCTATGAACCAGGAGGGCATGGTTTGATTCCTGGTCAGGGCACATGCCTGGTTGCTTGCTTGATTCCCAGTGTGGAGGTGTGCAGGAGGCAGCCAATCATCATTGATGTTTCTATCTCTCTCTCCATTTTCCTTCTTCTTTGAAATCAATAAAAAATATTAAAAAGAAAAAAGAAAAACACCACACACACACACACACACACACACACACACACACACACTCCACATCTATTGAGGAAGCCTCTCTCTGAGAAACAGAGGTGGGGGCATGGTCTCTAGAGTCATTACTAAATTACCCATTCTACCCAAAACAACAGAGTTTTGAGGACTGAGTTGGCATCTTCCATTTCAGTCCTTATGCTAGCATGACCTATCTGACCAAATCATATTGTTGAATCACACAAAGAAATGCCCCGATGAACGCTTCCATGTGGTGGGTCAGGCCGAGGAGCTGGAGCCTGTCAGACAACATGGGTTGCCTCAGGCTGGATTCAGTGCTCAGTTCAGCTGCTGGGTCAGGTCAAACCAGAGGTGGACAGATTCTTGTGGATTCGGAACAGAAAATGTGTGATTCAACACTTTGGATATTTTTTGGGGGGTGAGGATGCGAAGTTTGTCATCTATTTTAAAAATCTGAATCTACTACCAAGTAGAAGCAGAAACCCACTAGTGAGCAAAATTTTAAAGAATTTCAATAAAAATAATGTAGGCTTATAGAAAAAGTTATGGAAAAACACGTTCTAAGTGAAATATGGATTAGACATAAGGTAGACATGGTGAATGCACACCTCCTCTTTCCCCATCTCCTTGGTTTGTCTAAGGTTGACAAACAATTATACACCTGTGTTTTGAATAATTAAAGAGAGATGAATAAAGGAATGCATATTTTGACTGGATTGTTTTATAATTTATAGCGACAAATTATTATGGTCACATGAAGCCTTGGAAAAGACATGAGAACTTGCAACATGCTCCTTGGGTCATGAATCTCCACATACTTGCTGTGTGATCTCAGGCAAGTTATTTCCCTTCTCTGAGCCTCAATGCCCTCATCCTTAAATGGAAGACACTGGATTGAATGGGCTTTTCATTTATTTCCAGGTCTAAAATTCTGTGATTCTTCCTTCCATACCTTGTTTGCTGGCCTTTCCTCTGTTCCTATTTAAATCATGAAAGGGGAGACACTGGCATAGAGAATGAGAGAGAGAGCAAAAAAGGAGACATTAGTAAGCATCAACCAAACATCAAGCTCTGAAGACTTAATATCCCATGTAATCTTAATAATAAACATAGGATTATTTACTAATACCCATAGTATTATTGTCACCTTTTTATAGATGTGGACTCAGAGGTTAAAATTTGTCTAAGGTTACATAATTAGTATTTGGTCAGGATGATCATTCAAACCCAAGTCTAAGAGATATGGGAAAGCATGTTTTGTTCGACATGCATTTCTCCACCATGCTGCACCATTTGTCAGAATGGGTAGAAAAAATAGGGGGATACAGATAGGGGAATTGGAGAGGTGGTGGCGGGGGGAAGGAGGAGGAGGGGGAAAGAGATGTTTGTCTGCTGCAGGGTCAGAGGAGAGGTGTGTGGTGTAGATGAATAATGGGACTGATGCCTGGACACAGTGGTCTTAACCCTGTTTTTACCCCCTACTCCGGAGGCTGCCACATGTCACCCATGTGCTCCTCCAGTGATGGGATTCATGGGGAGACTGTAGGGAAAACATGTCAAACTCTTAGCCCACAATGGATATTTTTGCAGCCCAGCCAATATAAAGCTTTGTAAGAAACATTTTAATAAAAATTTTTGTAACTTAATTTTTACAATATCTTGTTATACATAATTATTAATAGTGAGCTACAACGTTCACTAATGACTTATTACTATAATTGTGTTGCATTCATGTCCCTTCCCTGCCTTATGCTCAGGGTCACCATTTCTCTCCACTAATACCAGCAGCGAACATTTTAGTCATTAGTCTTGGACCAACTTGCTTGGTGCGAGCTACAGGAAGTATTTCGCTTTCGGAAAACAAGGAAAATAGGTTTATTTGTGTTTCGCTTATTAATTTGTGCAGTTATTCAGTGTCTGATGACGTTCAAGAAAAATATTGATTTTTATTAAAATGTTCTATTATTTTATGTTAACGGTTACTCATTTATTTCAGCCCTTTATTCAGCATGTCTCTATAGAAATAAATCTTTGTTTCTATGAACATTGAAGCTTTGGTTCTTTTGTGGCCCACATAAACTTAAACCTTGTTTATTTGGTCCGTGCTAGCCTTTGAGTTTGACAAGCTTGCCATAGAGCTCCCGAATACGCTCTTGGTACCTTTGCGATCCTCACTGGAAACAGTTCAGGGGCATAGCAAGGGAGACAGACCATCCAGGCTAGCGGGGAAGGAGCAAAGACTAGTAATTTATTTCTCTACTCCTCTCTGTAATAGGTCTCTGGAATTAAAATCATAAGAGCTATTCTAAAAAGGCAAATCTTATGCTATAAGGTTTTAAATCCACCCCAATAATTATATGCACATTGCACTTCTGTCATTTCATTCTATGGTCTTCTGTGTGTCCAGATTCTCCGTGTTTTGAGTAGATTTCGCCTCATCTGGGGCATTCCTAAATTACTGTGGGGTTTCTGCAGGAAGTGGCATCAGTGAGTCAGCACTTGGAGCTCATCCCTCTGAGTCAACAAGGAGCTGACTTCCCAGTAGGTCAGGGGACACGTGTTGCAGGTGAAGTCATTTAAAATAAGTAGCAAACCTGACCACACACTCTCAAGGTACCTTCTTTATGAGCAAGAAGGTTAATTCCAATGGGTTTCCTGCCCCAATTTGGGTCATCATATTCTTAATTATCTCTCAATTATCCCTATAGGTTCAACAAAGTACACCATCACCCACTTTCTGTCATTACCTGGAATACATCAGTGTGCAGCACAGCAGCCCTGCCACTAGGAAAAAAAATCTCTGGGCGCTCTCCACACATGACCCTCCACTCTCCTCCACTCCAGCCTGCAATTACCTTTTCACCTGATGGCGCTCACTTGACACCTTGATAAAAAAAAAAGGCAAATGTTAGGGTTTGGTCTCCTTCATGAACCTACATGTGCCTTATGTTGGTTCCCAAAGGCTGCATCCCTGATGAAATGTGCCTCCCCAGATGGGATCCAGGCTTGAGCCAAGGTGGTCCTGAGATTGGCTTGTAGGGCCGGAAGTGGATCACTGCCCTTGGAATCCCATTCTGTGCTTGAGCTCAGGCCTTCCTGCTCTTTATGTCTTTTTTTGAAGTGCAGCAGCCCTGGAAGGGGGAAGACCCCTACAGAAGTCTGTCTGTAGGACTACTTGAGGCAGATAGGGGCTCCTGGGTGTAAGGAGGTGATAGTTGAAGATCAGGAATTCTGGAGAGGGAAGAGTGAAGAAGGGATAGAAAAGGCTCTGGGAGAAACTCCACCCACATCATTCATTGTGAGGCACGCCCTATGGCACAGGGATGTCGGATGTATGTCAGCCTAGATGCCCTTGGGAGGCCTGTATTCAAAAGCACTGAGCCTCTGAGCCAACTCTCCCGAGCTCTCTCACCCTCGGCACTATTGACCTTCTGGGCGGATGACTTTTTGTGGTGGGGGCTATGCAGGATGTTTGGTAGTACCCCTGGCCTCCACCCATGAGATGCCACAAGCACCTTCTCTCCCACTGTAATAACCAAACTTGTCTCCAGATATTGCCAAATGTCCCCCTTTTGTTCTCAAAGCTGCCCCTTTGAGGACCACTGCTCCAGACCTATTTCTTCCTCTCTAGGCCATTTTTTTTTCTTTCAGAATTTGTCCAAAGCAACTGTAACCATCCAATCCACTTATCACTTACCAGGAGACACGGACTACTTTCAGACAAAAGCCATGCCAGCTCCTGGCGATTGCAGAACCCCGTGAGGGACTTTTGGGGTTCCTGGAGTGGCTTCTCTTCTCTCATGGCAGAAAGGATCTGCCAGGAAGGACGGAAGGGCTCTCAGGGGTGGGGCCAGGCCCACGAGAGCCAGGGCCAGGACTTGACAATGCTCTCTCAGGGTGACTAATGATCCTGGGTTTGCTGGGACTTTCCTCGAGGTAGCATTGCAAGTCCTGTGTGCAGGGAAAACCGCCCAAGCTTAGGACAAACCTAGACGGTAGGTCACCAGGTTGTTTCTTTCTCGGGCTGTGGTTAAAAATGGCTTTGGCAGCTTGGTGGCCCATTTGAGTTTGAGATACAAATGTTCCCCCCAATTTCCAGCAAGAGAAGAAGGGGCTTGAGCCACTTTCCTGCTGGGCTTTGAGAAGCAGCAGACATCTCAGGCTTGTTGCTGCAATTGCTTCTCTCTTTGGGGAAGTCAGGGAGTTGCTAAGAGGCGAGATTAGGTGAGCTTCCAAATAAGAACATGGGGTGGGAATCACGTCTTGAGCTCTTGCTGAAACCAGTGTCTATCCATGCTGAGATGCAGGGTAGTTTCTGGGGCAGCCAGATCTGCCAACTGCATGTGTGTGAGTGTGTGTGTGAGTGTGTGTGCACGCGCGGTCAACACTGGCAAGGTGCTTTGCTGGCTGTCATGGGTGAGGATGCCGATCTTTGTGGTCACAGGAGTTGTTGAGGATGTGGTTGCAGAGGCCCCTTGGGGCTTGTGGGCGGCTGTGAGCGCTTTGGATCTGGGGACCTGCCTGCTGTTTATGACCCAGAACGTTGCCTCTGGAGCGAAGGCTGTACATCCAGTCCCACTGGGAGCGTATTTGCCTTTATAGCTTTCCTCCCCCTGTGTTTGTTTTTTGTTTGGTGTAAATTTAAGCTTTTCAAGATTCCTTAAGTTTTAAAGCAAGAAGCATGGTCATTTTTGAAGGAGAAACAATTGATTTCTCTCCTCCCTTAAATTATGTAGATGGAGATACGTCTGCACTTGGTTAGTCTCATGTCTACCAAGATGGCATTACTTATAGAAGAGCCTGGGATTTTCAAGAATAGTAACATGGTAATTTGTCTTTCAAATACTGTTTTACTTATAGCAGCAATAACAGGAAATGTGCACTATTTTTCAGTGTTATAATCTGATTCACCCTTTGATATAAACAGCTTTATCTCATCTCATTGTTTATATCACATTTCTATTCCTCTGGAAAGAACAATATTTTTCCCCCTGAAAAGTAATATATTCTTGTCTAAGAATGGCTTAAATAAGTAACAGATGGCCCTATTTGTGTGTGTGTCCCCCCTACCCCCACGCATTCTCAGTATTTGATTGGACACTAAAATCAGTATTTTTTAAAACATTGCATGGGCCTGAACGTATAGGTTTGTTTCAACGAGGGTTCTAATATTTATGTGATGGTGGTGTTGCTTGAATCGTTCTACAATATAATATAGGCAGCTGAATAAATTTATTTGCGCTTTGTCAAGTGGAAGGCGCTTAAACAAATCTCTCTTCTGGTTCATAGTTACCCGGCATCGTCATGGGAAAGACAGGCTGGAACCCTGAGAGCCATGTCATTTTGGCCATAAAACAGGGCTCACTGTACCCCAAGCCCTCACCATGCGACTTATTTATAACTTAACTCTGATGCAAAAATTCGTTCTGAGACCCTAACTGGGTCTTCCTTGTCAACATGAGGTTTCATTACTTAGCTTGACTCAGGGGAAAGACACGAGATTAAAGCCCTGGACATGTCCATTGTTGCCTTGCCAGCTCCGTGAGTGAAGGCGAGTCCAGGTACCACCTCATGTCTGTTTCTCTCTCCACAGAATGTGGATGCCTTACCTGCCACAAGGGTGATTGTGACTGTCATGGTTATGAAGATATTTTAAAAAGTCAAATGCACCTTAAGCTCAAGGTATCACTTTTTTTTTTAAGATAGTTAATTTATATGTTGTAAAAAGGCTCTTATCTGTAACGTTGACAGGTTAGCCCCGTTGTCAAATGGACTTTCTTTCAAAGATATCTTTTCTTTGCAATAAGAGCTTCAGGGGAAGGAACACAAATATACCTGAGTTCACCACGACCTTCTGTAAACTGTCCCCCTGGGACAGGGATCAAGGCTAATTCATTTCTGTGCTTGTACTCCACAATCCTAGAGCCTAGTAGGTGTTCAAAGGTATATAAATATTGCTCTGTATAAGCTAGTCTAACTCATTTTACAAAAATCCTTGAGTTTGAAGGTGATACAATTTTGTACTCTTTGTTTATGAATTTTTGTCATTATTGATATTCTTTTTTCTCTATGACATAGAACAGTGAGGTCATGATTTCTCATGTTGATATCTTCTCTTTGTCTGCTTGTCTTTGTGCTCTGAAAATAACATTTTTTTCATGCCATTACAAAGTTTACACAAAGCATCTTAGAAAAGTTAAAAAATAAAGACATACAACATATAAGCATATATGGTCACCCATTATTCCACAGGTATCCTAGGGACAGATCACCCAAATATATTGGTAGTGTATTAAAAAATACCAAGCCACATAATATTTATATATGGTAACAATTACATAAGGAAAATATATGTATGTGTATATATATGTGGATGTAGTTGTATCTATACATATGAACAAAAATAAGGCTAGGGAGGGAACATTTAAGTGCACAGATCATATCTGGAGAGAAAGGGGCAGGAAGAATCCAGAGAGAGAAATTTCTCTGGGCAGGAATGTTTGGACATTTTATGGAGGAGGTTGGATTTGAGCTGAGCCTCGAAAGATAGGTACGATTTTGATAAGGAGAGAACATGGGGAAACATATTCTTGGTGAAGAACAGCATATGAATAAAGTTGTTGGGTGAGGGGCTAGTGTGGTGGGTTTAGGGTGCATGAGAAGTCTGATTATGTGCTCTGTAGAGAGGCGAGAGAGACCCTTGGACCGGGGAGACGGTGGAGGGATGTGAATGCCAGTTTTTGCATTAAAAGCTTTAAAAAAGGAGAGTGAAATGAAAAGTTAAGGTTTATTGAAGATCAGCCAGGTGGTGTTTGGGTAGAATGAATTGGAGAGAGAAGAGGTGAGAGATGGTGAGATAAATTAGAAAAGAGCTTTGATAGTCCAGGGCTGAAATGACTGGTTGCTAGAGGAAGACAAAGCTCCTGAGAATGTATGCAATGGACAGAGGTAGATGGCATTCTCAAGAAGTCACAGAACTTCGTGCCTTATAAGATATGAGCACATAGGCGAAGAGATAATAGCTACAAAAATCAAGATAACAGCTATAAATTTTAAAAGCATAAAGTGATGGTTTGAAATGATGGTAATATTGACAGAAGTAGGGAAAACAGATACTATTAAATACATTTTTTAAAATTACAAGATATTTTTTACTGGAAAAATCTAAATTTCAGGAGTTGGTATATGGCTTCAATTGTCCAGCTTTTAGACTGCTGGTTCTTAGAAGTGTGATATAAAATGCTGAAATGTGGCATGTTGCTGCAAATTAGGTTTATTGATTTGGTATTGTCAAGAGATAAAACACTTCAAAAATAGGCAGGCTAGCGAAAAAAGATACCCCACCGGCATGTGCAGTCGCAACTATATAATTTTCTTGCAGTGAAACACACAAAGAGATAGTCTTGTTGATGCTGGGACAAATTATAGCAAAAGCAACTTTTCCTTTTTCAAAGCTCATTGGATGGGAAACATATGTCCATTGTCCAGCCCCACCCCTGTCCAGCGTAGTGACAATGCCTATGATGGTTCTTAATGGCATTTGGGCAGGAACAGATAACCCCCTCATTCTTTTGTCTATGGGGCTTCACAGGTATACCCTAAGCTCTTGATTTATTTTTGGCTGAGGCAAGGGGATAATACCCAGAGGCTGTGATTTGAGGGCCCAGGACAAAAGGGCAGCACCAGGGAGAGTGAATCAGGGACGACCGAGAGACGATCTGGAAATGTATTTATTGGCTTCCTGTCGCGCTGGAGACTTTTATTGCTCATGGCCCAATATAGTCTTCAGATGAACACAGCTGTCCTTTCATGGCAGGAGTTGTGTTTGAGAATCTGGTGGGAGTCTGTGGTTTTTCATGGAATTTATGCTGTTCGTGGCCTCGTATTTTTCTATCATTTATTTAGCTAGGATTGTGTTGCAAAATAATTTCCATGGATTCAATTAATAGATACTCTGAAAAAGATACAAATTTAATATTTTTAACCACCAAGTTTACCTATAAAATATCTTAATAAAACCATACGTTAGCATGGTTATAACCACAATGAGAACTGCCATATCGTTATGGTAAAAAGAACTAATGTGTTTGCTACTCTTACCATCTTTGCTTGAACACATTTACTGGCCCTTTAAGAATTATGCTTTAGAATTACTGAGGCAAATCACTTACCGATCTTTTGGTATTAACTAGAGAGTATTTCTGGCATTGAGAGTAGAAGTAGGCAAGAAAGATGTTGCCATTTTTTGGTGAAATTGGCTGTTTTCTTTGTGTTTGCATTATTTCAGCAGTTGCCAAAAGTGTGTAGTTTGTTATTAACCAGTTTTGTTATGTCATTTATGCATCATGGTAATTTTATGAAGTTTTACCTTAAAAAAAAGCCAGAACTGACAATCATAAAACCATAGTAAGGACATTGGGTAAGAAACAAAAGTTGCTCTGAGCCCGGAGCTCTCTGGGTGCTGGAACCTACTGGCTGGGTCTCCTTTGCTCTGAGCCGGAGGACACACAGGCAAAGCTCCAATTTCAAACCTTGCTCTTAGCAGAGCTTCTGCCACCCCTATAAGCCCAAACTCTCCCTTTGCAGTTATTTTCGTATCTCTATCAAGTTCAGTATCCATTGGTGGCTTCAGGAACTTAAAATCAAAGTTAAAACTGGATTGTGAACATTGATTCTTCATGTAGAACCCACTGTGGGGTGCGTGCGGCTGTGTTGCAGCTCTGCAGCTTGAGCCACTGCCCTGTCAACAGGAATATGGACCTTGGGCATCTGAGGGCGCTGCCCCTTGATCAAAATTTGCCCTCCTTGTTACCGATTGTTCTTCTGCAGCCTGGGAGAGACCTGAGGAACTTCCATGGGAGGGTGGCTACATGGTTTGGAAGGGTGAACAAGAGGTCTCTGAATGACAGCTCTCAGTTCTCACACACACTCTCTCTTCTGGGGCCACTGTCCCATATGCTTAAGGAAAAGGCTCTTGGCTTTGGATGTCAGCCATAACAGAGAGCCATAGACCCTTATTATTTACTCACTGATGTTCTACCGACCAGCTCATTTGCTTGTCTGGCCAAAGATATTCAAAGCAACATAGACATGCATGCCTCAGAATTCAGGCAACCAGCTAGCAGGCAATAGACTTCCCTAAATAAAAGAATCTCAAATGTGACAAGTACTTACAGTTACAGGGAAAAAAAAGTCTTTTCCCCCATGTTTCAAGGTTGTCATCTACCATTTGCTCAGCTCTTTGAAAGACATTGCGACATTATGGTTCATATGCATTTCAATCTGTTATCATTGTTTTTACTTCTAGAAAAACATTTAGTCTAAGAGGATTAATAAGCATTTGCTTTAATCACCCATTAAACCATTTAAAAGTACACAGGATTAATATCTAGATTCCAAATAGATATTCTTAAGAGATAAACTCTAATTAATATAATTAATCCAAGATTCGAATCCAGAGTTACCAGGACTAATGGAATATCTATCTGGTATTCATAGTGATTTATCAGTAGTAGAATCGCCATTAAATTCACTAATAATTTTCATTTTAGGCTACAAATTAAATGTGTTCAAAGTAATTAGGTATTTAACCTTTTCTTTTATTCATATTTATTTATTGTTGATTATTAATATTTCGTCCCAAGGACCAAAATAATATCATCACTCATTTGCAATGCTTCCTTCCTTTAAATAAATGTTTTTCTAATATTATCTCAGACAACTTTCATTTCTTTGCTCTTTCCCAAATAAACGCAGGGAAGTCTCCTGCTTTCCTAAACGTTGAGAAGTGACTGTGTAATCCCTTAGAATGTTCTCTTTGGCCATCAACATACTAGCATCTTACTGTTAATCTTCCCTAAGAAAAATAAGTCTTTCCTCTTGAAAGCTTGGGACTCTAAAAATAACAACTACAAAGTTTTTTTTCTCCCCCTTTGGTGAATGCTCATCATAAATTATTTTTTTTTTACTGAGTCCCACTGTGTCTCTTCTTGAAGAATGGTAGAAGGGGAGTGTGTGTGTGTGTGTGTGTGTGTGTGTGTGTGTGGCGGGGGTTGTACTGTGACCCACCCATCCATGACCCAGTCATTTGCACTAAATTAGCACTTCCTGGGGAGATGTTACTAATTCTCTATGAGGTGACTCAGTTACTAAGGCTATTCTTAAAACACACACATACACACACACACAACACAAGAAAATAAACCTCTCATGGGAAATACACCCCCGCTGGGCTAAAGCAGGAAGAAAAAGCTCAACTCTGTTTAAAATCTGGGCCCTTTGACCCGTGAACCTTCAGTCCTTTTCCTGAAGGCTTCTCCAAAAGCCATAATGACCAAGATGCAACTCCCACTGCAATGCATGAACACTAGCAGATGGAGGCTGATTTTCAAGAAGCTGGGCTATGATTATGCTATTACCAAGAAACAAAGACAAATTCTACTATGGCACATAAGGAAGTTTTTGTATGATGGTGGTCAGTGATTCAACTATTTCCGTTCAAATTATTTGGTTCTTTGAAATAGAATGCCTTTAGCAAGGATCTTCTTGCAAACAAAAACTCATTGAAAACAAGAGACGGGCTAATGCACAAACACACCTCCACACATCCACAAACACACACCATACAGCCATATCTAAACTGAGTTTTGTTTTTTTCACTTACCATCCTTTATTGTTCTAGAGCAGGAGTGGGCAAACTTTTTGACTCGAGGGCCACAATGGGTTCTTAAACTGGACCGGGGGCCGGAACAAAAGCAACTTGACCATGCTGGCACTCTCATCTGCTGGTGAAGGAGCGGAGGGGAGAGCAAGAGAACCCTCCACTCTTTCGGCTCTGCAGGCTGGATAGAACAGCCGAACAGGCAGGATCTGGCCTGCGGGCCGTAGTTTGCCCACGGCTGTTCTAGAGGCTATAGAATTCTATACCAAGTAATGAAATTGTCTCCAACCTGTAAAAAGGTCTAATGAATGGGCTTTTGAGAGAAGAGGTGACTCCCATACTTGAGACTGTGTACTAGGGCAAGAAGTATGCTTTCCCTTGAGAGGAAGTTTTTGTTTGCTTGGTCCATTGATTTTATGCCTAACTGGAGGCCCAATGCATGAAAATCGTGGAAGTGGCTTGGCCCTTGCAGCCGTGGTGGCTTGCTTTGGCCCATGCAGTCCTGGCTTCGTCCAGAAGGACATCCAGAAGGTCGTTTGGCTGTCCGATCTAATTAGCGTATCACTCTTTTATTATTATAGATGGTTACCTTTGTTTAAGTGGGGAAATATTCACTCTGTTATCTTGCCCTTACACTGAGCCAGCTTCCGGTCCAGGACTCCCTGGGAGAAAGTGGGAGCTCTCCTGGTACAAATAACATTAAAACCAGCTCTACCATCAACAACAGTATCAAGCTAACCAAGTCCATTTACTTATTTTGTGCTCCAGGTCCTGGAAACAATGGTACCCACATCAGAGGACAGATGTGCTCATAACTAGATGGCACAAAACACTTTGCTTTTAGTTGCTCTCGGAAAGCATAACTGAATAAAGGAGACATTTAAAATCTGACAGCAAACCTTAAAGTCATAAAAAACATTGATCAATTTGATTCAACAGGAAATTTAAATTTCATGTAAAAAAACTACCATAAAAGTCAAAACACAAAAGAAAAACTGGAAACAAACATTTAAACATCATGGGGAACAATTATTATTTATGGCATGCAGAAAGGTTTTAAATGTCTGTAATAAAACACTCCAAAGAAAAATGGACAAATGATATGACCAGGTATTTCATTGAATAAAAAAATAAGACTATCCAATAAAAAATATGCTAAACCTCAGGAAATCCAAAATCCATACTAAAGACATATTTTGAGTTGGAAAGGCATTTATTAATGTTTAAATCTGATTATCCTTTACTGGGTATTTGGGGGAAAAGACACTCTCATATTATTGATACATATACAAATTAGTATAAGACTTTTGACAATATTTTAAAAATATTCATAACCAAACCAGTTCTAGAATCCTATAAAAACTCTTGCATAACTGCATAAACAAGAATATATAAGCTGAAGATTTTTTTTTTGTAGTAGTAAAAAGAATCAACCAAAATATCTACTATTGCACAAATGAAGTATGCATGTATATATAAGTGACAAGATGCATGATTATGACCAAATCTGAATTATTGCATTTCAAAGAACTATCACACACTGGGTGATTTGAGCAACTCCTTCTGGAGGCTGGAAGTCTACCATCATGGTGTGGGCAGTATTGTTTCCGTCTGGAGGCTGTGGGGGAAAGGATGTGTTCCAGGCCTCTCTCTCTGGCTTGTAGCTAGCCAGCTTCATGTTCCCATGGTGTTTTCCTGTGTGTACATCTGGATTCAAATGTCCCCCCCCCCTTTTTTTTTTTAAAATAAGGACACAATTCATGTTACATTAGGACCCATCCTAATGACCTCATGTACTGGACAGGGGGGTCCCTCAGCCTGGCCTGCCCCCTCTCACAGTCTGGGAGCCCTCAGGGGCAGGAGGTAACCTGGTAATCAGGGGAAGGCAATGCCCCATCACACCTCTGCTGCTGCCACTGCCGGCAGAACAAGCTTCGGCCAGTCCTGGTTACCTGAGCCATCCGTGACTCTGGGCAGCTGGGAAGCCACCATCTGAGGCTTACCTGTGCCTTGGGCTGGCCATAGATGTCTGGGGGGCTGAGGAGCCTGGGGGACTCTGGAGGCAGGCACCCAGGCAGGGCTGAGGAGACTGGGAGCTGCCATCTTTGAAGGTGGGGCAGTAAATTAGCATATTCCCTTCTTATTGGCTGTGGGCACCAATATTTTTAGCGTGGGGCAGTCAATTAGCATATTTCCTTCTTATTGGCTCTGGGTGCTGCCATATTTGTGACAGCGTAAGGGTCAATTAGCATGTTCACTCTTTATTAGATAGGGTTATATGTGTGATAACAATTTCTAAAACAGGTCACATTTGAAAATGTTGGGGATTAGGACAAAATATGTGAATTTTGAATGGATTAATTCAACCCACAGAAACTCTCACTCCAGTTTCCCACTGTGGATTCACAATGTAAATCTGAGAAATTCTGTGCTAAAGAAACTCATTCTCCCATGAATGGCAGACACTGTTAGATGCCCGCCCACGGTCTTCTGTTCTATCTTACTTCTTTTGGAAGAAAACTACACTTTGGTTCGGGAGGCTCATGTGCTTACAGCTCCACACTCTCTTTAGCCGGAGGTGACCATATGATGTAGTTTTGTCCAGTGAAATATAAGTAAAAGTTATTTGAGTAAAATCATCAGGAAAGCTTTTGTTATACTGATTAAAGTAACAAAACCAGCTAGCAAGAGCCATTTGTACTTCATGCTTCTCCTTGGTACATATTCAATGCCTGAAAGTTCACTTTAAGCATGAGGGCCATAGCTTCCCTGTAATGAGGAGAAAGGACAGTGCCTGACTTACTGACTCCCTGGTGAGCAAGGAGGCCAGCCTGAGACTGCTCACCTCTGGATGTGATGTTACCTGAGGGAAGTAACCTCCCGTTGCTTATAATTGGGCAGTCATATCCCATGGTAAGTCATTTCCTGAAATCTCAGTAAACTTCTTTATAAAATACTAGAGGCCCATTGCAAGAAGATTCCTACAAGAATAGGGCTTCCTGTGGTGGTCTCCGCTGCCCCACCTGCTTCCCTCCTTTTATTGACTATTCCTTCCAAATAGTCAATGTTGTTCTTTGCAGCTTCATTCCCTTCTGCAGTGCTCGGCTTCCTTCTACGCTGTCTTCAGTCTTCACTCTGCACCTGGATATGCAAATTAACTGCCATCTTGGTTGGGTTAATTTGCTATAACCACACCTGATTAACTGGTGAGTGTGGCTTGTGGGCGTAGTGGATGTACAGTCAATTTGCATGTTCTCTTTTATTAGATAGGACTAGAGGCCCTGTGCATGAGATTCATGCACTCAGGGCGGGGGAGTCTTTTAGACTGGTTTGTATCCTCTCACAGTCCAGCAGCCCTCAGGGGAAGTACAACTGATGGCTTAGGCCAGCTCCCTAAGCAGTTGCACATCCTTAGTGCAGTCACAGAGGTGGGAGATGTTCCCACCATCACCGTTGCACTTGCCAGCTGTGAGCCCACCGTTGCACTTCCCACCATCACCGTTGCACTTCTGGCTAAGCCACACTCTCCCTGTGGGAGCTCACTAATCACCAGGGGGAAGCTACTGAATCGAGTGTCTGTCCCCTTGTCAACCTGGTGGTCAGTGTGCATCACAGTGACCAGTCATTCCACCCATTCGTTATTTAGCATATTTTCCATTCATTATATAGGATGCAGGAGGGGGGGGTCTACTTTAAATCCTCACAGGGTTAATGTGAGTGTAAAACTCTCCGATAGACATGAAAAGTTAATAACTCTTTTTCAATTACAGTTTACATTCAATATTATTTTGTATTTGTTTCAGGCATACTAGTACATCATAGTGGTTAGACAATCACATACTTTTAAAGATAATACAAATGTAAGGGATTGCTTCTCTCAAGTTCGTAAGCCTTTATTTTCAGTGGAAGATTAATAAATGTATGTGACTTGAATTAAAATTACTTAGCCTGGCTGGACAAGAGTAAATTTAGTAAAATGTGCTAGGTTTCACTTTAGCCATACTGATAGAAATTCTATCATGTGGCAAAGAACGTAGAGAGAGGCCAATAAGACAGAAGAAAACTTCTGTCCTGATAGGTGTTACAGCTCAGAGATGGGGACAAGTGTAAATCAATGCATTGAATGATTAAAAAAATATATGAAATAATTACTTAATCATGATTCTGGGAAATAAAATATATTTTAGAATATCATTTCCATGAAGACACTTGTGTGGAGTTGACTGACATACACAGAACTACAGTCACCCCAAAGGGCTGAGAGCTCCTTTGTGATAACACCTTAAAAATTCTGAAAACCCAGTGGGGAAGTGATTACAGGAAATCTGGGATAGACCATGAAAATTTATAAACCAGCTCCCCTCCTCAGGAAGGATCCACATATTCTGAGAGAAATGCTTCAAAAAATAACATATTTAATAACAGGTTTATTTCCAAATAGTCATAAACATATTAGACTAGCAGATATCTGGGCTGACTTTTGTTTCACCTCATGTTCTCCATATTCTGTAAATTTCTCTATGATCTTTTGAGATGTGGGCCCCAGTTGAAAACTCAGATGTTTCTTTAACCTGAGATAAGTTAGTCTTAATTTCCTTGTGAGGGACTAGAATTGAAGTGTACATGATCAGGGGTGATGGGATTAAAGAATTTAATGAATCGCAGAAGTATTCTATTAAGGAACAGAGCTCATTCTTATAAATCATGAATTAAGTTTTATGAATTAGGTCCAAAGAGCTTAAGTAAAACACAGCTAATATTTCATGAGTAATTTCAATCCTCTTTAATAGTACAAGTCTCTGGTGTGTAATATTTAGGTAATGATTATCATAAAATAGATATCTTTTGAGGGCAATTATGTGTTCTCAATACTTCTTTATGGGGGAGCTGGGAGGAGGATGTCATTACACTTGACAGTATATTTATCTCACCTAATATTCATAATATTCTCTGGTAGAGGAGCGGTTCTGTTGCTATATCAGAGGGATTTTCTGGAAGCACTGAATACTGAGTCGGTGCCACTAAACCTGTCCAGACATGAAAGGTGGTACACTTCAGCCCCGGAGTATCAGCTGTTTCTTGGCACCCAGAGTTGGTAGTTTGGTTTGTGAAAACAATAGTACATCCATGGGACAAATCCTCCCTGGAGTAGGTGGCCAGCTGAGGAGGAGACAGGACTCAAGGAGATGAGCAGAAAAGGAAGCAGTTATACCTGGGCTGAGTCTAGGAAGTGATAGATGCATTTGGAGAGAAAAGTGAGGATTTGAGGTCTGTTTTTTAAAAAAAAAGAAAATAGGAATGAACTTAGGAAAGCCCCTGGGAGAGGCAGTGAGCTAAACATGCCCATAGGTTTCTGTTTGTTCTTTTGCTTTTGTTTTAGGATGAATGTTAACATGGAGGATGTGATATGAAAATGTTATCAGGTTTTTTTTGCAATCATTTTGGAAGATCTTATTTGAATCTCCCAATATTCTGATGGGCAAAGAATGGGCTATTGTTCTTTATTTATAGGATGGGAAGCCAAGTGTGTGATCGGGTTAGTACATCGTGAAACTAGAATCCAGAAACACCCCCTTCCCCGCGCCCCCTCCCCCCCAAAAAAAGACCTCCAAGATCACGAATCTATCATCCCATGGCAGGACCAGATCTGTTACACCCCACAGACTCAGGCATCAGCTCCCATCCTAAGTCCTGGGTGGTGTTGTTCCTAAGCTACCCATGCCTCAAAGCCTGAGGGTTTTGTGCATAAAAATTATAGGGTCATTTCATGGCTCAAAAATATTATGGTTTCTGCTAATGAACCTATAAAATCAATTATCCAGTAGGAAAAAATGGGAACGGGAGAAGAGAAACGGGTGAAGTGGCCTTTTGTTTTGCTTTGTCTTTTGTTTTTTACAGACCAGAAAAGAAGACATGTAAAAAGAATCTGGAAAGCTGAATACTTGATTGTTTTAGTCTCCCTCGTAGTTTTGGTCCAATGAGATGCAGAAGTACAGCTTCGGGGAGAAGCGTCTTCCCTGGCAAACAGTAGAAGCCCTAAGAAAAGAAAGTCCTTCATCCTTCAACTTTCCTCTTACTCAGCATTTGGACTTGATAGTTGGAGATGCAGCAGCCCTGTGATCCGGAGGCAACAGTCACTAGGAAAAGTCAAGGGCGTTAGAAAGACACTAACCAAGCTGCCGAACCAAGACCATTGACCACTGAATCAGCAGGTCTAAGCCTGCTTCCTGAGGTTCAGTTAATCAGGCATTCCATTCTTAATGGTACAGGTGTACAAAGTTATTTCCAAAGCACCTCTCATTTAGAAAGCGAAGTGGTATGCCAGATAAGAAGGAAGAAATATTTAATAAACTGCCCATGCTCCAGAGGGAGAGATGGCACCTTCTCCTACAGCGTCTTACGTTGTGTAGATATTCCCTCTGGAATGGGGAAGTGCTGGAGACAGGTGTATGTGACATATGAAGCAGAGCAGTGTCTTTGTTTCTATATTTTTTTTCTTGATTTCAGAGAGGAAAGGAGAGGGAGAGAGAGAGAGATAGAAACATCAATGATGAGAGAGAATCACCCATTGGCTGCCTCCGGCATGACCCCCACTGGAAATGGAGCATGCATGTGCCCTGACCAGGATTAAACCATGACCTCCTGGTTCATAGGTGGAATCTCAACCTCTGAGCCACCATGGCCCAGAAGCAGATTCATTTTTAATGCTTCCTCCCCATTCTAAGAAATTTTCCTGCTTATAATCATGTAATCACTTATCATTGAGGTTTGCATGTAGATGACCAGATTTAAAATATCTCAAACACTGTTATTCATACGATCTTTGAGCTGTTCTGGTTTATTTGAAAGCCGCTGTGTAAATGATGGAATATGCAGTGCCTTAGGGATTGGGGACATGAGCTATGAAGTGAGCTCAAACAATTCCACATTCTTAGGAAGTTGCTTTGAAACTTCTGTGTGGCACGGGTTTCAGGTGTAGCAGGGGCCAACCGCATCACGGAGGTCTCTGGTACTCTGTTCGCGGCCGGATGAGGAGTGACACGTGCTAATTCGAAGCGTAGTGTATTACTAAAACTCCACCGTTGCTACAGTAATTGCTTAGAACTTGCGGAACAAAAGGTTTTTTTTTTTTTTTCTGGGAGGCGCATTCTCCTCACTGACAATGTGCAGCTTTGCCAGCACACGGTGATAACAAGAAGCAGACTGTGCGTTGGCTTTATTATTGTTTTCACATTCACCACAGACAAGGCATCCCCTGTTTCCTGCGCCGGCTCTGCCCTTGGCACATCATTGCCGCAGGGCCTCCTCGCAGTCTCCAGCAGCTAGTTAGTCTGAGGTCAAGGCCAGGCACACAGGGGAGGGAGAAAGGCGTGGTTTCCCAAGGATTTTGATGAGCAGCTGAAAGAATCAGTCCTATCTAGGACCTGGACCAGGAGAACATTTCTTTGTTGGTTAAGCAACACAAAGTCTAGTTCTTCCAGCCCAAATGGTTCTGATTGATGAGACCAGACATGCTGGTGTGTCCACTGGCCCTTCGCTCCTTGGGCTCTGCACCTACCTGTCTGTTGTGTTGGGTGCAAAGGGTAGGGTGAGTGAGGGGCAGGGGGTGAGGGGTGGGAGAGATGGTGTGAAGGTTGTGCTCTAGGGACCAAAGTCCCAGGCTCTCTTGCCCTCTCATTTCTTGTGGAGTTGACCCATGGGGTCGCCATAGTGATTTCGGGTGTTGGGAGTGGGAGGGAGGCATGGCACTAACTCCATTTGCCTACCGGATGCCTTGAAGAGTTCTCTCAGAGGCTGCACTTCTCAACTGACCCCCTCTCCTGCTTTGCCCTCCTGGTTCCCCTACTGTTTTTGCTAAACTCTACTGACACCCTTCCCTCCCCTCCTCCCTTTGGGCCTTGGGTAGTGACCTCCCTGCATTTCACACTCCCTGGATGTTGCCCCCAACCCTGCCTGCACCTCCAGATAACCCCTCCATTACATGTCAGACCTTTGTCACCTGCTGCTGGAACCATGCCTGATACTAGGTCTATTATTTCTTATGTGCTTCAATTATTCCTTTATCAGCACATGCTCTCTGTGATCATATTCAAAGATCCTAATTAGAACACTTAAAATTTTCTGGGTTTTTTTTGTGTGAAATTTAACACCATGTCAAATACCTTGAAAAGTTTAGCTTTTCTCTGACTTCATTTAAAAAAAATATATTTATTGAGTTTTAGAGAAAGAGGAAAAAGAGAGAGAGGGGACAAAGTTCTAACCAACTGAACTACCCAACCAGGACTGACTTCATTTTAAATTTTCTCCGACAATTTATTGGGGATGACCCTTAGAGCATCATTTCTGGAATGACCTGCTTTTGCAGCCTGCTCTTGAGGTAATTTCCCCCTCAGACTCCAGGTCTGTAATGCCATTCAATTCTCTTAAAACCCTGAGGCTATCTTTGCTCATCCCTCTTTCCCAAGGCCTTGAGGATGGAACAGAGTGTTTCTTCCATCAGCTGCCTCCTTCCTATTGGATGCCTCTCTCTCCATGTCCACAGCAGCAGAGGAGACAAGCCCTCTCCTCTGTCTCTGCTCAAAGGTCTTACACAAGCACACAAGCTTCTCCTTTGCTCCCGATGTCTGCAAGGGAGCAGACAGGGATTAACGGCAATAATAAACATGGAGGGGAGGGTAAAGGGACAAGACACCTAGAGTGTATTAGTCATAGTTATTTTGTCTCCCTCCAAATAAAAATAGCTTTGTGTGTCCCTGCTTTGCTTGACTGTCTGTATAGACCTTCCCATGGGAGTAGAGTCTTGCCTGGGAAGCAGAGTGGCTGCTGGATTGAACTGTGGAGGCTGTGCAGAGTGTGGTGTGCAAGTGGCCAGACCTGGGGCAGGCTCAGCCTTTATGAGGCCATCTCCTTTGTCTCCACAACCTGGAACGTAGAAAGTACTTCTCTTTTTGGTCTCTACATTTTTGGGGGAGAGTAGGGTAGGGGGGTTTGAGACCATCTTGCACTGATACGGAATGATATTCAGAACTATTAGCCTTTTGAAAGCTTATTAATTTGCTAGGGCAGCTATCACCAAATACCACAGACGAGGTGGCTTACTCAACAGCAACATCTTTTCTTGTAATCCTGAAGCATCTTGGTTCTGGCTGCAAAAACAGAATGACTATGCGGCTTAAAGAACAAACATGTTTTTCTGACATTCTGGCGGCTGGAAGTCTGAGACCAGAGCGCCAGCATTGTCAAGTTCTGGCTGAAGGCTTTCTTCTTGGTCTACAGAGATGGACATCTTCTTGCTGCTTCCACACATGGCCTGGAGAAAAACCATCTCTTTTGAGTTTCTTCTTATAAGGGCACTAATCCCATTCACAAAGGCTCCACCCATATGACCTAATTACCTTTCAAGGTCCCCGCCTCCAAATACCATCCCCTTGGGTGAGGGCTTCCACGTAGAAATTATGCACGAGCCCAAACATTACGTCCATAGCAGGGAGGTTGGAAGCTGGAGATCAAGGTGCTGGCTGGGTTGCTTTTTGTTTTGTTTTTTTTCTGAGGCCTCTCACCGTGACTTGCAGATGTCTGCCTTCTCCCTGTGCTCACAGGGCTTTTTCTCTGCCTGCATGTTTAGCTCTTGACATTATTTGGACCGTTATATTTGCTACCAGAAGACTGGAGGGTCTGAGGTCTGGGAGGGAAGCATGTCCAGGTTGTAGCAATAAAAATAACTAGTGTGGGTTCTACTAGGGGATAAAGATGGTCGTTCCTTCCAGCAAAAGCTGTGTGCTGAGACGGATAAATGTCCGTTACCAGCTTCCCCCTATCACAGTTTTCCCTTGCCTCTTGTTAATCTTAAATAATGTGTACATCCTTCTCACTTGCCAGTCTCCAGGTCCCCATTTCTCAGCCCTTTTCTAGGTCAGTGTCTACTGCCTTGCTCTGCTCCAATTCTGCCATTACATTTCTTGCTAGGTGGTAGCGGCCAGCTACAATTTCGGTGATCAGTGGATTTTGCTTCAGAGGCAATTTCCCTTACTAGCAGAAAGAGCAGTTTCAACACCAAATTAAAGGGAAATTCAATTAATTGCGTTACAATAAGGCAGATAATATGGTCCTTGTCAGTGGTTTTTTTTCCAAGGAAGCATTTGGCAGCAGAGGTTTTTTTGTTTTGCAAAAGAAATTTCAGTTGGAACTTCAATATGGGAGCAGAAAGTGGGAGCACGCTTCTGGTTTCCTTTTCAGGGGTGGAGGGGTGGCCTGCACAGGAGCAGGCTTGACGCCCCTTCTCACAGCCCAAGCCCCCACAGGAAGGCCCCTGACAGCCCGGACTGCAAGGTGGTTTTTCATGTTCCTGCTGCAGGTTGGCCGGTGCAGGACACACTGATGAAGGGTAACGAGAGGTCAGCCTTGGAGAGATGGGCAATAATTCATCATTGAGTAAGATGATGGGGTTAAGAGCAAGGTTGTGTCTACAAAGTAATAAGCTGTCAAAGAGGAACAGATTTAGGAGGGGCAAGTGGAAGGATTTCATTGTCCTGGGGTTATATTGTTAAAGTAAGGGCGTTTTGAAACCTTCTTTTCTCTTTTAGAGGTTATAAAAATAAAGGAGTTTTGGGGTCCAAAATCACTAATTCCCAGGCTAATAATTAATTTATTGGTGAAAGATAAGAATTGGTGATGAATAATTTCCAATCAGAACAATATAGGTTTAAAAATACTAAGTTGTTAAAAAGCGTATTTGTGGAGTGACATTCATAGACACTTTCAATGACATTTTGTATTCTTAGTGTATATATTTTTTAGAACTGTTAATATTTTTTAATGAACAGACTTTATTTTGAGAGCAGTTTTAAGTTTGTAGAGGAAAGTACAGAGAATCCCTATATATCCTCTCATTCTCCCAGCCCCAACCAATTCCCCCATTATTAATATCTTGCATTAGTGTCACAATTAATGAGTCGATATTGATTACGTTATTACTAATGAAAACATACATAAGGTTCACTCTTCATGTTGTACATTCTGGCGGGTTTTAACAAATGTATAGTGACATGTATCCACCATTTCAATCTCCTTACAGAATAGTTTCACTGCCTTAAAAATTCCTATATTTCACCTCTTCTTTCTTCACCCCACTCCTGAACCCTAAGAAACATCCATCTTTTTCCTGTCTCCAGAGTTTTGCCATTTCCAGAACCATATTTTGGGCCATGCAATATGCATCCTTTCAGATTGGTTTCTTTTCTATAGAAACATACATTTAAGGTTCCTCTGTTTTTTCATGGCTTGATAGCTCATTCTTTTTTTTTATTGCTGAATAATATTCCCTTGTCTAGCTGTATCATGTTTATCCACTTACCCATTGAAGGATATCTTGTTTGTTTGCTTCCGTGTTTTGGCAATTATGAATAAAGCTACCATAAACACTCATGGTCAGGTTTTTGTGGACACAGTTTTTAATTCACTTGGGAAAATACCAAGGAAGCAACGTGCTTGCTGGATCACATGGTAAGAAGGTGTTTAGTGTTGTATCAAACTGCCAAACTGTCTTCTAAAGTGTTTATTCTCGTGTTTGTTTTTATACTGATAGCTCTGGTCTCAATTTTTTTGGTAGTAGGTGTTTGCAACAATTAGTCATGTATTAGGCATCTTGCCTATATTTTGCTTTTTAAAAAAGAGAGATCTTAAACTATATATATATATATATATATATATATATATATATATATATGTAACTTTTATTATAATTTTAAAAATTGAAACCAGTTTAAGATGAAGAAAATCTGAATACAAGAATTAAGATTTTTTTCACATATACTAATTTCTTCTTTTTAATCTCTTTATTGATTTCAGAGAGGTAGAGGGAAGGAGAGAGAGAATCATTGATTGGCTGACTCTTACACCCCTCCACCCCCCACTGGAGGTCAAGCTGCAACCCAAGCATGCACCCTTGGCCAGAATGGAACCTGGGATCCTTCAGTCTGCATCCTGATGCTCTATGCATTGAGACAAGCCGGCTAGAGCCATATATACTAATTTCTTAGAGGTACTAACAAACGTAAAGTTAATTAAAAAATCTAATTGTTAGCAGTGTGCTTCGAGAGTGCTTTCCAAGTTACTTGTAGGCACATCCTATTGGTATTTTGCTCCTTTTGCTTTAATCACTTAGTTTGGGAAAGACCACATTAGTAAAATTTTCCAGTTGTCTGTGTTTAACATGACTGTCAAAACCAAGCCCATTGAGTTACAATTTGGTGGCTGAAACTGAGTCTAGACTCCAGGACTCCAGCTTCGTAATTCAGTATTTTATAAATTAAATTCACCCACGTTCCAAAGAGGAAGATATCAAAGGTACGTACATATTTCATTGCAATGCCTTTTTTCAGATCAGAGTGGAGTTCTATTCCAGCCTGATAGTGTTATCGGGCAGAGAGAAACAGAGCAACCAGGAAATTTGAATGCTGAGATTAGCTGCATATCTGAAGCCATTCCTCCTGATTAGCTGGATCTTTTGAGAAGTGCTTTAATGATGGAGGATAACCTCTCCAGCAGTGATTGTGATTTCTGCTCTGCTTGGGAGAGGTGCCTGCCCACACCCACGAGCCAGCAGACACCAGGCCTCAGCAATTAATGGACTATAATCTACCAAGAAAAAAAGAAAAGAAAATTCTTTTACTTCCTGGTGATGTTTTGTTAACTTTTTGGGGACATAAAGATTGCTCTTTATTAGAAACAGTTAACATGTCGAGTGTGTGTGGCTGGTGGAGGGGGGGGGAAGAGAGCAGAGAGAGATCTATTTCCTCAACAGTAAGTTCAGGTCTGATGGTGATACACACACACACACACACACACACACACACACACACACACTCCTGGTATTTGTTCAAATGCAGGAAAAATAATATTTAAAAATCAATGTTATATCCTCACATCTAATGAGCTAATTTAATGACAGGCCAGGAAAATGCACAATAATAGAGCTATGAGGCTTGGACTTTTTCAAGTGTCTGAGTCCAAAAGACAAACACATATAACCCCGAGAGCCTAGGTGAGCTGGAGAATGTAGTCACAGCTTGGCCTCAGCGTCCTGTAATAGAGCGAGATCAATTCCTCGAGTGTGTCTGTGCATCTTTTGCTTTAAACATTTAGCTATTACCTGCATTCCCTATTTTCTGGGATGTAAGTGGAGGAGAAGGCGGTAGTGAGGTTCTTAGGTGGGGTGTTCTGGGTGGAGGCTTGGGTTCCTGGACGGAAAGTCATCTCTTCGCCCATTTCTTGGCCCTAACTGAGCCAGGCTGCCAGTGTTGTGACAGAGCGTGACAAAACCGGCTTCATGGGCACCCACAGCCCTCTGTGCCCACAGCCACGACTGTTTCCCAAAACGTGTGTTTTGAAGCAGGGAACAGCCTTAACGGTTTCCCCAGAAGACTGAGAAAGGTGTCCCCTGGAATCACCGGGAACAGCGACAGCTTTTTGGTGTCTTTTCACGTTGTTTCAGGGAGGCAAGTGCCTGCACTTTGATCAAGTGTCTATGGTAAACCCCTCTCCCGGGAAGCCCCTTTTATGTACTTTGCAGGCAGCCTGTGGGGTGTGGGGGGTAGGGGGGAGAGTAGAGGTGACGTGCAAAGTGTCTTCTCTCCTCTGCGCTCACTAAGGCAGGGCTCACTCCGCTCCCCACAAAGGGAAGGACTCCCAGGTCGCCCCTCCTTTGATACACATTTTGCCTCCATTGTTCCAGGTGGTGCCCGGGAGAGCTGATTTCCATATGTATAGAGCAGCACTAGGCCTTTTTTTCCCTGTCATCGCGTGTATTTTTAGACACACAGAACCCACCGAAGGCCGGGGACGAGGCAGGAGATCGTTCTTACGCGGGGGGCGACGTGTGCGCATTCTCTGCCACTTGAGGAATGTTAATTAAAAGACACCTCGCCGCGCTTATTTTAATCACCAAGCAACACCCGGTTTATTTTTAACCCGGCGGAGAGATTTTTTGCCTTAGACACACGGCTCTTGCGGGTGATGTGCGTGTGTCTCTCCCAGGACGCTGTGCGCCTCCGGGAAGGCCTGGGCTCCCCTCCGGGGCGGGCGGAGGGCGCCGGGAAGGTCCCCTCTTTGGTCCGTCCTGGGTGGGGGCGGTGTCCTCCTCCCCAGGGCCCAGGGTGGCGTCCCCGGAGGCTGAGCATGTGGCTGTCAGAGAAACACAAGGAACATACTGTTAGA
Source organism: Vespertilio murinus (assembly GCA_963924515.1). Taxonomy (NCBI): domain Eukaryota; kingdom Metazoa; phylum Chordata; class Mammalia; order Chiroptera; family Vespertilionidae; genus Vespertilio; species Vespertilio murinus. The sequence continues at coordinate 31,689,949 of OZ004707.1, forward strand.
TGGCTCCCAAGGAGGCATGGCGGGTGTCCATCGCTCCCCGGACAGTTCTTAGCGCGCGCGCTTCTGCCCGCGGTGAATGGAGACCCGGCAAAGGCAACCCTGGCGCTCGCTTTGCTTTGCGCGTTAACAAAGGGAAGACAGGCCCATTCTGCCTTAGGTTTGTGTGCAGGCTGTATTTCCCTTTCTTTTTCTTTTTCTTTTTCTTTTTTTTCTTTTTTAAATTTATTTAAAAAATATATTTTATTGCTATTTTACAGAGAGGAAGGGAGAGAGAGAGAGCTAGAAACGTCGATGAGAGAGAAACATCGACCAGCTGCCTCTTGCACACCCCCTCCCGGGGATGCGTCAGCAACCAAGGTACATGCCCCTGACCAGAATCGAACCCGGGACCTTTCAGTCCACAGACCGAAGCTCTACCACTGAGCCAAACCGGTTTCGGCTTCTTTTCCTTTAAAAAAAATATTTTATTGACATTTTACAGAGAGGAAGGGAGAGAGAGAGAGCTAGAAACGTCAATGAGACAGAAACATCGACCAGCTGCCTCTTGCACACCCCCTTCCGGGGATGTGCCCGCAACCCATGTACATGCCCCTGACCAGAATCGAACCCGGGACCTTGAAGTCCGCAGACCGACGCTCTACCCACTGAGCCAAACCGGTTTTTCGGCTTCTTTTCCTTTTTAAATCACGAGATTCCGGAGGAGGCAGGGAGGGATCTGGAAAGCCCGCGCAGCCCGGAGCCCCTCCTCGATGCGATGGCTGGTTTCCTCGCGTCTGAGTCACTCCGCAGCCGGGTGCTGACTAAGGCCCAGGGCTGTGGGAACCTGGTTTAATGGGCCTGGCACGGCCTTTGCAGGTACAGCCCCGGCTCTCCCCCGGGAGCACCCGGGTTCCCTTCATGTCCCATCACCCGCCTCCCACCCCCCTTCCCCGCCCCGCCCGGAATGGAACGGTGGATGCCGGTCCCCAGCGCGGAGATAAGCCCGGCCCGGACCCTGGCAGCCAGGCCAGGGGCTGGGGGGTGGGAGGTAGGGGTGGGGGGTAAGGGAGAGAGCGCAGCATCCAGCGCTGTTTGGACAAACCGGTGCGTGTTTTCTCTGCCCGAGCGTCTGGCAGCGCAGGTGAAACAATGTGCGGCCGGTATCTTGGCTCGCCACCCGCTCTCAGGCTCTGCGGGGAGCGCCGGGCCAGCCCAGCAAATGTTCCGAGCCAAGCTGTGAAAACAAACGCGGCCTGATTAGCTGGACGAGCTCGCCCGCTTTGGAGCGCTGGCTGCCCCGGCTGCCCCGGCCCGGGGCCCTTTCCGTCCTCCCATTCAGCCCGGCGCTTATCCATCAGCACCCCTGGGACCGGCTCCTCTTCTGTGCTCTGGCCGGCTCAGGGGCATCTCTGCTCTGTGGCCCTGGGACCCACACAGGTTCTGAGGGTGTTTGTCTCCTGTAACGCAACATACACTGTACTGTTTCTTTTACACCTAAGGGCAGCTTTCATTATCAGTTGTTATTAATATTTTTTTAAACATCCCTGACTACTCCAGAGATCTTTAGGGAATGCAGATAACAGGAGTCATCTTTTGAAGTGGATGTGTTTCCACAGGACGTGAGGTTCATCTGCATGCAGGGGAGGGTTGCACATTTTTGCCGTTACTCTATTTAGACTAAAATCCTTCTAAATTTTTCCCGAGGCATAAGGAGCATACGTGTGTCTTCTTCTTCTTCTTCTTCTTCTTCTTCTTCTTCTTCTTCTTCTTCTTCTTCTTCTTCTTCTTCTTCTTCTTCTTTTTACATGATAGTTCAATATACTGCATCAATGCCCCCCCCGGAGTGCCAAAACGTCTGGGGAGAGCTCTCCAAGCTGGCTTGACGTTTTTTATGCCTCCCTAGGGTTTGAAGCGAGAGCCAGCCTGGGATGGAGAGAACTGGGGGTGTCCCTTCGGAGGTGAGATCAGAGTGAATTAAAAGGGGTGATTACATTCCTCTTTAATCAAAGGCTTCGGAGGTCACGTTTCTCTTTAAAAAGGGACATCAAGGCGAGGGCTGGGGAAATGACTTTCATATTTTCTGGAGCATTTCAGAGCTAGGGCACATTTTTAAGCGTCCTCATTTGTTCTTGAACATCAGCCTCCAGTATCAGTCTTTTGTCTGGGCCCCGTCCTTCAGGGGATCAGAAAGTGGGGAGCTTGCCCTTGCTTTGTTGCGAACAGGCAGAAGCTGTCAAATGACTAATGCTCTTGGAATCTCACCGTGGCATTTATTCTGCCTCTGTTGCTATGGGCCCGGTGTTCCCTTTTGTGGCATGTAACAATATAGGTAATATATCTCGCATATGACCCTGACCAAAGGGACTTAGTCATAGCATCATGATTTCGCCTGAAATAATAATCGCAGAATGATTAAATATACTAATTAACAGGGCTGCCATATACACTTGGGTAGGTTGTGCACTGAACAATGCCAGGAGATCCATTCTCATTTTAATCTATGTGAACAATTTTGAAAACAACAGGGTCCGTGTTTGTAATTAGTCATATGGACCAATTAACTTAAACTGGTGTGAAAACAGTACAAGTAAAGAGACACTCAAATTCTCAACGCAAGTGTTTATCCAAACATTTCACAGTGAATAGGAAGAAATGATTCTCCTTTGTGGGACCTGAGAAGTAAGAGCTTATTTGAAATTAATTCATTGACATTAACGGTACTTTATGTTAAAATCCTCCTCTGCATTATTGAAAAAAACCAGATAATCCATTACTTTTAAAAGAAAGGCACCAACATTTTAGATTTATAAACAGCTTTTAAAAATAAATATTTCCTGTCTGTTTCCAAGAAATTGTTTGGCTAAACTCCTCCCAGATGTCAGGTCTGATGAATAATAGAGAAAGGAGTAGGGAATATATTTTTGTTCAAAATTAAATGTGTTTTTATTGCTTAACCTGAGGCATTTAAAAATTAGTGGGAGCCAGAATCAAGTAGCAGTGCCAGATTTCTCTCATTTTTTGGCTTTTGTTGTACCTGTTTGTGCCCATTTTAATTAGAAAATAATACAATGACAGTGATAATTTTACCTGGCAAGCTCCATTACTACTGCCACGTTGGCACTGAGGAAATGAGACTTTTTTTTTTCTGGAGAGGGTAGTAATTTTTATAGCCTAAAAACTATATTACTCTTTTAATCTTTTTCTAACCATATGTGTTATAAAATATAGTTTTAGATAATTAAGTTTTGAAGAATACTTGATATTACGATGAAAATTTCAACATGTCCTAGGAAACTACAAAGATTTTGAAATTAAAAGGAAATATAATCTTTTAATTTTTATTTTTTTATTGGCCAATTTTTAAATATGAACAGGAAAATACAAACTTAAATCTTTTCAATTTCCTAATATTTTTTTCAGAAATTGTACAAATGACTACAGGTAACATTATACTTTATAGAAAGATATTTGATGTTAAAATTGCTAAGATGAAGATACAAACTTTTAAAAAAATACACAATTAAAAAACACACTTATATATTTTGAATTAAATCTCACCATAAATATTATTTCAGTGAAACTGACCTAATGTATCTCTTTTATTAAAAAATTGTATCACTGTGATTTTTAAAAAATTTTGATATTTTCAGCATATCCCTTTACTATTTCTGCAATATAGACCAACAATTATATTAAAACAAGAGAAGTAAAATTTATTTTTTTGATATCTTGTGTTCTGTATATCTAATTAATCATAAATTGATGATAATAAATTAATACTATATAAATTAGAAACTATGATGCAACAGTAGAATACACATATGGCACATGTTAACAAAGTAACTTACATACCTAGTATTTAATTAGGTATACATTTATTATTATTATTACTATTGTTCAGAATATTAATACTTAGCATAAATCTGATAAATGCATAAAATTTAACTCTGTTCAAAGCGGTGGTGTGGAATGGTGTGCCATTTGATAAAATAAATCTGAACATTGTTTTCTTTAGCATACTTTTATTTTAGATGTATGCGAGGTTTAATTATATATAATGCTGTATATGAGGCTTAATTACTTTCCAACAAAAGGGAGGAAACACCAACTTTTATAACATAGGTATGAACTTTCGTATGCCAATTATTAGATTATGCTTTCAAATGAATGCAGAATTTGGATATGAACATTTTTCATAGTAGTCTTTTAATTATTCTTCTATTTTTATTCGTTAAAGCTATAGCTTAGGTAAAAACAGAGGAATAGAATGTTTGCAATCTTTTAGTAATCTTCTTACTCAAATGCAAGACATTTATAAAGAAGGAATGGGAATTAAGAATCTTGGAAAACTTAATATTTTGGTTGGCTTGCTTCCTGGTCACCATTCCTGTAGGCAGCACCAGGCTGGTTTTTATATGCAACGGCAAAGCTTCAGGATATAAGTGTCTTTGATGGGAGCAGATATCATGCATATTTCTATATAATTTTCATAATCACCTATTCTTTCTTGACACAAGTAACATAGCTTTTGAATGTACTACATTCTCAAATATTATATTTGTAAAATGTAATCCATTATCTTTAAATGCACCTATATATTTACTAATTTTATAGAGTAACTTCTTACATCGGGGCTAAGAAAAGTCTCTGGTTGTCAACCTAGGTTATTTTATACACTAAGAGCACTGCATTCTATGGCATTTTACCTGCCTTCATATAGTGTAAATAAGATTTAGAGTATTTCCAAAGTAATTGTTTTACCTGACAGTGATAACATGTTAGTGATTTTAGAACAGTTCAAGCGTTGTGTCTATTCTTTTTTGTACTCCAAGTTGATTTCCCCCATTAATTAAATTAAAATAGCAACAGTGTGGGAAAAATGACTAGATTGGCCCACTACAGTTGTTTTATTTAAAATACTTCCTTTTTTTAACTATCAGTAAAGTATTAGGTAGATTGTGCAGGAATTTGGTTTGGTTTATTTTGCTTTATTTTTTTTTTTTTACAAAAGTAAACTTTGTCAAAACAACAGCAAATGTTTTCTCAGATTTCTGTTGGTAGTCACAGCAGGTAGACATGTATTTGTTGCAAATATCGACTCTATAAATGTTTCTCAAGTCGAGATAAATTGAGATGTGTTCACAAATTTATTTTAAATGTTCGATATGTTCTTTAGTTTATTTTTAAATTTTGAATGCATGTATTTCAAGAGACAAATATGCACTCACCCTGTCACTTCTACTTTTTCTGGTAAAACTTTATAGGCTCAAAAAATAAATGTCCAAGGGGAATGTATCATCAACTCCTGAAAAAATATCCTTCGCAAGTTATCTTTTTCTAAAAAGTAGAATCCCAGATTTCAGGAAACAGCGAGCAATACCAGCTGCGAAAAACATTTATGTTGAAATTTTGATCATCTTCCTATGAACACGAACTTAAAAATAATGTGGAGGTCGTGACCAGATTCAGGGGGCAGCATGTGGAAAATTGCTTTTCCTGCTCGGAGGGCACTAGTTCTTCATTAAAGTGGATTAATCTGCACTCTGGGCTCTTTCTTTGTAATATTTAGAAGATTTCCTTATTTACTCAGAAAACACACACACACACACACACACACACACACACACACACACGATAAGAAATGGTATTTGAATTTGTGTATCCCCATTACTTTTTCAGAAATCATCCAGTGTCTTTAAGCTCCATATCCTAAAGTTATGGCTGGGGTTTTGGGGTTGTGGGGAGCTGGGGGGCTGGGGTCACAAGGCCTAAACAGCCTGTGGCATCCCAGGATATACTAGAACATCCAGCCTTTTGAAAAATAAAAGAATCCTTACTTATAGTTATGAAAACGCTTTCTATTTCATTGTCTCCGAATGCCAAATATTTTATAGGAATTCTCCATTTACAAGTCAAAGCGATATTTTTTTATTTGGGAAATCCCATAAACTCATAGCCGACTTCATGGTCTCTATGAGTCTGTTTCTCTTTATCCAGTGTTAAAATTTTTATGGTCTTGGGTGGTAACTTTAAAGGCCTATCATGGAATTGGATTTTTGTCATTTTGGTTTGCTTCTGTTCAGAGGAGATGCGTGGTATTTCCTTTTAAATGTAAAATAAAAAGAGTCTGTGCTGGTGATCGAAGGAAGCATGGGCCTGCATCCCTGGCTAGATCGGGGTGAGGTCTCAGAGGAGGAAAACCCTGGGGCTCACGTTCTCAGGGTCTGTAAATCCCGAAGTGACAGTGTGATGTTTTGATTTGGAGACTGACATTAAAGCTGACTCAGTGCAACAGCTCCTCTTTTTTTTCACTTCCAGTGTTTGCAGCAGGCTCTTGGGTGACCACTGGCCAGACATCTGAAGGGGAGCCCAGAGGTGCCCCGTGGCGGCTACCTCAGAAGCTTCTCTTATCTACACTCGTGTCGGGAGAGCAGTATCTGGCTTTCTCAGACGGGATCTGGGGGCCTCGGGTTTTATTTGCTGGCTCTATCTTTATTTCTTGTACCTAGCTATCAGTTGCCTTTAAATTGGGGGCTGGGGAGGGGGGAAAGCTGCAACCTCCTTTGATAAGGGGATTTTGGACCTCAAGCTTTAGTATATACGGGCTAGATAGACATCTGTTAGTGGGGGCTGCCTTGAGGGGATAGATAACGGGGAAAATCTACATTGAAAGCAAAGGCTATGTTTGAAGTCAATAGGATAAGTGGAATTTAAGCAGGAAGCTCAGCATCTAAATCAATTTAGTCATACCACTATTTTAAATGTCAGTAAGGATGGCGAGCTGCTGTCTTCCTATGTGTACAGAACAGAGCCTGGCTAAACATCTCATCTCTCAGAGATCAAAGCAGACTCGAATACCAACTCCTCATGCAAGCAGATTCATCATCTGCATTGCTCTGCATCCCTTCTTGTCCTTCATAATTCTCCAACCATCAAAGCTGTGCTAAGGCCAAAACCGGTTTGGCTCAGTGGGTAGAGCATCGGCCTGTGGACTGAAAGGTCCCGGTTCGATTCCGGTCAAGGGCATGTACCTGGATTGCAGGCACATCCCCAGTAGGAGGTGTGCAAGAGGCAGCTGATCGATGATTTTCTCTCATTGATGTTTCTAACTCTCTATCCCTCTCCTTTCCTCTCTGTAAAAAAAAATCAATAAAATATATTTTTTTAAAAAAGCTGTGCTATGTTTGAAATAGCACTGTAAACATACTAAGTTACTACTGCTTGGCACCTACTGTATGCTTTAGTGGCTGAGATTTGGGGCCCTAGGTAGGCTCTAGAGCTACTTGATAGCTGTGCGACCTTGTATAAGATTCTTAACTTCTCTGTGTTTTTCTTTATAAAGAGGGGGAAATGCTAGTACCTACCTCTTAGTGCTGCTGGAGGCTTAGCTATGTTAATTTATGCAAATTATTTAGACCAATAGCAGCCCATTACATAAATCATCTTTTTTTTTTTAATCCAACCTATGAGGTTAGGAGCATTTTTTATCTTCTGTTTTAGCTCCCATTCCTTTGAAAGCAAAGCCTGTGGCTGATACATAACTCCAGGAAGCAGGAGTAAAGTGTAAGGGAGTAAACAGGGAGGGGGGAAAAGCCAATGCGAAGATGGAATTTGGAGTTGATTCCAGGGGCCTCGTGTAAAGGCTTAAAAACAGTCCAAGCACGGTCTACCAAGCACTGTGATATAAAGGAGGGGGAGAGGGGGAGAGGTGCTTAACCATCAGCTTTCATCCTTGCATCAATCAAGGTTTGCGAATGGATGGTTAGCTGTCCACCTCTCCTGTTGGTACTGCTTGGATACGATCCCATGGGTACCACACACTCGAGGGTGCTAAGGACACCCTGGCGAAGACCTGAAATGAGATGCTATCCCTTTGTACCTCTCAGAGCGGGTGGAAGTGGGGCCCAGCTGTTCTCTTCAGCAATGCTAAGAGGTGGGGCAGAGATGATTTGGAGTCATGTTCAAGTTTCTAACACTTCTCCATTTCACAGGCAGGGAAACTGAGTCCCTGCTGGAGAGTAACCAAGTAAGCCAACGAGTTAGCTATTAACTCACAGACCAGCTTTTGGAATCCAAAGCTCGTCTTTTTCCATTCCACCATGCAATCTCTAATCATGGGCAAACTCCTCCAATATCTTCACAGATGTATATATTTCTGCTCAAAAGTGTGATTTTTTTTTATTAGCACACTTTTAGATGATTGAGGACAATTTTTATATTGGGGACCAAGTCGAGATGTAAAAGTTGTAGCATACCATGAACAATCTCCAAATGTTAGCAATGCATTTCAATTCATGTTAGTTTCATTTTCTAAAATGACATCAAATATTAATGGAAATGAGAGGAAATGCAATAACAAGTTGAAGTGTTGCCACTGGTAAGATTTTAGTCTGAAATTATAATTACTAAAAATGTTTTCTTCCTTTACCTTCTGCTCTAAATAAGGTGAGTGTGTTTTCCTGTGTGGGGGTTTGAATATTTTCCCAAGGACACAATGCAATTAGGATACAGTTTTCAAGTGACATGAACCAAACCCATTTGCTTTACATTCGAGTCATACTAATACAATATGTAATTTTATTGTAATTATATATGCAACAAAGTTATGATTATATATGCACTTTGATCAATGTTTAAGAAAGGATCTGACTTACATTTGCTTAAGCATATTATTTCCCCTCAGAAATTTGCAAATGAGAAATTTCTAGAATTATAAATATCAGTGTTTCTGACATAAAAAAGTAAATGAAAATACAAATAAAATATATTCATTCACTTATTTGTTCTAAAAATGTACATGGCACGCTTTGTGCTCGGTGCTGGAGACAGAAAGATAAAAAGACATTTCTTGCCCTCCAGAGAGATGCTCACTGTGCCATTTAGAAGTTAGACAATAATTGAGTAGTTCTGAGGCTCATCACTTCTGGGTTATTTTTATAGCCTTCTTACTGATTTTGCTACCACTCCATTCCTGCCTGCCCTTGAACGTCTTCCCCTCCACCAGCCACTGCTACCTCCTATTATCCCATCCCTCCCATTATGTCCCATAAATCTGTTTGAACCTCCTGCCAGAAAGATATTTTTTCCTCTAAAATTTGTTCATGCCACTCTTTTGCGCAGAATTCTTCCATAGCTCCTCACTGGATTCAAGGCAGCAGATGTGGTAGGTCTGTTGTGGGGCAGGTGGCTGGCCCCTGTCCTGCTTCAGGTCTTACCTCTTCCGTGTGTCTCAGCTCGGAACCAACGGGAGCTTTGTGTGCCATGTGCAAGCCTCTGTGCTTTCACCTTTCTGCTCAGCAGTGTGTCTTAGATTGTGTGTGTGTGTGTGCATCTGCTGATTTGAGGTGGAATTCAGAATTGCTCTTTATCACTTGTTTTGGGGCATTTTGTATTTGATGTGCCTTTGGGAAGTTTTCTTCATGTTTCTTTAATGTGGGGTTTGTTGAATTTCTTGGATGTGTGAGTTTATAGTTTTGATCAAATAGGAAATATTAAAAAAACAACAAAAAAAACCTCTAATAGCCATGGGTGGTGTTGCTCAGTTGGTTGCAACACTGAAAGGTGGGTTTGGTTCCTGGTCAGAGCACATGCCCAGTTTGTGGGTTTGATCTCTGGTCTGGGTCCATGAGAGAGGCAGTTGATAGATGTTTCTCTCTCTCTCTCTCTCTCTCTCTCTTTCTCTCTCTCCCTCTCTCTCCCCTCTTCCTTCTCTCTCTAAAATCAATAAAAACATATCCTCAATGAAAATTGTCTCTATTTTTATTTTTTGCTTTGCCTGATGTTAACATAACCATTCCAGCTTTCTTTTGATAAGGTGAGTATGCTGTATCTTTTTCCATCCGTTTGCTTTAACCTACTTGTGTTTTACATTTAAAATTGGGTGTACTGAAGTCAGCATATACTTGGCCAGTGCTTTTTAAAAAATATAATATGCCAATTTTTGCATTTATTTGGTCTGTTTAAGCCATTTGACTTAAACGTGCTTATTATGATAGGGTTTAAATCTGCCTTCTTGTTTCTGTTTTGTATTTGTCTCCTTGGGCTCTTTGGTTTCCTTTGTCTCATTTCCTGCCTTCTTTTGGAACAATTTTAGTGATTCCATTTTATCTTCCCTTTGGCTTATTGGTGATAACTCTTTGTTGCGATTTTTAGTGGTTGCTTTATGATTTATGGTATAACTTTAACTTACTGCAATCTTCATGTATAGCGTATGAACTTTATAACCATCTATTGCCTCCTAATTTTTGTGCTATTGCAGCACATTTTGTTGCTACACTCATTATGAACCGCTCAGTATGTTGTCCTTATTTTAGCTTTAAATGGTCTATTTGCTTGTCAAAGCTCTAAATTTCTTTTTTCTTCCATTATAGTAGTCCCTCCTTATTTGAGATTTCACTTTCTGTGGTTTTTTGCTCTCTGCTGTTTAACCTTGGTCCAAAAATATTAAATGAAAAATTCCAGAAATAAACAATTCATATGTTTTAAGTTGTGCGCCATTTTGAGGACCGTGAAATGTGGTGCTGCCATGTTTCGTCCCACTTGGGGTATGAATCATCCCTTTGTGCAGTGTGTCCATGCTGTGTACGCTCCCCGCCAGTTAGTCACTTAGTGGCCGTCTCAGTTGTCAGATTGCAGTGCTTGCATTCAAGTAACCCTTCTTTTACTTAACAAGGGCCCCAAAGTACAAGAGTAGTGATGCTGGCAATTTGGATATGCTGAGGAAAAACAGTAAGCCGCTTGTCTTAAGGCAAAAGGTGAACCTTCTCAACTTATTAAGAAAAAAAAAATGCCTGGTGAGGTTGCTAAGATCTACAATAGAAACGAGTCTTTGCCTGTGAAATCGTGGAGAAGGAAAGGGAAATTCATGCTAGCTTTGCTCCTGCATCTCGGATTGCAAGTTATGGTCACAGTGCATGATGAAGTGCTTAGTTAAAATGGAAAACGCTTTAAATCTTTGGGTGGAAGACAGAAACAGAAAGCATGATCCAATGGATGGCGATATGTTGAGCCAGAAGACACGAAGCCTATATAACATTTCATCAAGGGATCCCCTGGAATGAGTGACACCGAGTCATTTACTGCGAATAAGTTATGGTTACTCAGATTCAGGAGTGGTTTGGACTGAACAATATAAACATTAATGGGGAGGCTGCACTGGCTGGTGAAGAAGCCGCTGTCATATTTCCAGCAGAGTTGAAGCTGGTTGGGATTTGGTGCTATCTGTGATTTCAGTCCTTCTCTGGGGGTCTTGAAAGTATTCTTCATGGAAAAGAAGGGTCAAATTTTTTTTAAAGATGCTGTTCCTGCCCCGGGTGAGCCGTGTGTCCCAGGGGAAGCAGTGGGGCCCAGGGGAAGGGGCAGAGTGAACCAGAGAGTAGCGGATTCTATTCGTGTGGTCCTGAGATAGTCACCATAAAACAAGCAGATTGTCAAATGACAGTGGGGAGGGGAAGGAGACCTGGGGGGGAGATAAGAGAACAACCGAAGGACTGGTATGCATGCATATAAGTACAACCAACGAACACAGAACTCTGGGGAGGGAGGGCATGAATGGGAGGTGGGGGGGGGGGATGGGACGACAATGGTAAGCTATGTACACATATAATACCTTAATAAATTAAAAAAAATAAAGATGCTGATCCTTTGTTTTCCAACTGACGTTATTTTCAATGAGAAATTTACTGTCGTTCTCATGTTTGTTCCTCTGTACATAAATGTGTGTCTTTTCTTTGGCTGCTTTTAAGAATTCCCTTTTCACTGGTTTTGGGCAATTTGATTTTGACATGACTTTGTTTAGGTTCTGTTTATGTTTATTTTGCTTGGGGCTTGCTGAGCTTCTTTGATATGTGGATATATTGTTTTCATCAAATTTGAAAAGATTGTGGCTATTACTTCCTCCAGTACTTATTCATTTTTCTCTTTCTCTCCTCTCTTTATGGGCATTTCAATTACACTTCTAATAGCGCTCCCGAAGTTGTTCTATAGCTCAGTGAAACTCTACCCTATAAACTGTAGAACTCGTAGTTCCTTCAGAAGTTTCTGGTTGTTTTTTCTTAATTCACAGATATTTCCAGACTCAGCCTAGGTTTTCTCTTCTGGTGACTCAGATTAGAAAATTTCCCTAGTAAGTAAGCTGGGGCAAATCATAGGACACTAGAGGCCAGGTGCATGAATTTGTGCACCAGTAGGGTCTCTCAACCTGGTCTGTGGGATCAGGCCAAAACTACTCTCTAATATCTCTTGAGGTTATGAGAGGGTTCAGACCAGGCCAAAGAACCCCACTGGTGCACAATCAGGGCTGGGGAGGGACACAGAAGGTTGGCTAGCTGGGGAGAAATTGTGGGAGAGCTCCAAGGCATGTCTGGCCCACCTTACTCAGTCCCAATTGTCCAGACCCCAGAAGCCAAGCTAACCTACTGGTCAGAGCACCTGCTCCCTGGTGGTCAGTGCCGGTGGTCAGTTGAGTGGCCTTAGCATACTATTACTCTTTAATTGTTTGAACGAATGACCAGACAACTGGACACTTAGCATATTATGTTTTTATTATATTGGACTAGAGGTCCAGCACACATGAAATCATGCACAGTTAGGGTCCCTAGGCCATCTTCTGCCTGCTTGCCAGTCCCCATCATCACCCCCTGGTTTGCATCATGGATCTAGTTCTCTGGAGCCTGAGTGGAGGCTGGGTGGAGGGCCCTCTCCTTGCTCCACTGCCACTCTGTGGTTCCCTGTTTTCCAAGCTGTGATCAGAGCCTGAGGGCCGGGGGAGGGACCAAAAGAATGACCAATCCATCCAGTTCACCAGTCCCACCCCACGGCCATTCACCTCAGTTCGTCATGGTAACCTGATCACAGCATGGCTCTGGTACCCTGGAGCCTGTGGCCAGGGGGGAGGGACCAAGAGAGCGACATTCTGCTCGCTCTCCAGTCCTGCCCCGCTGCTCCATTTGCCATGGTTCCCCGTTCGCCATGCTGCCATTTGAGACTGTGGGTGGGGGAGAGGAAGGGACTGAGAGGTGCTCAATGTACATCACAGTGACCGGTTGTTTGGTTGTCCTAGTCATCCTGGTCATCACAGACACTGGCTATATATATATATATATATATATATATATATATATAGAGAGAGAGAGAGAGAGAGAGAGAGATATTCACCCCATTGTGTCTTCTGGCATCATTGTCCTTTGTTTTCTAATATCCAGTGTCTTCAATGTTCAAAACTTCTGGCTTATTAGTTGTTTCAGATGAGGAAATAAATTAATCTGTTACTTCTGGTTTGAATTTTGCCTATCAAAGTTTAGGCTATGGACAGACATCTGCTAAAATTTTGATAGTTGTAAAGAAAAACTTAAACCACAGGAGAAAAAGATCTAAACTATAATCCTGAAACCAGTACATACTTTATATTACTTATTCTTTGGAATATTTTGTATGTGTCAAAAAAGAATAATGGGAGATGTGGCTGTAAAATTAAGTAGAGATGATATTAAATTCCAACCTTAAGTTCTCAATTACAGATTTTTAAATATTTCAATATTCAATGAGGATACATCAAAAGATTTTTTTTACCATAAAGTGATTGAATTGAAGTTTTGCTGATGAATATTAAATTAATGCTGAGAGGCAACATCGCATGATCATTGGGAATATGGCTCTAGACTTAGCCTACTTGAGTTTGAATTTTTGACCCAACTTCTAAGAGCAATGAGACCTGAATAAAGTAATTTACCTTTTAGGTATCTCAGTTCCTTTTTCCTTAAAATAGGGTTTTTGTGAATATTAAATGGGTGCAAGTTTATAAAATAGTTACTCAATTATATAGTAACGACTACAGTTGCAACTTAGGAGTTTTCAATATGATTTGCAGATGAGATGCTTAGGAGGGCAGCAGAAGCAGGTCCATATCTCTGGAGAGAGAGCACGGTGAGAAATACTGACCTATGAGAAGACTGCATGAAAATGATTACTAGAAAGGTAGAGTAGAGAGAGAGGAGAGATCAAGAATGTCTTATAGGGAATGAGGCAGAAGAGTTTGGGAGCCATAAAGAAACACACCTTAGTCGAAACCAGTTTGGCTCAGTGGTAGAGTGTTGGTCTGCGGACTGAAAGGTCCCGGGTTCGATTCCGGTCAAGGGCATGTACATTGGTTGCGGGCACATCCCCAGCAGAGGGTGTGCAAGAGGCAGCTGGTTGATGTTTCTCTCCCATGACGTTTCTAGCTCTCTATCTCTCTCTCCTTCCTCTCTGTAAAATATCAATAAAATATATTTTTTTAAAAAAAAAGAAAAAGAAACACACCTTAAAGAAAGAGGAAAACCAGGGCGGCACAATATTACACAATTCCTGGGCAAAGAGTTTCAAGAAGGATGGAGTCTACGGAACCAGGAATAAGAGAAGGCCACAGCATGCGACTGACTACTGAAGAATTATGGGTGACTGTCAAGAAAACCATTTCAGCCACGTATTAAGTATCAAATGTGATTGAAATAGGCATGCGAAGATGATGAAATCATGGAGAGTTTGCATGGCCCGCTTCTTAAATGTGCTGATTGGATAACACTGGGTAAACAGATTGAAGGGTGACTTTGGTTGAAGGCAGGAATTCCCTCTCCACCCCTCTCTGACATCACCATTTTACAAGGACACATTGGAGACAAAAAGTCTAACAAAACACTTTCAGACATCAGAGCATGCCCTTGAGGGAGGTTCTTTTAGGCAGGGGTAGTTTTTCTGCATTCTTGGTGTTACCTGCCACAGAGGGCCTCTCAGTCGTGGGACATCTGTGTTTATATTTCCAGTACTTTCTTGCTTATTTACTTATGCATCAGTAAGTGAAGCTTACCTGGTGAGCTTGTTAAAATGAAGATTCCATGGCCCTACTTTAGGGATTCTGTTTCAATAGGTCTAAGGGTGAGGTCCAGGAATCTGCGCATTAAAAAAAATATATTTATTTAGTGTTTGAACAGACAATACATTCACATGGTTTAAAAGGTACACACCAATATAGGCTGAAAAACTGCCTTCCTACACATGTTCCTCAGCCTCTCAGTGCCCTATGCCTAAGCATTTGATTTTATCAGGTTCCTTTGTGACTTTCAGGATACTTATTAAAAGTGTCTGCCTTTTGTTGTTCTTGGCTAATAAATGGGGAGACTTGAACTTAAATACAATCACAGGGCGGGAGCTGTAGGTGAAGAAGAGTCCGAACAATATACGTGAGAGAGGAGGAGGTCAGTAGAGGATGCACTTACAGGTGGCATTAATGGTTGGTGTAAATATTAAGGAAAGCTTCTCAGGTTTTCAAAATGCAGATAACAATGACACAGGCCCGAACAAAGTCTTCAAATACAATATTTGGTCTTCAGATACCGGACCCTGTCTACGAATGCTTCAGCAGCAGAAATCTTGAGTACCCGTGAGGGGACCATGGTCAATTACATGTGCATTTCCTTTATTATTATTGCTTTTTATTTATACCAAACTTACTGGACTACAAAAGTGGTTGAAAATGAGCCCATCAGGTTCTCTGAAAACACAAACTCTATGCATCTTTCATGTTTTTCTTTGATATTAGGCCACAGGCTCTCAGATAACATGGAATGGATTCAAAAGATAGGACTTCTCAACACCAGGACTATTTTAACAGATGAACACAAGCACATGCTGCTGCATTCCCCCTGGTTCCGGCATGTTCTGTTTATTTACTCACGCTCTGCATTTTCAATAACCCTTCTGTCAACATGGTGGGTGTTCAAGTTTCAAACACTATCTAGAGGGAAATGGCCTTTTCACTAATAAGATTTTCCAGTTCTCGACATATTTTTGGTGAGAGATTGCTGTGAGTACACATTGACATTAGAGAAGGGAAATTCTGAGTTTTGTGCAATTCTCTGCCTTGGGCTATTCAGTTATGTTTCTTCAAGGTATTTCTTATTTTGTAAAGTCACTTTAAAAAGAATAGTCATTATAGAAACGCCAACTCAAAGATCAGTTTGGGCTGAACATTTCTCCAACTTTAATTTTAAGGTCTTATGCAAAAGCTCAGAATGCTGCCACCTCAATTCAAGAATATTCTCACCGAGATGGGAGTAAATTCATAGTCCACGCAGAGTCTGGTGCAGAATTACAGAATTACTCCTGGAAGCGAGCTGGGGATACAATTTCAGGCTGAAGAATAAGCTTTACAATCTCATCAGTGACTGGATGTTTCAGGGGGGACACGAAGGGATTTGGTGAGAGACTATAGCTAAAGATGAACAGAAAAATCAATTGAGTTAAGTTTTCTCTTGAAAATGTCTCCTTTTGAATGTTATTTTGAAGAGAATTTGTTCACACTGTGGTTATGAATGTAGTTTTCTACCCCCCAACCCCAACATTTATATCAATTTGTGTTTCAAAATCTGAATTGCCCTTTAGGGGGTAGTCACTTTAAGTTGAAGGTAAGTAGAGAACATTATTTTAACTTAACTGAAGTGACATGTAAAAATAGATTGATTCTTTATAGAAGTAGAAAGTGAAAGAAATGTTGTGATTAACTTTGCATTTCTTCTGCCTTTGCTATTTCTCCTAAAAGTAGCTATATTAAACAAGTCAGGGAGTAATATAAAAATGGATATAAACTGTTCTATGACTTTTTAGAGTGGCATTTATTGATATTTTCATAAATCTGGAAAACTGAAATGCACATGTGATGGTACTTTTTAAAGAATATTCAAACTATCCTAGCTTAGGGTAGGATATGAATACAACACTATTATATTCTATTTTCTAAAAATAGAAAAAAGTAAGTATTATAGACTATTTCTCTAGAACATAACTTTAGAAAATTTTGAAAGAACTAGTAGAGAGATTGACGTAACATTTTGCAATTATATTAAGGAAACATAAATGCAAATTTGGGGGCTGCATCTATTTATGCTACAGTATGGGAGGCAAATCTACATTATAAAAATGTCTATAGCTCTAAAATTTAATTATGTAATTATCATGAAGTTGATGAAAAGCTTTACAAAATAAACAGGGAGTGCAATTAGTGTATATATTTGGGAGGTTAGGAGAACGACAGACCTGATTTGAATTAATAATACCTTTAGCTTGCCAATTTAAAAAAAGTCATGGGCCTCTAATATGAATGATATGGAAATATGAAAATGGAAATGTGGAGGAGGCTTACCACATTTTCTCCAGAGCTCAGAAAAGTAAGATAAATATGTACAACATAGTTAATTGGTAAGGAACATAGTGAAAATATGTTAGATTTTAATCCCATAGTAACCATTAAAAATTATATGAGTCACCTATCTCAAAATTATGATCAGTGATGGCTTCCAGTATAATAGTCACTTCTATTTTGGAAGGTGGTTGATGCATCATTACACAGTCATTGTGGTACGGTAAATATCACAGAGATGTCAATGAGACAATTATTTGTTTGATGAGAGGATGACCTCTCTTATCCATTTTAATAATTTTCCATGAAATTTAATTTTATTTGAGAAATTAGAAGAAAAACCTTAAAAAAAAAACCCCACCACAAAAACAACAACAAAGTGCTCTTGTGAAACAGGTCTGTATTTTTTTTCTTTAAAAAAAAAAAGTTTTGCTGCAAATTCTTAGATGCCATTGTATTCAAAGGCCAAAGTATCACTACCTGAAAGAGATGGCATTTCAGGTCCCTCCAGGACCTGCCATAGAATCAGCTTTCCTGCCTTTGTGGCCTATTTGATGGAAAAGATAGTCCTGATGATAAGTCATTCAGGAGATTTATTTCATCCGTTAAGAATCAAAAAGGAGAAAGGGGAAGCGAATGCAAGGTAGAATTCTGAAGCTCAACACCAAAAAAAAAAAAAAAAAAAAAAAAATCACTGCTTAAATTGAAACAGAATTTTTGGACTGGAACCTGGATTCTTTGTCCACCCGAGTAAAAAAATGAATCCACGGACAGAGGGTAATATGGCAAAGGTGGAGATTTATTGAAGAACAAATACAGACTCCCACATGGGGAGAGAGAAAGAGTCCCACAGAATGGACTCCCATATAGAGAGGGGGGAAAGGTCCCACTGACTTCCCCTTTTCATGGTTTATAAAGGCTGGAGTTCCTGTGTCCCGTTTAAAAATGAACACATTTTTACACCACACAGGATGGCCTGTCTTCAGACTTATCTCAGAGCACAAGAGTTGGGTCCTGGCACAGAGGAGGTGAGAAGAGTAAGAACCACCTGATTCTTGCGTGGTCCAGACTGATAATCCAAGGGAACTGGGGTAAGCTCACAGATCTCCCCGCCAGTAGGGAGAATTTAAATCGCAGGCAGTGTTCTCTGGTTCTTTCCACTCCGAGGGCCTTGCATGCTGATGTGGCTCTAGTTTCCAAAGTGCTGCTACAGTTTCAAAAATGCTCATTGTTTTAGCTAACTGCAGGAGACAGCTCGTAGCTGAGTTAATGAACAAAATTGCTCTGAAAGGAAATTCACCCATCAGCCTGAGAATCTTCTTTGTCAATGATTATTTTTAAAACCATAGGCAAAGTTGCAAAACTTTGTTTTAAGAAGAAGTATGGGTTTAGATAACAAGATAAAACAAGCAAACAAACAAACCCACAATGTTTTAATCTCAACATGTTCTTTTATAATGAGACAAAGCTTTATTGTTATAAATATTGACCTAAAGGATCAGTATTAATATTTTTAGATTTCTTTTATGATAAATAAAATTGAAATAGGGAGAGAATATGGAAAATATTGTAAATTTTTAACTTTAAAAACATGCTTCTTTAAAAGAAGATTTAGAAATTTATTAGTTTATCTCTTTATGAAATTATTGCTCAATTCTCACTGATGAATCTAGTTTGAAATAAGCAACCTTTGTTATTGTTCAAGCATGTATAAAGTGAAGCTATTTTTTTGCTTTTTGTTTATCTTAAAAATAAAATAAAAGCTTTTGAAATAGTTTTTTTTAAGAGAACTATTTCAAAGAAAAAACTATTTCAAAAAATATTTTAAAGAAAAATTTGATATCAATGGGTTTTTTTGTTTGTTTTTTTTACATAAAGATGCTGATAGCATTTTAACTTTTGTTTTTAATGTGCAAGTTCTAAATTTATTATTTTGTAAATGAAAAATGGATCGTGCTGGAAGATTCAAAAAATAAATATGCAGAATAAATAATGATGATTCTATAAATGAGGTCTTCTTTTATTGGAGGTCATTTCCATCATCTTAACTCTAGCAACAGCTATTTTCCCCAATCCTCAAATCTTCCTCTCAGTCACTCCTCTTGGAAATGTGCCTTCCTGTGTCTTATAATGTAAAATAGACACTTTTAAAAGTTCTAAACTACACCACTAGTTTTTCACCCTTTTTCTTTCTATATTTTTTACTCTGATTAACTTAAATAAGACCTCACTCCCCCAAAATCCCAAAACCAACAAATAAAAGAAACCAAGCAAATATTAACAACTCAACTTTTGCACTATTCAAGAAGTCTTCCATTGGTGAATGGCTTGAAATGGCCCATTTGCATCAGAATGATCTCTTTTTGGTTTTCTTGTGTAACTTTAAAATCACAGTATTTTCTTAACAGAAGCCCAGACAGTGTATGAATTGTAAAATTACTGCAGTTTGTACAAATAATTCGTTACTTCTGTGTGAATTGGTCTCTTAGAATAGCTTCTTAGAATAAGCAAAGAAAGGAGTTCCCCACCCCCTGGTTCTGTGTGTGAGAGTGAGTGTGTGTTAAGAGTGGTGGAGGCAGAATGCCTGCTCCACGCTAGAATTATTAGTGAAGTTCCAGAATTTACAGTGTGAGGAACGAATGCCTGAATCTGCCATAAACTTCATTAGTAGGGGATGGCAATTAAAAAATGCTATATAGGTGAGTAACAAACTCTAACACAGGGACTCTTTCTTCTCAATGCAAATTACACCAGGAAGAAATATTGGTGTAATACTGGTGTAATATTGTGTAAATATTGCTTGTAAGTATAATTTGTTGCAAAAATAAGTATGATGCAAATATTTGTTGTGTGGGTCAGTGGTTTATATTTTTAATTGTGGTGAATTATAAGTAACAGTATATTTATTATTTTAATTCTTTGTGACTGCATGATTCAATGATATTAAATGCATTCATAATGTTTTATAACTATCACTATCTCTACCTAAAAAAATTTTCATTCTCCAAATAAAACTCGACCATTTAAACAATTAAAATCTCCCTCCCCCAACTTCTCATAATCTCTCTTCTACTTTTTGTCTTTATGAATTTGCCTGTGTTAGGTACTTCATATAAGTGTAATCATAAAATATTTGTTCTTCTGTCTCTGATTTCACAAAGCATAATGTTTTTAAGACCTACTTATGCTGTAGCATATATCAAAGTTTCATTCTCTTTATGGCTGAGTAATATTCCATTGTGCACACATTGCACATTCTTTTTTATCTATTCACCTGTTGATGGACATTTGGATTGTTTCCACCTAGTGGCTATTGCAAACAATGCTGCCATGGCCCCAAGGGTACAGATATCTATTAGAGTTCTGCCTTCTGTTGTTTTGAATATATATACCCGGATTGAAACTGCTGGATCATGGAGTGGTCCTATGTTTAACCTTTCCTACAACAGCTGCACTGTTTTTTGTAGGGTAGGAAATGTGGATTCTGAGTCAAGTTCTAAAATGCATATTGTCATTCCTAAGGGTCATCTTATTTCCTCAAAATATTTCTTATTCGCTGTGCCAGTGGTAATGGAAATATTCTGGTTGTTGCTGAATCTCTTCTATTCTAGGGAATTCATTAAATTGTTCAGATAAAAATGATTTTAATTAGGTTCTTCTATGGCAAACACTAGGCAGAGAAATACGATGGTCCGCACCTCCTTTCCCCAGGCAGTTTCTCTTATTTTCTCTGCCTTTAATTTCTTGCTTCTCTCCTTTTCGCTTTGTTTCAGTGGCAGATTAGTTATTTTCAGCAGCTCTTCATTTTCTATAAAATCAAACTAAAGCCCTGGGTATAGTATTTATTGCCTGGCCCCAATCCTCTGAATTATATTTTCATTCTTATTTCTCTCTCTAACCCTCCACGTGGTCAAAGCCAGTGGCAAACATAATTCCTGTTCACACTTACCAACATTTAATTGTGCTATACCTACTGCCTGCAAGAGCATACCTCATATCTCTGTTTATTCACTTCAAAAATCTCAGGTCTGAGGCCATCTCCTTCACAACATTTTTCAGTTCCAACTCTTGCATTTTCTTCTCTTGTTTCACCTTCCTCTGTGTCTCAGGACGTGGTGTGGGCTGTGTGAATGGTTCTCAGGTCTTGACTTTTGGTTGGGGAGGCCCCTGGGGAACCCTGGGGGAGGGTCAGCGGAAGGAGGGTAAAGAAGTCAGGGAATTTCCTTCTTGGATCCTGCTGTGAGGTCACTTCTGGCTGGTTATGTCCTCTGACTAAAGCTTGCTGCTTCTCTACAGGAGTGCATCCGTCCCTGTTGGCTTTTGAGTGAACCTTGGAGAGAACACTCTCTCTTTGAGCTGGGGTGGTAACAGCTCCTGCTGCTCCTAGCCCCAGCACATTGGGCTGTGGTTTCCCAACACCCACACCTCTAGTCACAGAGCTCCCTCTGTAAATAAACCCTTTCAGAGTTCCCTAGCTTGTGAGTGCCGGCTGCTTCCTCTTGGGACACTCCCGCCACATCTTCCTTCATCACACTGGCTGGAAGCTGATCTGCTCCCTCTAAATCCCTGGAGTAGTTGCCTTCTTTTACAGAAATTAACACATTAACATACTTCAGTGATTTTTTTTTTTGGTACGTATTTTAACTTCCATTTTCAGATTATAAATTTCCCAGGAGAAGATACTGTGTTTTGCCTGGCTGGCGTGGCTCAGTGGTTGAGCATCGACCTATGAACCAGGAGGTCACAGTTTGATTCCAGGTCAGGGCACATGCCTGCCTTGTGGGCTTGATCCCCAGTAGGGGGTGTGTGCAGGAGGCAGCTAATCAATGATTCTCTCTCATCATTGATGTTTCTATCTCCCCCTCCTTTTCCTTTCATATCTATATCTATATCTATATCTATACCTATATCTATATCTATATCTATATCTATATCTATATCTATATCTATATCTATATCTATATCTATATCTATATCTATATCTATATCATCTATATCCATATCCTTATCCATAGCTATATCGATTTAAAATATATTTTAATGATATTTTTACAGAGAGGAAGGGATAGGGAGAAAGAGAAACATTGATGAGAAAGAAACATCTATCGCTGCCTCCTCCACAGCCCCTACTGGGGAAGTGCATGCAACCAAGGTACATGCTCTTGACCAAAATAAAAACTGGGACCTTTGAGTCTGAAGGCCGATGCTCTATCCACTGAGCTAAACCAATTAGGATATATATATATATATATATATATATATATATATATATAATTATTGTGTTATATTTTGTTTACACATTTCTTGGTTTTCTTCTATCAGAGAATGATTTTGTAAATGACTATTATAAAAGTCAGTACTTTTGGTTTTAGGAAAAGGATTTTGACAAACATGTCAGATCCATCCCATCCATGGTATATATTGGAAGATATATTTTAAAAGGTCATCCAATTTCAAAGAAAGAAATACCTTCCTATGTATCAAGAGCAAATAAAATTATATTATTAAAATAGCTATAATTTCCTCAATTAAATTGAGAATTTGAAGATTAACAGTTTCTTCTTGTGGAATCATTAATTTAGAAAGAGCTTGAAGTTGTGCTGTGGTAGGGCCTAACAGTAATTAAATGCATAGGAGAGTGTTTCTTTTAGGAATTTTGTTGGGTGCATAGACATTTCCGATGGAATTTTATGAAGCAACATCTTGGAAACAACTCTGTTCAAACTGTGAGTTGCAGGTTGTTTGCAAAGTCTCATCCCTTCTTACTGTATAATCCCTGTCAGTACACAGACTTGTGGTGGCATCAATCAGACAAACAAACAGCTCTTTCTTAACCTAATATCCCTTTACAGAGATGGCTCTGTAGTTTCTACACACTGCCACCAGTCCCCACCTCCAATTTCCCCCTTTATTTTGTCAGTCTACTCTCTTCTTTAAGACAGCTCTTGTCAAATCTCCAATGAGCAACGTGGGAAATTCAGCAATTAATTCTCAGTCCTCCTCTGGTTTGACTTCTCAGACACATCTGACATGGTTTGAAATCTCAGGCACATCTGATATGACAGATCATATTTTCATTCTTAAGATATGGTCTTTTCTTGACCCCTGCGACACCCTCTCTCTATGTTGTCCTCTGACATCAACAGCCATATCCTTCCTCTTCACACAGGCCTTATTTGGGATTGCCTCAAGACTATTTTTCCTTTTCTACATTCTCTGCCCATTAAAGAGTTTATCCTGTTCTATAGCTTAAATAAACCACCAGCTTAAATAAGTCACCATTATCACCATTTTCACCCTGCCTTATATTTCTACCCTGGAGCTTGTCCCTGAATGTGAGACTATTATAGACCCTAACCTGTTCATCAGCTCCATCTGAAAGTATAATAGGCATCTCAAACTGTTGTCAGGGTTCTCTAGAGAAACAGATAGGATCCAATAATATAAAAAGAAAGTTTACTACAGGAATTGGTTCACTTAATTATGGAGATTAAGAAGTCCTTCAATCTACTAAAAGCAAGGTAGAGAACCAGAAGCACTGATGATGTAATTCAGTCAGAGACCAAAGATCTGAGAACCACTGGAGCTAATGGTTTAATTTCTGGTGCAAGTTCAAAAGCTGAAGACATGGAGGGTGGGGATACAATGGTGTAAATCCCGGTCAGAGTCCAAAGACCCAAGAACCAGGAGCACTGACATCTGAGGACAGGAGAAGATGGATAGCATTCCATCATATTGATGTTTTACCTCCTTTTCCTTACTTTATCAATCTTTCCTTGCCAGTCTGTGCGAACTAGTCTACTGTGTGGATACACCATAATTTAAAGTCTCCTGGAATGACACTCCAAGTCCTGTCTTGTCCCTCTCTCTTAGTATGCTAGTGATCAAACTAAAATCTCTCCGAGATCACTACTTCTGGTGGCCCTGAGCATGCATTTCACAGACTTCCTATTATAGGGAGTGCAATTAAACAAGGGCCCAAACAGGGCTTGGAGACCAAGCCTCTCCAGGGCGATTCCATGCTAAGAACTGCATACAGCACAGTTGCCAGAGCAGCCATCCTAGGAAATTCCTTGTTGACTGACCTTGGCTCATGTTTAACAGGCTTTGCCCACCCACCCTTAGAATACATGGCAGTCTAGGATGCTTCTACCCAGCTCATCACGACAATCAGATTTGCATGACCCTGTGACTGCCCTGCCAGCCTTTCAGACTCCTTCCTGATTGCTTGGCACACAGACATTTGCATAATAAAACCCTTTGTCCTCTGTATCCCATCTTGGCACCTGCTTCTGAAGACGCAGGTTAACACAGCTCCAAATTGCCACACTGACCCTTCTACTCAGGGTGCTATCATCTCTCTCCTGGGTCCCTGTGAGAACATTATCACCATGATCTCTTTATTTCCTTTGTCATTATGTTCTCACCTATTCTTGACCATGAACTTCTTCCTGCTCATCTCTGAACAATCAGCTCCTTTTCCCCATTCAAATCTCCCCTTGAATGTCACCTTCTTAGGAAAGCCTTTCCTAGTAGCCCCCTCAGCCCACCAGACATTCTATATCCTCTGACCATGTTTTAATTTCTTCATAAATGGTACAACTCTCTGATTTTATAATTCTGATTATGTGTTTACTTGCGAAGGATCCGTGTTTCCCTCCAAGAAGGTAGCTCCACGTTCTGTATTATTTCTCTATCACCTAGAATATAGCCCGGCACTTTATAGATGCTCAATAGTTTTTTTGTGTAATAACTGAGTAGATGTGTTTTAGGGGCTAATAAAAATGACAAATTTGATGTGTCTGGTGTGTACTGAGCAAGTTTGGTGAACATATGACTATTCTTTATACTGGCCATGGTCCAAGATGAGAGCTGTGAGACCATGAGGCAGCATTTCTATGTCCTGGAGGAGCCAATATTTCACCGAACTACTGGATATTAACTAAATATGCACATTCAAATCTGTGTGATTTTTGAATTACATGTAAAATTTCCTCCATGTCCTAAAATGTTATCATTGATTTGATCATGATCCTTTTGGAAGTAACATTCTGGTGGTATAGCTATAAGCAGAGTTGTAGCTGGACATTAATAAATTGGGTAACCTGGCTGGGGAACAAAGGCCACTTACTTTGAGAATAAAACAGAAGACCACCAGGGATGGGGGCCAGTATATAAAGAATAAACTATTTTTCTAGAACTTGTTAGACTTACCAAAGTATGTAGATAAATCGGCACTTCCAGCGGCCACGATGGTCTAATAAAACAGCATATGCAAATACATGCTTGTTAAATATTTTTTTTTCCTTCTTTTAAAAATAATCACGGTGATTAACATTTCTTTGCAAGAGTCAGTCCACATCTGCTACAAAGCTGAGTGGGAACTCTTCCTCCCACTGAGGTAACCTCTAGGTGAATGAACTCATTCTCCTCAGTTCCTGTTCCCTGTTCTTTTTTGTTTTTGTTTTTTTTTGAGTCATCAGAGTAGAAGCCAGAGAAATGATTGAAACTAAACAACAAAATGCAGCTTGTCGTTATGCTTTATTCCCTCCTGGAATTTAGACCGTTATATCTGTTAGAAAATTACTGACCCATTATCATATTATTACTTCAACATTCTGAAATTGTAATTTAATAGTTAGTAATTTTTACAAAGACTTGTATTTAAATGTGTTGATCAAAATTTATAGTTTTTGCTGAAGAATATTCATCTCTAAAAAAATAACACGACTGCTAATTGCTCCAGGGTTCCTTTTGTCTTCAGGATGGGAGCTCTTCTGGATCTGTACTAAATTAATTTGGTTAAATATAATAGAGTTCATGTTTTTTTCCTAACAAATTAAGGCATTCCAGTAATTATATAAAGAAAATGATAGTGAATTTAACTCTGAGAAATTGTGTAACAAATCTATCCCTTCTTCAAATGATGTAAAAATTCATTTGTTGTCTTTCTTTTAGAAATAAAATACAATTAAATAAAAAAATCCATAAATATATCTAGGTATATTGTGTTATTCTTAAGGGCAGAGACCTGAATGTTTTAGCATTTCTTACCCCTTAAAAAGTGGGAATAGTTTTGTTATTTTCTTATATCTCAGCACCCATGGTCATTGTGTTATCATGTAGCCTAGAATTATGTTCAGGTACATGCTTACTCTAAAACTGGAAATATAAAAAAGATATAAAATTATTTTTAAGAAATGACCAAGTTGAAATTAAAGAGTTAAGAAGAAAACAGTGATGCAGATGAAGTATGCATTCCTTTTTGAACTCTTTCTGTGGTCAATTACCTTATGATGCCTCCTCAGAGTCTAAGATGGCTTTGGCTGGATTGAGTCAATGAAATATTTATGGATCAAAGAGTCCTAGAGATGCTTCCTATGGGAACGTGTATAATAATATAGTATTTATACAGCGTCGTCTTTGATGTGCTCAAAGCCTTTTACAGACATTATATACTTCATCTGCACCACCCGTGAAGCAGGTTGGGGGTAAGAATGAATCTTGTTTACAAATGAGTAAAAGGAATACAGAGCAGGACTCCATGGAGGTTCACAGTGGGGTAATGACAGAGCAGGAACCCCCCTGTCTGTTCAAAGGTGCAAGGAAAGGGATTCATTTCATCATGCCCACAGGGATTTTTGTCTCTAAACTTCTGATTTCTCTGGACACTCCATGCCAGGTGCTTGATGACCTTCCCGTTCTCAGATTCCACCACTGAATCCAGAATCCCAGTTTGCATGCTTGAGGGAGGGAGGTCAGACTCTGAATGAGATAGTCCTGGGTTTGAATCCTGATCTTGCCACCCAGTGTGGGGAATCTGAACAAATAATTTATTTACTTATTTTAAAATTTACCTTGATTGTTGAAAGTATTACAGATGTTGCCTTTGTTTTATTCCCCACTGACCCTCCTCTACTCCTCGGCCCGCCCCCCCCCCCCCAGGCCTTCACCACACTGTCATCTGTATCCATGGGCTGTGCATAATGCATATACGCTCTCCTAATCTCTCCCTCACCCCCCACACCGAAACTAGTTTATTTGAGCTTCAGTTTCTTCTTCCATGAGATGAAAATTCCATCTGTGCCTCATGTGCTCCTATTGAGGACCAGGTGAGATGATGCGATGACAAAGCCATCGCTGCAGAGCCTGGCACATCGCAGGTCCCAGTTAGGGTCACCGTTTAATGGTGGCAGAGACAGAAACTGGCTTCTTTCCTGCCTATGCTCCTTCACCAAAATGGAATGACTTAACCATTTGGTAGGTTTCTAATATAAGCAAAAGAGTTGGAAATGCTGTTCTTCCTTATTATGAAGTCAGATGTTTGCATCAGGTTTCTTTTTAAGGCACTGCTATTAGAAGGGTGGCTTAATTCAATATGATAACCTTGAATCCAGCATGGGTTATCGAAGTGTGCTAACTGACTGGGGGACATCTGCGCTTGCTTTTCAGTGTGGGGCTAGTGGCAGCGGCAGCTTAGAGGGCAGTTTGCAAGAAATCAGTGGCTGGCATGAGAAAGCAGCTGGGCCCGGCATTCTGAGCAGCTTCTCTCCCCTGAGGAATGTGAGAGCTGGAAAGTCCACCAACACAGGGTGGGAGGTGGGTAGGTGCTGACGATGATGATGAGGTAAGGAGGGACTCTGGATATAAAAATAAAATAAAATAAAAGCCTTACATCATAATGCTGAAAGGAAACATTGAGGTCCTGTTTTCCAGTGCCCTCCCAGGCTACGTCCATTAGGGGCCACGAGTTATTTCTTTCTCTAGTAATGCACATTGGCCCCCAGAGAACATCCTTGACATTTGCCTACTTTATTATTAGAAGAATCAATGTAATTGGCCAGAGACTGAAGACAGATATTGTGTTTATTTGTGATGTAAAATTTATATAGATGATTCTAACTGATCTTAATTTAGAATTGTATTAAGGGATATAAGTTTACAACAACTAAAACTTATTCATTGAATTTGGGGTTTTCCATGTTTTTGTACTATGTACTGATGAATATTTATATAATGTATGAAAGCTTATGACACCAAAGCCATTCTGGCTATCTTTTAAGTGATATTATTATCAATAGCATTTGGAAATACACATTGTAACATTTGACCATAGCACCAAATAACAGATGAGATAAGAAAAAGTCATCTCTTAAAAGAAAAATAAACAGTTGTTACAAAGTTCATGCATTAAAATAAGTACACTTTCAAGATAAAGATTCATCATAGGATCTTTTAAGAAATTATCCTATTTATTTTGAGGGTGCACGATATATAGGCAGGGTTGTGCTGAAAACTGGCTCTCAAAAAACCCCAATTTCTATTTTAGCCAAAATAAATAAGTAAATAAAAGCCTGGTTTGTAGTGCTTGCCTATTTTCATTGTGTAAATAGTCCCATCATGGCTTACTTCAGGTTGCTAATGTGAAGAATGGAAGAGACAGACATAAACCAGCTTTCAGGAGACCACAAAGCATCTCTCTGCACACTCTGGAGAGGCTGCTGTGTGAACAACAGCATGAGTAGATCATATTGAGGGAGGAGCCAGAAAAACAATAAAAACTGGCAAAAAGCCACAAAAAGCCCAGCATTCTGGAGTTGTTTAATCAAAAGCATTTATTAACATGCTGATGCTGTGAAAAAAATACAAAGTCAACATGCCTTGAGATTTGGAAGCCTTAACTCCAGAACACACTCCTGGCACTAACAACTGTGGGTTAGTGACGACCCTGGGTTAGTTAGCTGACTCTTCTGCTGGGATTCCCATTCTTTTCTGTAAGAGGCGGGTGCTCTCTGTTTCTGTCTCAAATGATTATTGAGAACTTAGGGGTCCCACATGCAAACTGTGTAGGAAGTCTCCAATCCAGTATTATGGTACTTTGTTCCCCCAAGATTCATATATTGAAGTCTCAACCCCAGTAGCTCAGCATGTAACCATAATTGCAGATAGGGTCTTTAATTATGTGATGAAATTAAAATGAGGCCATTAGAGTGGGTCCTACTCCAATTTGACTGGTGTCTTGTAAGAAGGGGAAGACATCAAGGGCCATAGGAACAGGCAGCAAAGGGACGCTGTCTGTTCCTTCGCAAGCCAAGGAAAGGCCACGGAAGACACCATACCTGCCAGCACCTCCATCTTGGACTTGCAGCCTCTAGATCTAGAATGATCAGAAAATAAATTTTTGTTGTTTAAGCCACCCAGTCTGTGGCATTTTGTTTGTGCCACCCCTAGCAGACTACTACACACAGCAAAAACAAGGGCTTGGTATTGTTATTAGTATGTTGTGTTTTATTTACTTCAAGAATAAAAAGAAATAAAAAAACAAAAGTGAATAGAATAAAAACAACAAAAAAAGTAGTTTAGGATACAAATTGGGCTAAAAAGTAAGTCATTTCAAATGGCTGACTTTCTAAGTATTTCTTGTAGAAAATGTATGAGAGAAAAAAAGGAATGTCCCCTAGCAATTAAAATTCCCTCTTGCAAGGAAGGACATGATATGTTATTGTTAACGGTATTACTGGTAGAGTTCACCTGTGTACATTGAAGATGTGTGAAAGCAGGTGTGTTTTGTCAAAACAGCAGTGTGCGTACCCAAGGGCTGTGATGTTTTAAGTACTCAATCCAACCTGTGCCTTTAACATCCTGAGCGGACTCCTGGTTAAACTATCACCTCTAACCCTGTCTTGCTTTGCAATGTGTATTTATCATGGATTTTCCTTTTTTGCTTCTACTTCCTTGTTTCAGTATTAAGTAAACTATCACAGACTGAAAAGACTTCTAACCCCTCAGGGGGTGAACTCCCGGGTCGAAGGCCATTTCTTCAAAGACCAGAGAAATATGTCTAGTAACTCACGGGGAGAAAAAAGGGAAATCAGTCTCTCTCTCGACTTGGGACGGAGCTCACTGCGGTTCCCTGAAGCAAGTGCTGACAGTGTCTGTGATAAAGAATAGAATTTCTCTCTTTGCAGTGCCCTTCCCTGTAGGACGTCCTCCAAGGAAATCTGAAGTGTGAACTCTAAATGCAGACTGCAGAGAAGCGTCCACGTGCAATCAGATCCAGCTATAAAAATACCGCACGCCCCACGCATGGTACTATATTGGAATCATAGCACGTTGGGAGCTTTTATGGTACTCATTAAAAATTGTCCATGAACTCTGAAAAATGATAGGAACTTAAGGTGAAACATTTGTGGTACAACTTTGATGCCTTTTAAAAACCACCTTCAAAATAGGAAGAGAATTATGGAGACAAAAAACACCAGGTTCAGAGTTTATTTTTTTAAAAAATATATATTTTTTATTGATTTCAGACAGAAAGGTGAGGGACAGGGAGTGAGAAACATCAATGATGAGAGAGTATCATTGATCAGCTGCCTCCTGCATGCCCCATACTGGGGATCAAGTCCGCAACCCTGGCCTGTGCCCTGACCGGGAACTGAACCACGACCTCCTGGTTCACAGGTTGACGCTCAACCACTGAGCCATGCAGGCAGGGCTCCAGAATTTTTGAGGTGCTTTATAGATCTTAAAGAAAAATGCCTCATTAAAGTAGAAACAATGGAAATACACTGTTTTAGAGAAATGAAATATTCAGTTCAGCCAATGCTAATACTTTTCAACACTTAAGGTGTAAAAAGGTCTCTTGGATATCTTTTAAAAAATATTTTATTGATATTTTACAGAGAGGAAGGGAGAGAGATAGAGAGCTAGAAACGTCAATGAGAGAGAAACATCGACCAGCTGCCTCCTGCACACCCCCTACCGGGGATGTGCCCGCAACCAATGTACATGCCCCTGACCGGAATCGAACCTGGGACCTTTCAGTCTGCAGACCGACGCTCTACCACTGAGCCAAACCGGTTTCGGCCTCTTGGATGTCTTGGTAAAATGTAGATTCTGACTCAGTGGGTCTAGGGTCTGAGAAGGCCCTAAGACTGCATTTCTGTTAAAACAAGGACCACACTTTCAGTGGCAGGGGTCTAGGCTGGTGAGTTTCTTAAGACCAGGAATGATCTTACTCATAGTTGTCTATCCACTGTGTAGTCTGCCAAATATCACTGTTACTTGGCTAGCACATGTTTGCAGACCGGATGGTGGATATATTTAAAGGCAAAAGGCAAAGCTGAAATAAATGCATCTTTTTTATTTTCTTTATTCCTATGGTCTCCTGATTGGTGGTCAAAGGTAGTATTCTATTGAAAAATAAGGAAGCACTTCCTAAGAATAACAGCTTTCAAACTATGAGTGGTCTGCCATCATGACTTTTCTGTCACTAGCAGTGTTCAGGCATAGACAGGACACCATTTGGGGGATTACTATAATGCAGATCCGTGTGACTGGCCAATGAGACAAGACAGCACTTACGATTTCTTCCAATCCTAAAATCCTATGGGATTAAAGGGTGAAGCAGATGGAGGTTAGTGAGGCATAGCAGACAACCAGTTGAGACTTTATATCCCTTCAGGCAGTAGTTTAAGTTCTGGCAAGTTCCTTCTATGAGCAAACTATTTCTCTGGGGGGAAAAAAAAAGATGGTAGCCCCACCTCTTTTACAGCGTTCATGTGAGATTTGAGTCCAATTTCTTAAATATAAGTGACACATGCTAGAGCAGACACAATAGATTGCTGTTTGTCCAACCTAGTGGTGCGCTGGTAGATGTGTAACAAGGGGCTCTCCTTCCCTCTCCCAAGTCCTGGTTGTAGTGCTTTCGGACTTCCATGGGGAAAGTACTCTAAATATTCTCATCATGGTCCATTTCAAGCTGGCAATGGCTTAACAGTCTGCTTGCAAAATTCTTGAAAGTTTACCAATTGGCTCTTGTGAGCCACTGGAATGAGTCAGCTACTAATTCCAGGCTTTCTCTGCTCACCTTAGCTATAGCCCTCTGTGGTAGGGACGCATAAAGGAGCATTCCTTTTCATCTACTCATGTCTCCTTACATGGAATTGACTCAGCATTTTAATACCACCTTAATACCAGTGCATGGAGTTTAGCACCCCCCTTCCCCCCTCTGCCCTGTCTTAAATATTGGATGAGTAAGAAAGCACAAGAGGGAGAGGGACTTGGATTGGAGAGGTGCTTACCTGTAGGCTGATTTAATACAGGAGAAATTAGCATAAAGTGTATTAGATAAAAGCTCCTAAAGTGAACTCAGAAGGGCAACAAATTTGTTCCTGAGAAAAAAAGAGGATTGAAAGATACTGTGAAATAGCAGGAATATTGGGACTGAAGCCAAACCAATAGTGGGCAGGTGTATTAAAACAGATGGCTTTTTTTTTTGAATGCATGTTTCTAAAATGTTCAATGTTTAAAACTCTCATATGTTTCTCAGACTCAAAGTACTGTATTCATGCACATAATTACTCAATAGTTCTTTGTTAAATGAATTTTGAATTTTTAAACCTTATTCTTCCAAATTAGCCATTAACTTGTATGAGCACTTCTATTTGAATTTAATTCCATTACCTGACAAGTGTTAGTTCTTCATAATAAAGACAAAAGTGTGATTAGATCATTAAGCGCAACGCATCAGAACAATTTTCTAATGATATGCTCTTCATGCATTGGTATTAAGTTATGGCCTAATTCAAGACCAGCGATCAAGTACATTTCAATCTTTGTCAAAAGAGTAATATTCTTTGGCCAAGTTGATGCAAAGTCACATAAATAGTTTCATTCTTCCAATTATAAAATAGAACAATATGGTTAAAGGGAGAATTGGGCAAATTCACAGTTTAACACAGAAGAAAATTTCTGTAATGAAAAATAGCACCTTGCTTAGGATTTTAGCACCAGTTTTTCTGATTCATGATCCTATTTTTACATGAAATAATAATATACAACTATCAAGTCCCTCAAATTGATTTATTCAGAAGTTGGTTAAGAGCAATTGTTTTGTCTAATTTCTAATCATAAACAAATGATATTATAATGGTGGATTATATTTCAGTTTTCTCCATTTTGGCTATGTTTATGAATCAGAACTTTTTAAAGGTAATACTGAAATTAAATAGCTAAAGTAAATTAATGACCAGCTGGTAACATTGAGACCTTGGACATTTATTAAAACCTTTAAAAACATATAAATAAGTTTGATTGACTTTCTTGTTTCATGAAATTCTATATGCTGATAAAAGAGGTGACATTCACAAATAGGATACTCCCAAATCAAGCCCCATTCTCTGTTGGTAGGTTCTACTTTATCTTTTAGTCTGGACCCTAAAAGGGTGCTGGAAGTAGAGGTGACTTTTTATTGTGATATCTAACTAGGATCTTTTAACTTGAGGTTTATAAGAAAAACAAAAGGATTTAGTTGAGAAGAACTAAATTTATGTTCTGGAATGAACCACATAGAACTACAGAGGGGTTTTTAAGAGCTAACTCATGTACAAATACTTGAAGAAAATTATACATAATTTATGGCATAATTGCCTCTTGAATGTTGCATTAAGTAAAAACTTGTCCTCTCATTCTATGGGTATCAATGCAGCTCTTACAAAGAACTGGCTGGGATTGTGTCTTGTGTGCCTGTCTTCTTTTGTCTCCTTGGGTGTGCCTTTAGTTTGCACTGTCCACTTTAGAGATATCTCAATTGGTGCCTAATGGTCAAGAAAGCATTAAATACTCTTCGTATTTTAGAAAATCTTTCCTTCTAGGCTGTGTGTGCGTGTGTGTGTGTGTGTGTGTGTGTGTGTGTGTGTGTGTGTGATGTGTGTGTGTTTTCATTTTATGGATTTTCCTGAAGGCCATGGTGATGGTCTCAATTCCTGTGTGATGAATTAGAAGAATGTGAATGAGTTCTCTGAAATGCCACTTACCATGAGCTAAAAGCTAGGCCCTCTCTCCTTATATCTGAGCAGGCCATTAGGAGGCTTCAGGAGCGGAGTCTGTCACAGCGATACTGCATGACTTCCAGAGGGAACTTAGCAAAGATCATCCACTTGGTCTCAGGACCTTCACTCCAGGAGGAAGCCAGGAGCTCCCAAGGCCTCCTGTGGACAGTACATGTAGTTGGAGAGGGAGTGACACTCAAGGAGCCCAGCCCCTAGATGTTTGATTTTTTCTTTGGACATGTGAGTGAAGAAACCTTTGAAGTGACCTAAGCCCTGGGCACCTTCTTACTGTAGTTGAACGAGAGGCTTTGATCCAGAACTGCCTTGCTGATCCCAATCAACCCCCAGAGGGAACAAAATAAAGGACTGTTCTTGTCTTAAGCATCTGGTTTTGAGAGGTTTGTTATATTGCAATAGCCAACCAGACCAACCTGGATCTTAGGTGAGATGACATGTCCCATGTGTTATACTTCAGGATCCAATCAAGAAGAATCATTTGGAAACTGATGGTCTGACACTGAGGTTCCTTTCAGACGCATGGTCCTTGACTCTGGTGATCCACTTGATCCCATTACTTGAGACTGTGTCATTGTATTTGCAGACTGAGCCTGCCAAAAGTCCATTCATAGTTCATCTTGATAAAATGTGTTGTTCTCTGGCAAGGAAGAGGGATTTGGGAAGACCATGTATTGATAGCACTTTGGGCTGGAAATTTCTGGAATTGGATGCTGCCACTTGACCACTGTTGGGCATCAAGGGGACATACGTTTCAAGATTATCTAAGTCTTCAGTGTTTTTACAAATAGCATCCCTGATCCATGCTTCTCTCTCTCTCTCTCTTTTTTTTTATTTTCTGGCTTTATATAGGTTTCTTCTTCGTATCACAGTAAACACTATGTTGTGCCTTATTTTCAATGATTAAGGTTTATCCAAAGATTCAGAAACTCTTTGCCACAACTGTACAGCTTAAACTTAATTTCTATTGCTGTTATTATACTCCAGTTTCTGCGGCATAAAACTATAAAGGCAAGTGCAAAATGTGAATCTTGTGCTCCCTTTGAATGCAAAATCTTCCCAAGAGTAATTGTGAATACACTCTGCAGGTTGCCTCTGAGGCTGCGTGTTCAAAGGCCGCAAACCTATCTCATTTTCAAGCTTCCTGAAGTGTCTTGCAATATGATGTTAGGTCTCCGGGGCTTCGTTGTGGAACTGTTTTGTATCTCCGAGGTCTTGATAATTCTTGTTAGTTTAGGGCTGCTGTGTCAATACGCAAACATCACACGCACCTTAGCTGAGGTAGTTCTGTGAATGTAATTGATGGCTGGGTAAACAGAGTTGTGATTCTGATGTGTGTTAGTCCTGCACCTTCGTACTAGGTCTTAATTGATCACAACAAAAGGCGTATTTCAACACGTGTCAGGCTGAGCCTCTTGCATCTTGCGTCTCACCACGGTTGAAGTGTTTCTGAATACTCATAATTGCTGCCAGCATATTTTCAATTCAGATGCTGTGCTTTGCTTGGATGTATAATGACCATAATTTTAAAGAATCGTTTAGTGAGCTTCTCTTTTGCCGTAGTGAATGTTAAGTCCAAGGTTTGGATTGCCCAATACATTCTCTGCTACTTAGGGGCTGGGGATGGGTGCCCAAAGTGATGCAGAGGGAAAAAAAATAGGAAGATACTTGGCTTTTGATGTTTAAAACGTGTGTGTGTTTTTCCAGAAAACAATAGCTTTATAAGTCAGGCTATTATCTTGAGAGTAAATTTTCCATATTCATTTATTTCCACAGTTGCCCTATTAACAACTGGGTTTGGAGACCTAAGCTGATAGAATTTTTGGCTGTTTGGACAAGTCATGAAGGTTCTTGTGGAAACAAGAAGGGAGGCATGATGCAAACAAGCAAAAGGAAGGCCTTTTCCT
Organism: Vespertilio murinus; assembly: GCA_963924515.1. Classification (NCBI taxonomy): domain Eukaryota; kingdom Metazoa; phylum Chordata; class Mammalia; order Chiroptera; family Vespertilionidae; genus Vespertilio; species Vespertilio murinus. Next base: position 31,725,852 of record OZ004707.1, read on the forward strand.
TCTTGCCGGGGGAGAGGGAAGTGAAGGAGGGAGGCAAGCTAAGCAAGCAGATGTGGTCCCAATTATTCCCCTCTTTCAGCCTTGACTTTGGGGCTACATTCAACAGCAAAACCCTGCCATCCCTGGACTAAAGGTTCCAAGGGCCCTGGACCTATTTATTCATTCATTCTTCTTCTTCTTCTTCTTTTTTTTTTTTTTTTACAACCCTCATTATTAATGTCCTTTGCAGGTGGCCTCATAAATGCTTTTTTTTTGATAACCATGAACTCACAATTAAGTATTGTAATTTAAGCATAAAGCTAATTAGAACTATTTCACAATGTATTGGCCATGAAACAATCATGGAATTTTAGGGAGCTTTCCAGGTTTAATCTCTTCTTTATGTAGGTATCTCAACTTCTGCCTTATTTGTCTGTAACCTGCCACCTTATCCAAAAGAAACGTTATGTCAATAAATGGAGAGTAGGCTCAACTTTATAAGCAGTTCTTACAAACCACCGGGCCACAGCAGGACATAGGCTCAGATCCAGCACAAATGCTGGTCCCTTCATGAAGGGCAGCTACAGAGGGAGGTAAGGAGCTCACTAGGATGTGTCCAGGGCTCAGCAATTGTGAGAAGCCTTCCAATATTTAGAAGGGAAGAGGCGAGGTGAGGAAGTGCTACTAAAGCATGGTATACTGCAACTGTGGAGGATCCTCCCCCCACCCCCACAACAGCTCTGGTTACAGAGATGCAGGAACTGAGCTGCCAGGGCCCTGGGATCCTGGGAAACAGCCAAGGTTAAGAGATCGCCCACCCTTTGTATTCTGGGAAAGGGCTTCCTGTAAGGAACGACCCTTCTCCCTGTGACCTAGATAAGACTCAGATGCCTCCTTTGTCTGCCTATGACAGGGCCAGACATAGACCCTCTGAGTTCCATTCTGGGCCTCATAAATGATTAGCTCAACTGCTTATCCCCTGATCAATGAGAACAAAATGCTTGTTAGTCAAACTGTGGTTAAGCTTCTCTCTTGCCCCCAGATGCCTGAACTTTGGCCCACCCACAGCCTGAGCCTGCGGAGGACCCTCCTGAGAACAGGCTGGCCTCAGAGTAAAATGTTCTCTGATCTGTGTCCGATTATGCCCCGCCTTCACCCCACTCCCATGCACCAGGTCCTCTAGCCTTGTTCATTCCTCTCTATAAAAGAAAACCCCTTTGCCCAACTCTGGAGACACTTGCAGATCTTATCATCATATTGTGATCGTCCCTTCATTGGCCCTTGCAGTAATTCTTTTGAATAAAATCTCTCCTTACCAAGTCTAGATTTTTCTTTTTTGAACTGTGATAGATAGGACACAGCATCAAAATAGGAAGAGAGTAGAGAAGAAATAACCCACTTCTCCTTCCTGTGCTCCAGTGCCTCTCTTTGCCTGCAACCAGAAGTAGTCCACAGACTCAGCCTTTCAGGGAACATATGGACAGAGAAGCACAGAGAAAGGTGGGCACGGCACACAGAGAGAAAGAACACAGAGCTAACGGAGGTCTCTTTATTCTTATTTACTTGGAACTGTTGTCCCAACAAAATAGATACATCCTATTTTTTAAAAAAATATATATTTTATTGATTTTCTACAGAGAGGAAGGGAGAGGGATAGAAAGCTGGAAATGTGGATGAGAGAGAAACATCGACCAGCTGCCTCCTGCACACCCCCTACCAGGGATGTGCCCACATCCAAGGTACATGCCCTTGACCGGAATCGAACCTGGGACCTTTCAGTCCGCAGACCGATGCTCTATCCACTGAGCCAAACTGGTCTTGGCCATCCAATTCTTAATAAAAATTATTTCATAGAGCTTATCTAGTTTGAAAACCAAGTTTTCTTATGTTTAGCAATGCCTTGGATGTCTTCGCATGTCAGCATATTTCATTGATAACAATTCAACAGAGATGCAGTCATCATTGTAAGATATCATATTCTGTTGAACTCAGTGATTTCAACTTGAAGAGTTCAAGAAAAGACATGGTTGGTAGATGTGTTATTTACATTAAAGCTGTAAATTTTAAAATGCAAAATTTAGAACCACAAGGAAAGGATCATATGCATTTCCCTGTGCAGTCTGATTAAGACTTGCATTGGTAGTCATATCCAAGAATGCACAGGTATAATCTGAGAGTCATTGGAAGCCAGTACTCAAGGGTGGCAAGGTAAGTAAATGGTGCAGTATCCTATATAATCCTATATAATAAAGAGGTAATATGCAAATTGACCTTCATGCCCTTGCACAACATGGCCACACCCATGTGGTCAAAGATGACTGGCAGGGGCGGGGAGTTGGGGGCGATCAGGCCAGCAGGGGAGGGCAGTTGTGGGCAATCAGGCCTGCAAGGGAGCAGTTAGGCATTGATCAGGCCGTCAGGGGAGTGGTTAGGGGGAGATCAGGCTGGCAGGCAAGCCAGCGGTTGGGAGCCAGCCTGGATTGTGAGGGAGATGTCCAACTGCCAGTTTACAGGGATTGTGCTTAGACCGGCAATTGGACATCCCCCGAGGGGTCCCAGATTGTAGAGTGTGCAGGCTGGGCTGAGGGACAACCCTCCCCTCCCCAGTGCAAGAATTTCATGCACCAGGCCTCTAGTCTTGAATAATGACATAACCAGCATTAACATAAATGGTATTAAGGTACTGCAGCAGGAGGAAAGTCTATACAGTTTCACTACAAAAGGTTTTGAAGAGCCATGTCCTTATAATGACAGTGATGCCACCTTTTTTCTTTCTTTTTTTTTCTTTTTTGTTGTTGTTTTGTTATTGCATAGGAGATATGAAATTAGCCAGGAACAATGCAATTGACAGAAAAAAATGTACCCACAAACAAACAAACATGGAGAGATGTTTAGACATAAACACTGGGTAGACTATACACAAATATAGGTTGGCAGATAAATAGAAAATAAGGAGAAGAGAATAAAAACTACAGTGAAAAGAAAGAATAAAAAAAATAGAGAGGAAGTAAAATTTATAACAAGTCCTTTCTACCAAATATTAATAAATTTCTATGCCATGAGAAATATGTTAAACTCAATTTTAAATGTGAAATTTAGACATCAATAATTAATTCTTTACCTTAAAAATTTAAATACTTCCTAATATTTTCACCATTATACATCATGTTTCAAAAGATATATATTTTTTTCATATATTTGTGCGTTTTTAAATTGGATGAATTCTTAAAAGTGAATTTGTTAAAGGATGTGAACATTAAACATTGTAATAGATATTACAAATTTTCCTTCCAAAAATCAGTAAATTTTTATACTCCCACTAGGAGCATATGACAGAACTTGTTTTCCTATGTTCTTGCCAACACTGGGAATTATTAATCTTTTAACCACTGCCAATTTGGTAGTTGAAAACTGGCATCTTATTGTTATTTGAATTTAATTATTTGTGAGTTTGATTAGGTTTTCAAATGATTAATGGCCCCTTCTGTTTTGTCTTCTGTGAAAAAACTCTCTGTGTCCCTTGCCCCACTTTAAAATAAATTAAGAATCATCCTTTCATTATTGACTAAGAAGGGTTCAGAAAAGCAAGAAAATTAGCTGTTGTCAGATGTGTTGTAAATATTTTTTATCAGTCTTTTCTTTCCACTTTTTAAAGTTTACTTATTTTTTGACACAAAATTAACTTCCATTTATACCGATATAAATTTATACCTATAATTTATATAAATTGTTTTTACATATTTTACTTTATATTATTTGCATTTGGCTTAGAAATGTCTTGCCATGTCAAAATTATGAAAATATACACACTTTAAATTCATCTTAATGTTTTACCTTTAAGTGTTTATTCCATCAGGATTCTATTTTAGCTTTAGAAAGTGAGATAGAAATGAAGATTTATTCATGTATTTTTTTCAAATGAGTGAGCTCTGCCAACATTATGAATAATAAATGTATTTCCTCATGTTCACATGCAATATATTTATCATATGCTGTATCCATGTATGGAATTGTTTCTAGTCTAGACTCTATTTTCTCTCATCACTATTTCTCTGAAGCATCACCATTCCATTTTAATTATTATTTAAAATTCTGTTGTTCTTTTTGTTCCTTAGAATTTTTTGTGATTATTTGCAAACACATTTCCCCTGCCCCCATATAATCTTGGGATAATTATCTTAAATTCTAAAAAAAATTATTAAAAAAAATACTTCAAATATTTCAAATGTTTAATTTAAATATTAGCTGATGGCTAATTTGTCATTACAGTATAAATACTTCTACTCATAAAGAAACTACATAACCTTTATACTCAGTAGAATTGTATAATGTGCTTTATATTGTTTCTTTAGCTTCCATATTACATTAGACTTGGGCTCTTTACTTACGCAGAATATTCAGACATGGCAACAAAATTAAATTGGACTTCAAGATTTTGCTTCTGCCAATTGGTAATGCTTGCTTGATACAAGGCAATTCCAAGGCATGATTTAGAAATGTTGACAATCTTCTTCAAGCATAGGTCCACTGTGTGGTTTGACATATATTCGGATTTGCTTATGAGTGGTCCCTAAGTACACTGTACCCCAATTCAAGCAGACCTGCTGGCAGGAAATCCAATCAAACTGTCAACCATCCAGAAACACCAGTTTCTTCCTATCCTTTCTACCCACTTGGGGAAAAGGAGGGTCTGGGACGGTATATTCAACAAAGAAGTGGTTCACTTAGCAGTTAGTGCATCACATCCATCTGACAGATGTGTTAACTCTTCCTAACACAGATGGGGCAGTTGAGACAGGAAAGTGGGGGAAGGTGGGCATTTTCCCAGCGATTCAAGATGAGTGGGTTTCTCATTCTATTTAAGTGTTGTGAATCACAAGGACCTCAGACACATTTGCATTAAAATGCACGAGCAAATTTTCATTCCAAATTCAATTACATTTTGGATTATCCACTGTCTTTCCATATTTCCACAACTTCACTCTACTTCTAGCTCCCTTCACTTCCAATTTCCTACCTAAGACTCTATTTTATACACAAACAGATTAAAGTATGTGCTCTTTCTTAGGGGGAAAAAAGGGTTGGCTTACAAAATGGGTGAGTGGATAATTTTTCTTTTCAAGCTGCTCTGAAATTTCTACTGGATCACTTTTGTACATCTGTGCCAGCCATTTACCAGTATATCGACATTGCAAAATTGTGCCATTAAAAAAGAAATTAATTTGAAAATTCATTATAAATTACATAAATTCTGTTCTGTCTTCCTTGAATGTGTGTGATGCTATAACAGTTCATCTGCTCTTGCTAGGTTTTTAATTCCAAGCCAAAATATCTTGTGATGGGAGGGGGAAAAAAGCTCAAACAAAATATGATAGATCACTTGAAGGGGTTTCCATACTTTGCTGAACCACAGTTTTAATTTCATGCCAATATATTTTTTTTTGCCAAAATACACTCTGATTATAGCAGTAAATTTGGATAACTTATGTTATAATTTTTGGAGGAGAGGAAATTCACAAAAAATACAGTTTACAAATTAAGAATGACTTGGAATCCACAATATTTTTTTTAAAAAACCAGAAAGCCTACAAATGCCATTTATCATATCACTTGGCTATAATTGAGTATGAAAAGGTTAGCTGCTACATATTTTATCTCCATGATATAATACATACCTCACTGGCTTGCACATCATTTGATAACTGTCAAATAATAAAGATGTTTTAAAAATAAGAAAAGAAGAAAAGGAGCATTAAAATTTAAAAAAAATTTATTAAGGTATTATATGTGTACATAGCTTACCATTGCCCCTCCCCTCCCAATCATGCCCTCCCTCCCCAGAGTTGTGTGTTCGTTGGTTGTACTTATATGCATGCATACCAGTCCTTCAGTTGTTCTCTTATCTCCCCCCCAGGTCTCCTTCCCCTCCCCGCTGTCATTTGACAATCTGCTTGTTCTATGGTGATTTTCTCAGGACCACATGAATAGAATCCGCTCCTCATTTGGCAGTCTGCTTGTTTTATGGTGACTATCTCAGGACCACATGAATAGAATCCGCTTCTCCTCTGGGTCCCACTGCTTTCTGGGGCACACGGCTCTCCCGGGACACATGTCTCCCTCAGGGCACACAGCTCTCCCGGGACACACAGTCCCCTGGGACACATGGAAAAGGATCATTTTTAAGTGTTGTGTGCCATTAATATCAGATAATTTGGACAAGTATATGGAAGTTTGGCTATGTTTTGCAAAGGGTTTCAGATTTATAGACATGAATCCTGTGTTAGAGGATCTGCTCTTCTGCACATTAGACAAGGTCAGGAAGTTAAGAGATATCACAGGTTTGTCCCATGTGCATTGCACAAGGAGACATTCACGAGGGTTTGTAAATTCTCTTTCTAAAATGTACCAATCCTGTGAAGAGTTATCCCTATTAGTCATTTACACCTTAACATAGCTACTCTTTAAAAAAACTCTTTTCCTCCAAAATACCTTACTGAGTTGCAACTGCCCTGGGTACAAAGGAACTGGTTTTGGGGCAGGGAGAATCTTGTCAAGAATTAAAACTTGGTGGTTCTAGAAGCACAGATATGAACCACAATATTTTGACCTCTAAAGAACCAAATAGAAAAATAAAGATTCTGAGTATTTGCAAAAGCAAAATAAATTACATAATGGAATGGGAGGTATTTTGCCTAGGATGCTACACTTTCTGAACAATCACATTTTGTGTCCCTTTTGTTGGAGACACAGAAAAGCATCTGCATAGTTGAATGAATGTCGGAATTTCCACTGGCTGCTTGGAGTTTCCTATTGTTCAGAAAACACTATGGAAAGACAGCAAATAAACAAACTATTTGATTCTTACTCTGCAGGAACTGTTGCTGTGCTGAAAAATTGAATGTGGGAGGTTTGATGAAAGGTTTAACAAATTCAACAGTTTTTGATTTAGCTCCTTTTATGTGTAGGCACTGACTTGGACTCTTGGGGATATATTGAGAAATAAAAAAAAGATAGTAATCCCTATCTTTGATGAACTCAATGACTAGTGGGTGGGGGGAGGTGGGGAGGGGAGGAAGATGAATTAAAAATATGACAAATAAAGTACATAATGTATTAGAAATTATTTCTATGTATGTCATTTTTATATTGTATGTTAGAAATCCTATCATATCGGAATTTGTTAAATGTTATCAGATTAGAGGAAGAGCAGAGGAAGGGTGACAAGAACCTATGGTAGAAGTGGGGTTGTGTTATAAAAGAGGGGCTCACTGAGAAAGTGCCATTTACATTAAGACTCAAAGGAGGTAGAAGAAACTGGTCATGCAGATTTGGCGGGGGGGGGGGGGGAAGGAGAGGAGGAGAAGGGGAGGTATGGTTACAGGCAACAGGAACAGGTAACCAGATCTCTGAGGTAAAAGCATTTCTGACCATTTTAGGAATTACAAGTTGGCTGATGGAGTGCCCTGGTGTGAGTGGGGGAAGAGTTAGGGAGATGTGGTAGAGAGGTGACAGGGGGATGGGATGAGTCAGGACTTGTAGGTCATGAGAGGGAATTTGGAGTTCCCTCTGAACTAAATGGGACACCACTGGATAGCTTTAAGAAGAGGACTCATATGGTATGTTCTAATGGGATCCCTCCAGCTGCTGCATGGAAAGCAGATTGTGAAGAGACAATAGTGGAGACACGTTGTTTAGGGGACCATTGTAAAAACCTCAGTCAGAGATTGTGGTACCCAAGGTAAAGGTAAGTGGTCACATTTAAATATATTGTGAAGGTGAAGCCAATAGAAGTTCATTTTGGATAGAATGAAAGGCGTGAGAGGTCTTGTGGAGTCAAAAATGATTCCAAGGTATCTTCAGGGGTAGATGTGCTGTGAACTGAGAGGGAAGGAGAAAAGGGGCAGATTTGGAGATCAACATTAATATCAAGTTAAAAATTTTTTTAAAAGTCACAAATATGAAACATCGTTTGAAAAGTCTCACATGAGAATTAAAATTAAAGAAAATCTTGCTCTGTTTGGACAAGCATGTGCATTTTTGTTAGGATAATATAGCAAAATGTGTTTCCTTTGGATGTGTCATTGTGGTCCAAGATCTTTTTAATGTGGTATTTTCTGATAGAAACCTAAGGATGAAAGTGAGGCCTGTGTGGTAGGTTTAAGAAATGTTTATGCCTCTTGGTTTTATTTATCCCAAGAAAACACAAAACCATACTGGGTTGCAAGTTATTCATTTACTATTAATAATTTGGGAACAGAACATTTAAGTTTCATTATTTCAACACAATTAATTTATAATCCCCATACAGCCATACACTGAGTGGCCAGATTATCATGATCTCTGAATGCATAATAATCTGGCCACTCCATGTATATACTATATAATAAAAGGCTAATATACAAATTGTCCCCTGGACCAGGAATTCAATCAGCAGGCAGGCCAGCCAACTGCCCATATCCTCTCCCTTCGGCCAGGCTGACAGGACCCTACCCATGTATGAATTCATGCACCAGGTGGCCAGATTATTATGCATTTAGAGATCATAAAAATCTGGCCACTCAGTGTAGACATTTAAAAAAATATCTGATAGATTTTTGAAGTCTACATTGATGTCTGTTTCCAAAAAGTTAGAGCCCTCCTTTTCTGCTAATTCCCAGAACTCCTCTTGCTTTTAATGTCTTCTGCCATTTTCCACTTCCTGCTACTCCGACTTCTAATATTCTACCCTTACCTTTGGGAAGACTGTATTTGAAGATTGGATTTTAAGCCATTTTTATACTTTGGAAAAGGTAGGTTAAGTTGACTAGGAAGCATTATATCTAGTATATATATATATATACTAGATATAATATACTAGATATATATATCTAGTATATATATATATATATATATATATATATATATATATATATATATATAGTGGAGACACGTTGTTTAGGGGACCATTGTAAAAACCTCAGTCAGAGATTGTGGTACCCAAGGTAAAGGTAAGTGGTCACATTTAAATATATTGTGAAGGTGAAGCCAATAGAAGTTCATTTTGGATAGAATGAAAGGCGTGAGAGGTCTTGTGGAGTCAAAAATGATTCCAAGGTATCTTCAGGGGTAGGGTTAGGGTTATTATTGCCCTGAAGGATATCCTGGATCAGGGTGGGCGTTCCCTTGGGGCATGGTGTGGTCTGGGCTATGGTGGTTTGCAGGCTAGCCATGCCCCCTGGTGACCCAACCAGAGGCCCTGGTATGTAGGGCTTATTTATTGTCTACAATTGATACTTTGTAGCCTGGAGTGGAGCCAAGCCTTCTGCTTGCTTTGTGGCAGCAGCCATTTCTGTTGGGTTTTATGTATCTTCTATAATTGAAGCTTGGTAGCCTTAAGTGGAGGCCTGGGAAGGCCAGGGTGTGTGGAAATCTTGGCTTTCTCCATTGCCAGGGTCATCCTTAGCCTCCCACTCTTTCCAGCTCTGCGGTTGCTGCCATTTCTGTTTGGATTTGTTTAATTTCTATAATTGAAACTTTGTAGCCTTGAGTGGAGGCCTAGGCCAGCCAGGGTGTGTGGAAAGCTTGGCTTCCTCCATTGCCTGGGAAACTCAAGCTTCCCTCCTGCTCTCTGTGTCTGTAGCCACCTTAGTTGAGTTTATTTGCATATTTTCTCCTGATTGGCTGGTGGGCATGACTTATGGGCGTGGCTTATGGGTGTAGAGGAGTGATGGAGTGATGGTTAATTTGTATATTACTCTTTTATTAGATAGGATTTGGGCCACCATATGGCCTCATTTTACCTTAATGATCTCTATAAAGGCTCTGTCTCCAAATACAGGCATATTTTTGACCACTGGTGGTTGAGACTTCAATACATGAATTTTGAGAGGGACACAATTCAGTTTACAACAGATAGAATGGGCTTAAGACATTTTATCCGCAATGGAAAAAAATAGCCCTCTGAAATGAAAGCCCAAAGCTCCAAGGAGAATCTCAGGGTATTAGGATAGTCAGAACACTCCCCCTTAGCTTCTCGAACCTTTACACTGAGCTTGGGGAGCCAGAAAATCCAGTCATTTCACTTCATTCTTGAGGAACTTTGCTGTGTTTAGAGAGCAGGAAGCATGAAAAGAAAATTTGTTAATAACGGAAACTAAGGGATTAATGACCCCTTGTTTATGATAATGACAAAAATTCATAATCGGTGAAAAACTCATTTTCTGTTGGCAGTTTGGCATTAATATGTAATACTTTGCCATTTCCATGTACACATTATCACTGTTTCACTTTCCCAAGATTCATATGATTTGGGACTTTTAGAATATAATAACATACTTTAAAGGAAAGCTAACTACTTTCTAAAACAAAACAAAAATTGTAAGGAGAATGCATTTTTACATTTCTATAAGTTTCTTTAATGTGAAGATTAATGAAAGAGTGCTTAATTACCGTATCTGCTTCTCATTTGTTGGTTGCTATACGTTGTGTTGGCTGAAGTATACCAAGAAAATTCTACCTTACCCAGATGTGTGATAGCAACAGTAATTATGGTTAGTCTACTTTGATACTATACCAGAACTCAACAGGTGGTCATTAGTTAATTCCATACAATGTGGAATCTGAAACTGTATAAATGAGCTTTCTGAGAAGTTACATCAAAATCTATTGGTTTGTCTTGCATTTGAATGGATTTTTAACCCATTTTTAGCAAAATGTTTTCTTCTGAAAAAAAATACTGACAGATTGTTTTTCCTTGAGACAATTGTCCTTGAGTACCCAACAGGTCTTCTCATTTTGCCGCAGAGAATATTTAAAAAGGCATTTAATCAAAGGTCAAGATTTATAAAGTAAACAATTTGTGTCACTCCATCAATGACACTTAAATGAAAGTGGTAATTTTCTCTTACTGCAGGTGCATGGTGGTGAAGAATTCCACGTCTACTAATACAGTTGTGTTGCACTGTCTTGATTCAAGCTAAGGTGACAGGAGTTTCAACCAAAATATTTTGGGCCCATTAGTATAAATGTCAATACAATGGAAAAGAAAAATGATATCTTAATATCATTATGAAATGATTTTGACTTCCTAGGTCCCCTGTAAGAATCTGCTAAAAAAATACCCATGGTCCAAGATGATTTACTTAATGTTGTTTTAGAAACTGTTGATTTATTAAAATGTTTATGTATATATTATTGAATCCAAAAAATGAACTTATGAGTCTTTTGCTCATGATTTTACAGCTGAGGAATCTGAGGTATAAGGAGGCTGAATAAGTTGTCCAAGGTTGAACAGTAATTGGTATAGCTTTGATGGGACACAGCCTGTCTGGCTCTAGAACATGTGGCTTTAACTACTTAATTTTCCTCATCTGCCCATTGTGTATCCCCCATTACCTAATATTTAACTGTGTTTAATTGTAACGGTTCATCCTCCTTCACAAATATTATTTAGAACGGCACCCCTTTTCAAAGAAATGAGAACTATGTATTTATTCACAGGTAGCTTTCGAGTTGCATCCAGGCTTTCTAACCACAATAAGTTTTGCTTTTTAAAAACAGTTAGCCACACTATTTGTATTGGATATACTTCTAGAGAACATGTGTTAAACCATTTGCTTTGTGATAAAACGGCTCTTTGAATATATTCACACACAGATTCAGAAAAGACCCATGAAGAAAACTTAAAATTGATGCCACATGATAATTGAGAATTCCTTATTTCACATGGAATGCAAGCTTTTCACTAGGTTGTGAAATAAAAATAAAGAAAAGAAGAATACTGGTAGGAGAGCCCCATACAGAGCACCCTTTCGACAGTGAGTCGGATAAGGTGACAACCCTGACATTCTTAATTATACATTTCTGTCTTCTTAAGGCTTAAAGTGTCTTTGTTCTTGGCCGTGGACAGTTCCTGAAATCAAAGCGCCCAAGCCCAGATCTGGAGTATTAGAGGTCCTTCCTCCTTAACTCAGTGGCTCGGGGAGGAAGGCGGGCTGTGGGGGCTTCTGCTGCTTCCTTCCTCTGAGGAGCTCCGGAGAGGTGCCTGCTAATCCATCGGCCCCACAGCCTCATGCAGCAGCAAAGGGCTGTTGTGAGGGCGCGCTCAGAGGACTCACTGAGTCAGGGGGTTTAGGCTGCCTGGACTCAGGGCAACAATAGCTGCAAATCCCTGTGAGTTGATTCAGCTTTCGGCCTCCCTTAGGGAGCTCACTTGCATGTGGGGTGTCCTGGAGGAGTCCTGTGCTGAAAAACACCTTCTCTTTGAGGATGCAGATTATCCCTCTAAAGCAGCCGCTAAATCCTGCTGCCTGGCAGCTTCCCAGCTCCCAGTGAAGACAACTCCCGGAGCTGCATGCCCACAGGTGTGGGGGGTTTTCTGCCGCCTTACTACTACCGTGTTTCCTCGAAAATAAGACATCCTTCGAAACTAAGACCTACTTAAAGGTTTCCTTCTGAGTGAAATATAAGGCATACCCTGAAAATAAGGCCCTCAGGCTCTGTCTCAGAATGACAATTAATTTACCGTAAACTGGTCGCTAGGGCCACCCCGACTGGTGTCTAGCAACCAGTGACCTTACGCCGAGTCCTGACGTCACTGCTATGTGAATGGAGAGAAATCAGCATGGAAACTTTGTGAAACCTAAACTGCAAGAAGCTGTGGCTTGGGTGAAGAATTCATGGGAGAAAATCACTGACAGTTGCATTGCAACTGCACTGCAAGCAGGCTACCTTGACAAGAAGTACTCATTTAAAAACAGTGCTATTGTTAAACACCAGAGATCTGGTCCACGGGTTCTGAAAGAAATGGAGTCACAAGAAATTCACCAGGAAATTCAGGGATTGGATTGTTATGATGATGTTCCAGAAGATGATGGCATGATTGCCATGGAATAAATGAGTAAATTCTTGATACTTGTAGGATTCACAGTTTGGCTGGTTTGTGTTGACAACTACCATACTACCGTACCGTATACAGGTAATAAATTTCCTTTATTTCCATTTAACAATAAATGTGTACTGTATTCTCCTTCATGGAAAAATAAGACATCCCCTGAAAATAAGACCTAGCGCATCTTTGGGAGCAAAAATTAATATAAGACACTGTCTTATTTCCGGGGAAACAGGGTATGTTGGGTAGGCAGCAGGACTAAAGCAGGTGAGGGGCACCATTTCTGGGGACCTTCCCAGGGCGCCCCTCCTATGTTCCCTTCCCCACGCTGTGCCCTCCAACTGTGTGATTGCTGCTCCTTGGTCTTGACCGTGGTGGGTGGGCGCCCGAGGCCTTCTGTGCGCTGGGTCCACCAGCAGGCAGCAACTCCCAGGTCCCGGCTGCAGCACGCACTCGGCTGATTCAGATTATGATGCTGATGTGTGCTCAGCTTTTGTCCTGTCCCATTCGTTCACTTGCCCATCCTGTCTCTCTGCTAACCAGACATTGATATGACACGTATGGCAGCATATCCTGATAAGAGGCCCCAGACATCACACCAGTGATTCTCATGTCAGTAACATTGCTCTTGGTAGGAACAGAAAACACTTTACCCTTTCCAATTCTCCCGAGATAAGCATTTATCAAGATGTGTCTGTCTTCAATCTGGTCTACACTCTCTCCCCCACACACATACACTTGGTTCTGTCCTTATCGGCATTGCAACTCATCACATCCACTAGGACTGTAACTTGTGACCCAATGTAATTCCTTATATCTCCCCTTTAACTGTGGAGGGGTAAAAATGAATAAAGTGGGAAAGGAAAAGGATCTCCGATCCAAAAGATTTTTATTGACCTCAACCTTTTAAATAAGGAAATGAGCAAATGGACTTTGTATGAAAAAAACCATGGGTCTTTCTTTGTTAAATCAGGAATCTTTTCAGTCTTTTTTTTTTCTCTCTCTCTATGACACAAACTTGTTTTTTTAATTTTATGAGATGCCAGACTGCTTTGAGTGGTGTGAGAAGCAGTTAGAAGGGTTGAAGTAAAAGGTTTCAGGCCATGATTGACACAGCATGGGAGGGCATGGCTTTCCTGACAAGCTGTACATTCAGCAGTGAGTTACAGTGTACAGGTGCTTCTTAGGAAGGCTCTGACTGGGTAGTTTGTGAGCATCAGCATATATATACATACATACATAAAATCAGGTATAGGAGTTTTTGAATGGCTCTGATACTGGGTGCCAAAGCATATTTTTTGTGTGTGAGATGGGCTCCTTTCGTTAGCCCAGGAGAGTGTGTGCGTGTGATTGTGACAATGAATTATGGTAGCCCATGGAAGGGGGGATTGTGGATGATGCTTATGAAAAGTGCAACCACCACTCAAACCAGGTTTGACAGACTCTGCCAATCACCATTGCTCTTCCTGGCCTTGGTGGATTAAGTTTTTTTAAAAAAGTGCTTGAAGTTCCATTGAGGAGCAAGACACATCTTCATAAATAAACCTTGACAACAAAGGTGCTGGAATGTATGTGCTCTTCAAATTTAGCAAATGTAAATGATGAGTGAAATGTCTCTGTGTGAACTGCAATATCCTACTGACTGCTGGTTTTCTTTTTGTTAATAAAAAGCTGTCTTTTTATTCTCTCGTTAAATTCAGGCTATTCTTGCCTCACCAGGACTTGAAACAAGACTGCATTTTAGATGAAAGAAAGGGAGGGGGTAACTTTATTAATAATTTTAATCTATAAATATTTGCAAGAACTTATTACTTAACCATGTATGTGACAATCTAGACAAAGTTCCCTACCTCCAGCCCCCAGGTGCTCACTTGCACTGGTTATTTCTGTCAGTCCTTTGAAGTTTGGGTTGGAAGCTTTAAAGATGTCTTCTATTTTACTATTTTTACTGTGTTCAGTTTTAGATTAATCTTATGTTATAGATGGAAACATAATAATTTCCTTCTGATTTTCTTATGGTAATTACTTTTCTTTCCTGAAATCTTCTCCAGTGGACTTCATGATAAGCAAAGGAGAGACATGCTATTAAAAGAAATTTCCAAAGTTCACTGAACTCCCCTTCCTGCTCCGCAAGAGACATATGCTACCACATTTGTTCCTGACAGTGTATATATCCCCTTATAATATATTAACATGCAATGCACATGCAACTAATACATATTTTTCTAAATTAAAAAACAAATCACTATTCATTTTTACTTGGTTGCTTTTTAGAAGTTAATAAAATACAAAAAAATAACAAATAGGTAGAAGTTATTAAATTAAATAGTTATTAAACTATTAAATAACGAAAGGTCATAAAAATGTGATAAAATACTAATATATTAGAAAAAGTCCTTTTAATACTGCTGATTACTTGAGCAAGTTCAAAATAAAGTCATAGGGGGAAAAAAGAGAAAGAAATAGTATATTGTAAAGCCATACTGATAGAAATGTGTTTAGTAATTTTTATTTCTCTCTCTTGGATTTTTATACTAAGAAAACAAAATATGGTTTATAAATTTATTTGCTCTCTTTGTAGGCATTATGCTTGATATAAAATGAGCCTGGAGAACAAACTAGGAATATTTAAAATGAAACTTTAAATATATTAGGGAACATCATTTATGAAGTTAGTATTGTTCCCTTATCAATTTTCCCTGAGCTTTTATTAAAGAATATCTTTTGTTTTAATTTGCTGGAGACAAAGCAGCTTAGAGGCATTTACAGTGATGAGGAGGGAGCTTCAATTAACCTTCATTTCTGAGATATTTTATGTGCATGAATTACAATATAACAGGGTAATTATCTAATACCTTTTGTGAAGAAATTCTAATAAAGAAAGAAATTGATTTATACATAATGAAATTCAAGCTGCTCATTTTATTTCTCATCAAAATTTTATTATTAAAATGGTTGTAAACTCTAATTTTGAGACCAATGGAAAAATGTTTCTAACTTACATATAATGTTGAAAAAACTTTATTACTATAAATTATTTGAAAGTAAATTAATAGCCAAGATAGAGTTATAAAAAATGATGTACTCTTAAAAGTCATTATGTGCAATATGGTGCTAACATCCATTTTATTTTCTAGAGGAATTAGACACAAAGGTCTAAAGTTTACTCAGCTATGGCAAATTCTAAATACCACTTCATCATATAGGAAGATATTTTCTGGGCTTTTCCACTTAATAAATATGGGTTTGTTTGTTTTTTTACGTGGTGGCTGCCATATAGTTTTTATTGTTGACACTATAACAGATGTCTCCATTTTGCCTACCTCTACCTAGCAACCCCCTTCCCTGTCCTTCACCACACTGCTGTCCGTGTCCATGCACTATTCATGTATATTGTTGGCTGATCTCTTCACCTTCGCTGATCCAGTTCCCCTGACCCCCTTCCCCTCTGACATCTCTCAGTGTGTTCCATGTATCTGTGCCTCTGGTTCTATCTTTTCATCAGTTTATTTTGTTCATTAGATTCTACGTATAAGTGAGATCACATGGTATTTGTTTGTCTCTGAGTTATTTCACTTAGCATAATAATCTCTAGGTTCATTCTTGTTGTCACAAAAGGAAGAATTTCTTATTTTTTTACAGCCACATAGTATTTCATTATGTAAAGGTACCACGGCTCTTTTATCCACTATATATTTTTAATCTGTCATTTAAAATAATAACCATGAGCTGCTTTTAGGTTAATAGAAACTATTTATTTCTTTCTGAAAGTAACAGATGAGAAAAATAAAATGACTACTTTTAAGATTAACTTAAAATATAGAAACCTCCACAATTATGTTGAACTTATGAAGAATATAACTTGTAGATAATAGTTAAAATTACTTTTATGGCCCAAATTGTGTGTCTCAGTGGTTAAGTGTCAACCTATGAACCAAGGATTCACGATTCGATTCCTGCTCAGGACACACAAGCTCAATCCTTATTAAGAGGTATGTAGGAGGCAGCCAGTCAATGATTCTCTTTCATCATTGATGTTTCTATCCCTCTTTCCCTCTCCCGTCACTTCTGAAATAAAAATAAATATATATTAAAAATTACTTTTATGTTTTCTTTCCTTTTCTTAAGCTTGGTGAAGTTCATTAAAGTCATTATTGCTAGTTGTGTATGCACATGCCCTCTTATTGTCTTCTTAAAGCCAATGTGGAATGAGCATTATTTTTTTAATTTAAATTCTTTATTATTTAAAGTATTACATAAGTCTCCTTTCCCCACTGACCTCTCCCCAGCTGCCCTCATCCTCCAACACATGCTCTCCCTGCCACTCCCCGGCTGTGCCCATTGGTTATGTGGTTATGCTCATATGCATGCATACAAGTGGTTTGGTTGATATGAGCACTACTTTTAATCAGGGCTGTCGGAAGAAAAGGGGTTTGTATAACGTTTCTCTCTCGAAATAGATTTATTTCTACTTCCACCCTCACAAGTTTCAAGAAAGGTGTGAAACTTCAAATACTTCAGAGCAGGCAGGGGAAGCTGAAAATAGCTCCTGAAAAATTATGACCAGTTTCCCTTAATGACAGATATTTTAAAAATAAAATTTACTCATCATATTTTTATCTATTAATTAAAGTAGAACTTTTCTCTGTGTTTAATGCTAGCAAAACATAGTGTGTACACACATGCACACTCACATACTGGTATATTCTGCATCTAAAATGTGTAGTCAGTAAAGATATAACAATCTATTTGAATAACTGTGGTAATGATAATATGTTGTTTTTTTTAATTGAATTTCTCTTTACCCAGTGCTATCATGCACCATATATAGTTGATACTTACAATCCAAATATTACAATAACTAAAAAAACCCAGTAAGATTTTTTCTTTCTTTCCAGTCTTCATTTGGCAATTTGGCATCATACGAGTAAAGCCTTAATAGAATATTCTACAAATAATGCTTGGAGTAAAATTGTATGTGGTTAACATTTTTTTCTCCGCACTGTCTCTTCAGATTTGCACTACAATTAAGAATATGCATGTACTGGAAGCAAAAGTACAGAATGTATTACTGTGATGATTAATAGCTAACCAACTGGGTGCTGGTAGCACTGCTGAAGACGTTGTAGAGAAGACACTTACAGAAGGATTGGCAGTGGACACTTCCTTCCCCATTCCACTGGGAAACCCAGCAGGTCATGCTCATCAAACTTCTTCTTACTAAATCACTCGTGTTTTCAGGTTTGTGCTTGCTCATATTCACAGCAGAATTTAACAGTGCTAACGGCTGTGCACCCTCTCTCTCTAAGTACCCTTCTCTTCTTGTCTCTTGAATACCATGATCCTGTTTTACTCCAACCAACTGAGCCACCCCTTCCACACTCCTAAACAATTCTTTAATTAATTACCCATGGCTTTTCATTCCCCTAGACATGCTAAAATAAGCTAAATCAAATCTGGATCACCACCTGTTATTTTGTGTATAGTTTTATTGCAACATCACCATGCCCATTTGTTATGTATGGATGTTTTTATGCTACAACTAGAGGCTCAGTGCACAAAATTCTTACATGGGTGGGGTCCTGAGGCCTGTCCAGCAATCTAAGTCTATCAGGTTCCCTGCTTATCCTAATTATTTCAACTTAGTCATAAAAGGACTCTCTGCTCGTTGCCTCAGATAGAATTTTATATAATGCAATAAGAATAATTATTTACACTAATAAAAGGGAAATATGCAAATTGACCATACCTCTGCAAAGACCACCAGCCAATCAGCAGTGAGTATGCAAATTAACTCAACAAAGATGGTGGGTTAATTTGTATACACAGGTGTGGAGTAGCTAGGCGGAGCAGGATGCCTGCTATGAGGAGGAAGGCAGGAGGCGGAGGTAACTACAGGAGCAGGGCTCTGGTCAGAGTGGAGAAGACTGAAGGCTCTAGCTGGAGCAAAAACTGAAGGTGGAGGCCAGAACAAAGGCCTGGGTCCTGGGTGCCAGAGGAAAACTGGTGTCAGCAGCCAGGGGAAGGAAGGCCTTTTGCACGAATCTTCATGCAATGAGCCTCTAGTGTATAATCTTATCATACCATTTATTATGAGCCTTTCAATGACTCCCTCTTACCTTTGGTGAAAAATTATTCTTCTTGACATGGTCAGCAGAGCCTTTCACAAACTAGCCTTGTCTCTTTCCTTACCTCCTTCCTTTCTACACCCACTATTCCAGATGTATCACACACGTTTCAGGTCTTCACTCCTGGCATGCACTCTGGACTTCAGCATGCTATTCTTTGTAACTGAAAGTAGCCCCTGGGTCAGATGTTCAACTTTGGGAACTGTCCTATCTCACACCCCCAGTGATCACCCCTGATCACTGGGGGTGTGAGATAGGGCTTCTCATTTGTGTTTGGACAACACCAGTTTATTTCCTTTGTATGCTTTTTCATGCTGATGGACAATGTCTGCTTGTCACTGTGATGGTTAATTTTATGTATCAAATTGGCTAGTCCACAATAGTCACATATTTGGTCAAATAGCAGTCTAGATAGTGCTATGAAGGTATATTTTAGACAAGGCTAACTTTTAAATCAATAGACTCTCTTTCTCCATCTATATATCCATATTCTGTTGGTTCTGTTTCTCTGGAGATCCCTGACTAATACACCTCTCTGTATATCCAATGCAGAATGCAGGTAGCATGTCTAACTTGCTCATCACTGTTCTATCTGAGGCTAGCATGGTGACTGGCACGTCATGTAGAAATGTAGTAAAACAGGAAAATAAGAATAAAATAAGAATAAAGACTGGCATGTCATGTAGAAATGTAGTAAAACAGGAAAAAATAGGAGAGAATAAATGAATACAGTGAGAGAAAAATGGGTCTGTATCTCAAGGTGATTCAAAATAGTCCTCAGCTTAGACAAGGGGAGGTTCCTAAATATATCTATAGATTCCTAGTGAGATAGGAACTCCGCCAATGCCATTTTACTGGGGCATAGTATGAGTGCTGGTAGCATGTCTATGAGAAAGGATGAGCGAAAATCTACCTTTAAGAATATAAATGAGAGAAATAGACCCATAAGATGGATCACTCACTATCCACACCAATCCCTGATGAAGTGTTCTGTTGTTGCAAAAGTTCAATCTAACACCTTGGTAGGAACACTATTTTTGTGAGTCACCCATTCTCAGGAACACTAGTAAAGGACTGTGCCAACAGTGGAAGTATTCCATGAAACTAGTCCCTTGAAGAAATTGGTGTAAAATGCACTGACGTGAATGTCTAATTAACCTTCTACTTCATAATGGGAGTTACAATGACCATGTGGTCTCAAAAAACATGCTCTCAATTTATAATTTTTTAAAATCTTTTAATTTATTTTTTATTTTTCACTCAAATGTTACATAGTCAAATCCCTGAACCACTATTTTCCACTTAAGGATTCAGCCATTGGATTCCCACGAGTCACATTCTCTGGGACATCACACCAAAGACATTATTCTTTCAAGTCTGATCTATTCACTTAATCGTATAATAAACAATTATACCTAGTATTTATCATGTGTAAGGTGTTGTTTCAACTATTTAACCAGTAGTTAATTAGTCATGAATACTTAATTTACTACTTAATACCATGAGATGATCGCTATTATTATTCATAAGAGGAAACTGAGGCATGGACATCAGGTAAGACGTCCATGCTGTTCATGCAATAACAAACAGGAAAAGTAGGATTTATTCCACATTGGGAAGCCATGGTCCACATTCTAAGCAACCTGTTCTTGGTTCCATCTTGCTCTCAGACTCACTTTCTGTTAGATTGAGTCAGATCATCTTTCTGGGTTCTCCCAGACTTTATAACCCTTTGCTCCATTACCAGGACCCTGAAGCAAAGTTATCTAATTTCTAAGTTTCCCATCTAGACCCCATCCTGGGTATCTTCCTTGTACCCTGGTCACCCTATGTAGCTGGCCACAGTTCTAGACAGGGAAGTCGATTACACTGACAGTACTTGGACAAATCAAAGAAAATTGAGTTATTTTTAAGAAATATAGAGAGAATATAAAAAAAAACTTATTTTTCCTATCTCCAGTCAAATTATTGAATAATTTGGAATTTATCTTAAAGTGTAAGCATGAATCAGGTGGAGTTAGGCACAACCTGGCTGTCTAAGTAACTGGGTGTTCACTATAATAAAGACAGAAAAGATATCTCAACAGCCTCGTGGCCAGTTTGTGAAAAACCAAAGCGTAATTCACTGCTGTTTAGGGCTGGCAGCCGCTCTGACCACTGGCAGCAGCTCTGGTGTTTTGCCAGGCTCCTGCCTCCAACCCTTCAACCACATCCCGTCCCCTGCCAGCCCGCCTTCCACCAACTCTGCCTCCTTCCCAGCCTCCCTGCTTTCTGTTTCCTGAGGAATTCCACTTCCCCAGGCTTCCAACGAAATGTTAAATTTGATTCTATTAGTGGAACAGGGCTCTGAGTCATTCGTTTTTTCCCCCTAATCCTCTCAATATTCTACATTTTATCAGGAGCATACATTGTAATGTATTATCATTTTAAAAACCATTGGGACACGCCAGGAAATGTTTATGCTAATACATGTCATTTCTTTTTGCATCAGACCCTGTCTACATGACAGCCCCCAAATATTAAAAAAAAAAGAATTACAGATTATAGGTATTGTTGCCGTGTCTTCAACACTTGTCACTGTAGACGGAGGAATCTGGCCAGCTTCACACAGTCAAACCTTATTTATCTCTCCTGTCCCAGGAATCAGCTGGCTTTCTGTCCAAGTGCTTCTGCCTCCCAGGAGGCAGCCTGGAGGAAGGACTAACTGAGACAAAGCCCTCAGTGACAGCGATGACGCCTGTGCAGGTGGCTGGGAGCTTTGTACACCCTGAGCTGTAGAGAACTGAGGGCCGCGCTGAAGAATTCCACTTTGGTGTCAGCCTCTCTTGTTGCTTTCACAGACCCTCAATTTCCTTAGATATTACAGCAAGGGAGTGCTGCAGGCAATAAACTTTGTTTTTTGCTTTAATTATGGAAGATGTTGCCCAAAGAAACATTTTCTTGCTCTTCACCTTGTCTTCTTAAGATCAATATTGGGATGCATTATGCATTCAGTGGTGTGCTTGCTCTGTCTGTCTTACTGCAATGAGAACAATGTTTGTTGACTATTGTGTGCCAAGCACATAGTAAGCCCCCACTAAGCACTTGTGGGATGAATTAACAGGCAAATGTAGGTGGGCAGCACATAAGCATGCATTTTATACAAGGTGAGATCCGTTCTTGGGGCAAATGAAAATATCTTCTCTTTTTCCCCCTCAAATATATTTTTATTGATTTCAGAGTGGAAGGGAGAGGGAGAGAAAGAGAAATATCAATGGTGAGAGAAAATCATTGATCGGCTGCCTCCTGCACACCCCACACTGCGGATCAAGCCTGCAATCTGGGCATGTGCCCTGACTGGGAATGGAACCATGACCTCCTGGTTCATAGGTCAGTGCTCAGTCACTGAGCCACTCTGGATGGGCAAAATAGCTTTCTCTTTCTGTGTACAATGCGTACAGATATACATGCCATACATAAACAGACATACAGTGTGCCTGTGGCATTACAAATTTCATAGCGAAGGGTCGTCAGAGGAAAAAGGGATCTAAAAATTCTTCTTAGTAAAGGGCAATCATGAAAAAGTGGTTGAGAAAAACACTGAAACAGACATTGGGATGAATGTGTTTGTTCATCTATAGAAGCATCCATACCATACACAGCATTGTTGTGGGAGTTAAGAACTTGATTGCGGTTTCTACCAAAGTTTAGTGCCTTACTCTTTTCTGTAAATGTGAAGCAGTCATTTCCATTTCCAGGACAAATTCACCATATAATATGGACTTGATATAATTTTTTTTGGGGGGGGGGCTGTTGCTAATTACACATGGTAACATTATTATTTTTAAGTGTAATTGAAAAAGATGAATGACAGTAGTTCCGATGGCTTCTCTTCCCCTTATACATTCCTCTCATCCATCATTTTCCTATTCAGCAGAGTGTTCTGAAGACCACATGGGACTACTGACTATGTTTTCTACTGCAGCCTACACTTAGGGAGTTAATTAAGAAAAAATCCTGCTAATTAATTTCCTGAGTGCTTATCAGTAGGAAGGCGACTGACATGCTCATTTTAAGGAAACATTTTTGTTTCAGCTTTTGGTATTTATTAGGCACTTGACTGATTTCAAAGTGTATGTTGGGGAATGGCAAAATATGATAACTCTAATTCTGCTAAATTCCTTAAAACCAGGGGAGTGAATTAGGTCAAAGAGATGAAAGAGAAAAAAAAAAGAAAGAGAAGTTGCATGATACTGACTTTACTAGTAATATGTGCACACAGAAAGAATAGAGTTTCAAAATAGAGACATAACACCAGTTAAGTAATGTCATAAAAATAGGTCTTAGTATCTTTCTATAAGGTAAAATTTATTGAGAGTACAGTGTCCAAACTTTGTATAAGTGAGCACACCTGCAAGTATGGAACAAGAGGACTTTCCAAATAACGGTAGCTCTTCAGGAAGTGAGCTGGCAACGATGCATATAGTTGTTGCAATGTGTATTGGCTTGCTTATCATTTCTACTTTCCATGATTGTGGTAGGCAGAATAATGGCTCCTCAAAGGTGTTCACATCATCTTCCCCGGAATATGTGAATGGATCATGTTACCTGGCAAAGGAGAATTAATTTTGCAGGCGGAATTAAATCAGCTGATCTAGTGATAGAGAGATTATCCTAGATTAGCCTGGATTATCCAGGTGGGCCCAATCTAATCACAAAGGTGCTTCTAACTTAAAAGAGGGAGAAAGAGAGAGAGAGAGAGAGAGAGAGAGAGAGAGAGAGAGAGAGAGAGCACGTCGGAATAACGTAAGATGAAAATTTGGCTGGCCATCCTTGCTTGATGGCAGAGGGTCTGGAACCAAGGCCTGTGGGTAGCTGCTACATACTGGAGAGGCAAGAAAACAAATTCTTTCCTTGAACCTCACGGAAAGGAACCTAGTTGGTCCTACTGACGTTCACCTTAGCCCAGCGAGACCTATGGGAGACCTCTCACTCTTAGACATAGCTATTCAGACAATCTACCAGTCAAGGTTTATGATTTTCTATTTTTACAAATGAAGAGCTCAAGGCTCAGAGATTTTACATTGCTTGTCTGAATACTCAGAGCGAGTGGCAGACCCGCACTTGGACCCAGATCGGTCTGACTTGTAAAACCTGTCCTCTTCTCTCTGTACTACAAGGGCTTCTCAGCCAACCAGGTGCACACGACATCACTGGAATGACCTGATACACACGTCTTTCTTTCAGACCAGCAATCAGATTTGTTTACTGTAATTAAGTTGTTTTTTTAAAAAAATTCCTTGTTCCTATAGTACTTACATAAAAGAGAACAAAAGAGTTCTCACTATGTGACTATGGAAAGAATGAAAATACAAATAAGTCAATGCACAAGTTCTGTTGCTGCTCCAAACAAAGAGGGTTGGTGCCGAAACCGGTTTGGCTCAGTGGTAGAGGGTTGATCTGCGGACTGAAAGGTCCCAGGTTCGATTCCGGTCAAGGGCGTGTACCTTGGTTGCGGGCACATCTCCGGTAGGGGGTGTACAAGAGGCAGCTGGTCTGTTTCTCTCTCATCGACGTTTCTAGCTCTCATCTCTCCCTTCCTCACTGTAAAATATCAATAAAATATATTTTAAAAAAAAAAGAGGGATGGCGTTTTAGCCAGGGTATCCTCCTGTCTCCAGGAGAACAAAATTATTGCACCCTGTTACCCAACAGGGCTTCTCTGTGAACTTTCTCTGAAGTGTCCTAAGCAGTGTTAGTTGCTCATTTATTTACGCTCAGACCATATGTTTTCATATTCCCGAGAGAGCTTTGACTAGAAATATGTGTGTGTCTCTCCATCTAGAATCTGAACTCCTTGTGGCGGTGGAGCATGTTTTCCTTATTCCTGGATACTAGGTACTTAGTACATGGAGTATGAAGCATCATCATCATGGAGCCCCTGAGAGGTATCCTTTGGTTGTAGGCACCAGGAACCAACTCTGGATAAGACAAGGAAGAGGGGTTAATGGAAAGATGTTGAGTGTCTCCTGGAAACAGAGGAAGAGCTGAGCAGTCAGGTGGTGGGAAGACAGCAGCCAGCACTATTTGTTGACACTCTTGCAAGGACTCTTGATTCAGCCACCTGATGACTAAACTCCCGCTCCCTTCTCGTTCAATGTTCACAAGCCCAGGAAATTCAGAATAGTCCAGACTGTGTCACAAACCGCCTCCAGGATCATTCGCTTTACCTCATGAAAGGCGGAAGAGACAGTTTCCGAATAGAAAGGGGGGATGAAAGGGCAAAAGAATTCTGGATAGACCAAAATCTATCCAGATGGTCTTTTTAAAAGTGCTTTGGATCATGGAATCAAATCTTATCTCTTTCATTCACTATTTGTATGTAGATATTTCATGATCTATTACTGTCATCTATTTCATTATCTATTACTCTAAAGTGAAAATTATAATAGGGTCTTCTTTAGAGTGTCATTGTGAGGATTAAATGAAATGATATATACATATGATTTGGCAAAGTGCCTGACATAAAATATGCAAACATGAACATTTTGTTTTTTAGATAAAGAGGAGTGCCATGCATTAAAACTCAGAGAATCATGTCTTTGATGATGAAATTGGGAGAAGTAATTTCTTTTCGTCCTCTTCACTGAAGTGACTGGCTACAGGAGATGGATTTCAGTTGGTGTGAATATCTAGTGTGGCCCAGTGAGGGCTGTGAAAGATTTTCTACTAGCCTCAGGTGGATTGGGATTTCAGAAGAACACAATGGCCTGTGGGTGGGCAAAAGATCAGATGGCATTGCTAATCCACAGGTAGGTAAGTCTGCCCTCAGATAAAATCGAGTTGGCTGTATTTGGTTTTCATCAGTCTCTTTTTAGTCACTCAAATTTGCTAGGTAAACACTGACCAGTTTCAACCTGCTTAATTTATGAAAATTGATAAGATCACAGACCATTATTGCATGGCTTCTGTAGTATAATTTTCTTTTCCCATATTCATTTGAGTTGTTTGAATACCATGTTATTCTGGTCCTCTTCTTCCTTTTCATTTTTTTTTTCCTGTTGCATTGTTGAAAAACCAAAGCAAAAGCTTTTAGTTAGCTGATCTTAGTCTGTAGAGTTGACAGTCCCATAAGGTCAGAATTGTTTTATTACAAAAGCAAACATTTGAAACCACAGATATACAGTTAGGAATGTTTGGCTGAGCAGGTGACTTCAAAGATGAGTAACTAGATGTACTTCTAGAGTTTTTCAGGTTTTATGAAATGAAGTGGAACCTTTTTCTTAAAAAGGTTTCTTTAAAATGTTTTTTTTTTCTTTTCCCTGGTGATAAGATCAGTATTGCATATCAAAGAGCGTGATTTCAAATAGGCAGAAATACTCAGGTATGCAATCACTTGTGTTTTATGTAGTCACTCTTTTTGAAGGAACAAGTATTTTATGAGTCATAAAAAATCAATTCTCCATCCCTCTGGACTGGCTCAAGCTTCCCAAATGGACTTTCCCCCCATCAAATTTAATTTATTTAAATAACAATTTAATTGCATGTTGTAGATAAACCAGTTGAAGTGATATGAAAGTATAGCATTCTGGAAATATATGGCAATTTAAACATGCACCCAGAAATGCAGAGTATTCTATAATAAAAAGGAATAAAAGAGAAAACGTTGGCTTTCAAGTTGGGATGATTTATTTGCCCGTAAGAATACAATTTCTAAGATGACATCTGTTCTTGAAAACGTCTTAATGTTAAAAAATAATCAACAGGAGCTGTTGTCTTCCTGATGAAAATTTAGGTCTCATGTTGAGGGCGTATGCAAGGAGGCGGAGGCGTTGGGTTTAAGACCTCACCTCACTACCCATTTTAATTCTGTGGAAGCTTTTGTGCCCAGGCAACAACCAGAACCTGTTTTAAAAGTCAAACTTCTTAATTAGAGAAGTGGCAGAGTGGGACTTACTACAAAAGAAGTAGTGTTATTATTTAGTTAAAATATAAAGACATTTAATGAGCTGCAAGGATGAGATTCATTAGCTCCATCATAAAAGCAAATACTCGAAGGACAGAGGCAGGGAGACGGGGTTGCTAATGATCTCGCCACAGGCTTTATTTGTCACTCCCAATTACTAGGAGCCCTGTGATACCACCAGACCTGTAATACACGCGCCAAAGGTGGCACTTCTCCTGTGGTTAAGGTTCAGTTCCCAGGACTCCTTCAGCTACACTTCAGGCAAATATAAAGACGCCTTTGTCTCTTGACAGAGTTAAAGTTAACGTTTTCCTCCCACAACTTCAAGTAACAGAGGCAACAGGAATATGGCAGCAGAAAGTTTATAGTTGAGACATTAAAGCAAAGCTAAGAGATAGGTAGGTAGGCCGAAACCGGTTTGGCCCAGTGGATAGAGCATCAGCCTGCGGACTGAAAGGTGCCAGGTTCGATTCAGGTCAAGGGCATGCACCTCGGTTGTGGGCACATCCCCAGTAGGGGGTGTGCAAGAGGCAGCTGGTCGATGATTCTGTCTCATCGATGTTTCTAACTCTCTATCCGTCTCTCTTCCTCTCTGTAAAAAATCAATAAAAATATATATTTTTTAAAAAGAGATAGGGCCAAAACCGGTTTGGCTCGGTGGATGGAGTGTCAGCCTGCGGACTGAAGGGTCCCAGGTTCGATTCCGGTCAAGGGCATGTACCTTGGTGGCGGGCACATCCCCAGTGGGTGGTGTGCAAGGGGCAGCTGATTGATGACTCTCATCAATGTTTCTAATTATCTCTCTCCCTTCCTTGCTGTAAAAAATCAATAAAATATATAAAAAAAGAGATAGGTAAGTAGGTATGGCAAAGATCTGTTCTGTCTTAGCAAATGAAATAGCTAATCTAGGAGTACCAGCTGGGTTTGTCTCCAGATTAAAAAAAAAAGAAAAAGAAAAAGATCTTGATACAGGCTCAGTAGTGGTATTTGCATCCATCACCATAAAAAGGTCACTACGATTCAATGCAAGTTTCCACCTCTTGCTAAAACGCATGAGGCCTGAGGTTAACGGCTGCCCCCGTGTCTGAAAAAGTTGGCACACTGCTACAAATTGTCTATTTCTTACCCAAGTATTTAAATAGTGCTAAGGAATGTTTAATTGCAAATAGAGGTGGAAAAACCACATTGGGAACATCTTTTTCCAAGAAAATGTCAAAAGCTAATTTGCTTAATTAAAAGTCTGAATTACAGCACCTAATTTTTTAATTGAATGAGAATACTATTATAATTAAAGACAAACAATGTTTCTTAGCAATTTCGGGTTAACATTAAACTTAGAAGTTCAGTATCCCACAGTGGAGTTGATCTATGTTTTTGCGTTTTTAGAATATATGCCCTTTTTTGCGGGGGGAGAGGTCTTTCTATTGGGAGGTTTTATTGACTATGGCTGCATGTATAGAAAATGACCTGCACTCCATTCCCACAGCTTACAGTTATATGTTGTTAGACTAAAAGCAGTTCTTTATGGTATCGTGTAGAACATGTTAGGAAACTCTTAAATTCTTATTTAGGGGAGGAAACTTTGAGGTGATGTGGCTATTCCCATTGACAATCTAGAGCAGGGGTGGGCAAACTTTTTGACTCGAGGGCCACAATGGGTTCTTAAACTGGACCGGAGGGCCGTAACAAAAGCAACCTGACCGTGCTGGCACTCTCATCTTGGGCTGCTGGTGAAGGAGCGGAGGGGAGAGCAGGAGAACCCTCCGCTCTTTCAGCTCCGCGTGCTGGATAGAACAGCCAAACGGGCTGTATCTGGCCTGCGGGCCGTAGTTTGCCCACGGCTGATCTAGAGTTTCTGTTATTTTCAAATTCTTTCCGGGAAGTCATTTAGTGCAGTGATAGTTCTTTAAAGGGATATACAGTATATGCCTAAAACCAATGAATAGAATTGCCAGGATTTGGAGAGGGAGTTCTACCTTACAGGCTACCGTTAGCTGCATGGAGATGATGTGAAGCAATGGTTATCTACTACTAGGGAGTGGTGTGCCAGTAGCTCTTCTAATTGACATTTGTAACCTATTGCAGTAAGAGCTACCCATCTGGATGATGACTATGACAAGACGGCACGGTTCTCTCACAACCTGGCTATTGAGAAGTTGTGCAAATTGATCACACTCACAACTGGAAAGGAAAGAGGCTTTTAGAAGAGTTCCTGAGTGGAGATGTGGAAATGAGAAGTAGAGAGAACATTCCACAGCAAATTGTGTGGCTCTTGCAGTTCCATTTTTACCCCCACAAATGGGGAAAATAACCCTCATGTCGATCCATAGGTTTCTGTGGACACATATGCATACTCATGAAGAGAAAACTGTTAGATCAATGAAAGGCATGTGCACTGGGCCCTACGTGTACCAACACAGCCAAGTCTCTTCTGTTGGCCCGACGAGAGACGTGTGAAACCGTAGTCTCTCAGCGTGGGTTTCGGCTGTCTGACAACATCTTCAGTAAGTGTGACAAGCCAAGCTCTTGGGGCCCAACCTCTGCACTCGGCGGAGAGGCACACGGAGAGCAGGTCTGAAGGAAGCTTTGTAACCGGGACAGTGCAGAGCACGGGCCCGGAAGGAGTTGGTTTCTCAGGGGCTTCCAGGGGTAATCTTGTTAAGACACATAGGAAGATTATTTAAATGCCTTTTAAGCAGCAGTTCCTCCCTCTTGATATTTTCAAGGACAGTAATCTGGTCTTTGTTGTATTTTGGGGCTGCCAGCCCGACTAGTGATAGGGTTGGCATGCAGCTGATGTTGGCAATGTGCTCACTGTCCTTGGATGCCAGCTTAACTGGATGCTGCACAGAGAAGCCAGGATCCTGTGCTTCAAATGCCAGCTCTGATTTGTATGAAGCCAGCAGGTAATCTTCTTTGTTTGCAGGGATAATGATTTTTCCCCCTTCGTGATCCACAATTAATTTTCTGTCTGGACATACTAACTGGAAATACTGTATCCATTATACATTGATATATATTATATTATGTACATAAGACAGAATGAGTAACAAATGCATTTTCTCAAGATTGTGTGTGTGTGTGTGTGTGTGTGTGTGTG
Organism: Vespertilio murinus; assembly: GCA_963924515.1. Taxonomy (NCBI): domain Eukaryota; kingdom Metazoa; phylum Chordata; class Mammalia; order Chiroptera; family Vespertilionidae; genus Vespertilio; species Vespertilio murinus. The sequence continues at coordinate 31,755,872 of OZ004707.1, forward strand.
TGTGTGTGATATCACTCATGGGGCTTCTGGCTGAGAGTCTGAAAGGTCTTATTACAAGAGTTAATGCTTTTCTTACTATGCCATTAAAATAAAAAAATAAAAAAGCTGTTTAAATGCTCAGGAGCTGAAGGATTTTTTTTACAGTGTATTCTAATTTAGTACCTAATCCCTATGATATAAGACAATGAGAATAAACTTGTTCATTGAGAATAAAAATTTAATTTTTTCAGATAGGAATGAGAATTAGAGCATGGAGTTGCCTTTAAACTGTTTGACATGATTCACGGAGGTTCTGGCTTATGACTACTTTCTTCTAAGTAGCTAGTTAGCTGAAAAACCTTAAACTATTCATCCTCTTCCCACCCCCCTAACCACCTCTCCCCCCAGCTCCATAGAAACCTCAGGCAGCAAAACCTGCTGACTATATAAAGCCATTCTCAAAATACATGGTCATTTTCTTGGAAGAAGTTATGGTATTGGGGTGGTGATTGTGGAATGTGGATTGCAGTCAGTTATGCTAACATTTCATCTAATCCCTTCAAAATTAAATAAATTAAATGCTAATAAAACTCTTTTATTGAGGTGTCTACAACCCCATGAAGGTCTCAGAGGGATACCTACAGCTGCATTTGGGGTTCCAAAGGAGTGCAAGATTATTTTCTCAAGTTTCAAGCTTAAATAAGCCGAAGATTTTGTTGGTTCTGGGTTGAGGTGGGGGGTGGTTGTGTGGGGATTAATGGAGCCATTTTGAAAACCGTTGCTAATCAGGCTAAAAGGAATCACACATTTATAGGAATGTCGGCCATCACAGATACCTCTCTGTGTTTGTGTGTGTAGCATGTACAGCTTACTTAGTATCTTTTGTGAACGTATTTAAGTCAATAATAATTCCTGTTTAAATATCCAGATCTTTGGGGAATCAAGCTATAATCCAAAATAAACTAACTTTGGAAGGTCATGTGTATCTGGCTATTATGGACTCTCATGAAAAGTGTAGCCAGGTGATTTGAATTTCTATTTGACAACAGCTCACTATAAAGTAACAGTTCCCAGTGGCCAAGCTTATTTTAAATATAAGCATCTGAGTTACTTTTGGAAAGTTTGATGCAATTTTTTCTTTGAAATAACAAGCAAAATTGGTTTGGAAAAAAAATGAGAGTGTGTACTAAATAATAAAAAGATGATATTAGAAAAAATTTTGTGTTCATGAGTTTGCTGTTTATTATATTTTCAAGACATCGTCAAAATTATTTTAATGTTGTTTTATGCCAAAAAATGGGCAAAAAGCCCAGTAATAAAATCAGTTGGGTAGAAATAGCTCCTTCTTGTAGGTGCTTGTTTAAGGATGTTTCAGATAGCACTTTCCAGAAAATCCTATTTCCGTGGCCAGGAATGGATATGAATTGTCAAAAAAAAAATAAAATCCTTTGCTTGCTAATATTTCTGATCATTCAGGAGGATATGATATGCTGGCTGATCATAGAAAATGTGAAATATATTTAGTTGCATAAGTTGAGTCTGTATTTTCACCATAATGTGTGATATTGTAAGGAAGTTGGGGCTAAGTGGGTGGGATAATTACACCCACCCATCTCTGTCCCACCCTGACTAAGGTTATGTCCGTTACAAAAATCATATGTTACGAACTAGCTTGACCCTTCAGTACAGCAGCTATTCCCAATAACAGGCAAAGCTATTCCATGGTTCTGAATATTTGAAAAATAGTTTTCATTAAGGACTGAAGTACTTGGATTGTACACAATTCTTAGACCATCAACAATTTTACACTAAACCGATTTGACTGCAGCAGAAACTGCTATTCAGCATTCTGGGTTAGGAGGCAAGAAGAGGCTGACATAGTCAATCCTGTGTCAGCAGGGTAAGAGCAATACAAATAAACTCTAGAGCAGTTTCATCATTTGGCTACCTAGTAATTATTATTCTGCCTTATGTTTTCAGTGGAAGATTCGTGAATAAACTGCACACATTTGTTTAAAACTTTGGGGGTAAGACAGAGTGAAATTTTGCTCAAGATAAAACTTGTACTTTGATCTGTGGGATAGGAATATAGAAAAGCTTTCCTCCCACAACCCACTTTTGTAGACATTCAGGAATTTGACATGAAATATCCAATGAATTTTTGTTCATTGAAGAAACATGGTAACATGCAGCAAAACATACCATAAAGCCCTAGGCAGGAGATGTTTCACAACTTTGGTATGTATCTTGACAACCTTGGTATATTTAAGAACATACGTTGTGGTGCAGAAATGCTTCTGGAGAAACTTGAAGCAAACAAAGCTATATGGAAAAAAATGCTCTTTAATCACACAGCTATAGAGTTGCTATTGTAAGTTCAAATTATTCATTGGGTGCAGGGTTATTGATAATATTGTGAAGATCAATGTGTTATCTCCATATGACCAACCAGAAGGTACCCTCAATTTTGAACTTATTTCAGTTAAAAAACTGAAGTGTGTCTAGCATTTCTTTTGACTGTATACATTTGCAGATGGCTTGTTAGTGTGTGCTTATAACCATTCTGTTTGGTGGCATTTTGTCGTGTCAATGCTTCCTTTGAATTGTTAGGCTGTTTTGGAAGCTGTATCGACTCATTCAAAGCTTACTATATACCAGACACTGAAGTCTCTCCTGGCATTCATCCTCACAATAGCCTTCTGTTGCCCTCTTTTTATAGGGGAAAAACTGAGGCACAATGGGGAATAATCTTGCCCCATTTCTTCTGCATTTGTAGGGCTAGGATTTGAAGCTCAGAAGCTTGTCTGTAAAGTTTATAGCCCTCATCAAGTGATATATTGCCTCTCAATAGTTTATCAATGAGCATCCAATGGCCCAATGTAATTACTACTGCTTAACTACAGTGGAACTAAAGGCTTTGTCTACTCAGCATCTGTCTTTTCTCAAAATTTACATTTTATTTTTTTTAAGAATTACTATTTCCTACTGATTACAGGGACATTTTCTTGCCTTTTTAAAAATTTATTTCAGAGAGAGGAAAGGAGAGGAAGAGAAAGAGAGAAAGATTTAGAAACATCAGTGTTGAGAGAGAATCATTGATCAGCTGCCTCCTACATGCCTCTTACTGGGATTAAGCCCCAAACCAGACATGTAACCTGACTAGGAATCGAACAGGCAACCTTTTGGTTCATGGGTCAATGCTCAGTCCCTGAGCCTCACCAGCCAGGTGGTTACAGAGATTCTATTCATAATAGTATAACACAGAGCCCTATTTTATGACTTCCCCCTTCCACGATGGTTGGGGACTTGTCATAGTTGGGTCAAATGGAGTACTTGCCTGACATTTCTGGATATGGAAATAAGAATGAAAATTCATTCTTTCTCATCAGGCTTAAACTGGAACAGGTACAATTTTAAAGACAGTAGTATCGTGCTTTCTTCCATGTGGACCAGATATATGGCCAGGCTAATACGACTCGAGAGAAAAGATTGGGAACCTCAGCAAAGGAACAGCTTGAGAGAAGAGAAGAGCCTGACCTGCATTCCATGCTTTTAGTCCATGAACATGAATGAGTACACTCCTAGATTTCTGTGAAACATTCATTTAAAAATATTTGTATTGATTTCAGAAAGGAAAGGAGAGGGAGAGAGAGAGAGAGAAACATCAATGATGAGCCGAAACCGGTTTGGCTCAGTGGAGAGAGCATAGGCCTGCGGACTGAAGGGTTCCGGGTTCGATTCCAGTCAAGGGCATGTACCTTGGTTGTGGGCACAACTCCAGTAGGGGGTGTGCAAGAGGCAACTTATTGATGATTCTCTCTCATCAATGTTTCTAACTCTCTATCCCTCTCTCTTTCTCTCTGTAAAAAATCAATAAAATATATTAAAAAAAGAAACAATAATGAAAGAGAATCATTGATTGACTGCCTCCTGCACACCCCTGCTGGGGATTGAGCCAGAAACCTCAGCATGTGCCCTGACTGGGAATCAAACCAGTGATCTCCTGGTTCATAGGTTGATTCTCAACCACTCAGCCACACCAGCTGGGCAAGACATTCTTATATCCTTTAACAAATATTCTTTTGATTAGGTGGCATTGAAATGGTTTCATTAATTTTTACTCAAAGGAGTTCTAGATAATGGAATAAAATTATGGTAGTAATTTTTATTCACTTATTTAACATTATATATACATATACATAGACACACTCATGTTCAAGAAGTGTTAACTCTTCAGTGTCAGGTGCTATTTGGTGTTGGGTACAGCATGGTGAACAAGACACACAAGGTCCCTCCTCTCATAAGACTTACATTTGTATCTAAAGAGTCCAAACAAATAAAGAAATAAAAAGAGTATGTTTCAGAGGGAGAGTAAATAAATCAAACAGTGAAATGATAAGCCGTGAATGGCTAAGGCTAAGGTTGGCTGTGTGCTCTGGAATGGTCTTTCTGAGGAGCAGACATTGAGGCTGATGTCAAATCACCAGAAAGAAGTTGCCTTGTAAGGCTTGGGTTCTAGAATGTTCCATGTAGAAGAGCAATAAATGCAAAGTACCCGAGGGGAGCAAGTTGGCTGACAGTGAATGGTAAGTGAACAAGTTTGCTATGTTCAGGGGACAAATGAGTCTGAAGGGTCATAGAGGAGGAGAGGGAGGGGACAGGAATTGTAAGGGTAGGCTGATGTTAGTCCCTGCTATCCCATGTCTGCAAAGGAGATAAACTGAACAGGCCAATTTTCCTCAGAGAGAAAGACTGGATAAATTGAACAAACAAACAAACTCTCAGAAGCTTCCTTAATACTGGCTTATGTGACTGAAGAAAGGAGAGAAGAGGGTAAACAGTGCATGACCTTGAAAAAGACCTCTTTTCTAGATGAGGAAGAAAAATGAAGGGTGGGTGAAGCAGGATTCCATGGATCATGGGAATACCAACTGGGGTGTGCTTTAGGCAAACCAGTGCAATTACACTAGTTCTTTTCTATAAAGTCTATACAGACTTTAAACATCTGTCACCACCTTGAAACCATGTCGTATTTTTAAACTGAATTGAAAGTGCTTCCTATAGTCCCTCCTCTTCATCCTAACTTCATCTTCAGTACCAAAATAGGATGTTGTATGATGTAGAGCAATGCTTCCCACACTTCTCTCACTATGAGAATCAACTAGCTTAGATCACTAGTTAAGTATACAATTTTACCTATATGTTCATTCCCAAAAATTCCAGTTTAGCACTTCTTAGTTTGGATTCAGGGATCTGTATTTTAACAACTCCACCAGGTGATTCTCATCATGAGAGAAGTTTGGGAAACACTGATGTAGAGGAATGCGTCTCAAATTTTAGCATAAGAATCACGTGTAGATCTTGTTACAACAGATTAATTTTTGATGCAATAGGTCTGGGTAGGAACTGATCCATAGCATCCATGGCTGCATTTCTCACATGTTGTTCAGTGATTCTTACTGCTGGCTCAGGGACCACACTTGGAGAACCACTGATGTAGCCTAAGGTTTGATGGGATCCATGTCAGAATTACCTGGAGGGCCTGTCCTGGATGAAAGGATGCTTGATGATGTAGTACTTGGTAGTAATTAAGCTATTCTACATGCTGCAACTCCTGGTAGATTTAGTAATGCCAGCCAGTGTTATATTCAAGAGGGAATCATCAGTGGGAAGCGGATTATGGTGAACTCAAAAGCTCTGCTCTCTTTGGAGGGTAGGTGTGTGATGGAGAAGATAGTAATGGAAATTTCTCTCAATACTGGCTCTTGGGGGAAAACCAATCTTAACTTTTAAGGAGCATCAATTTGACATAATTCAAGGCTTTGACTTTACTAAATCACAACTATATTTTTATTTTTAGGTTTGGAATTTATATACATTCTGTTCTTAACCAACATACTAAACTTATAAACATATTTTTCTCGTTTCTTCACAATGGCAGTCTTTTAATCACTTTGTTTTTGTAAGAAGCTGTGTGAAGTATTTTGCATGAATAATTATAATTATGTAGATTTCACTGCAAATTTTTTTGTACTAAGTAAAATGATTTTTACTCTAAGGACTTAAAACATACCTGGCAAGCATACTAAATACTTCCATGTGTCATACTACAATAGCATATAGTTTTAAATTTGCAATTAATTCATAGGTGACAAGAATGCTATTCAGATAGCATATTTCCCATTCCAATAGATTTGTATTTAATACTAGAGGCCAGTGCACAAAATTCATGCATGGGGGAGAGGAGTTCCTCACCCCTGCCTTTACCCTCTCACAATCAGGGACCGCTGGCTCCTAACCGCTGGCTCCTAACTGCTGGCTCCTAACTGTTTGCCTGCCTGCCTGCCTGATTGCCCCTAACTGCTCACCTGCTTGCCTTATCGCCCGTAACTGCCCTGCCTCAGTCCCTGCACCTGGGACTCAGGCTTCCCTCCTCTGCCAGCTGCAGGTAACCAGGACCTGGGATTCCCTCCCTCTGGCTGGCCGCAGGCACCTGGGACACAGGGTGGCTTCACCTGGGCCCTGGCTTTGTCAGGAAGGATGTCCAGAATGACTTCTGGAAGACATCCAGTCTAATTAGCATATTACCCTTTTATTAGTATAAATGAGTGGCATATAGCATGACTCAAAAGCAAATTTTCTTTATGTATAATAAGAGATGCATCTTATGCAGAAGGAGCATTAAAAAAACAATAGAAGGTAAAAAAAAAAAAAGCTCCCAAAGTGTATTTGACATCTCCTATTCTAATTAAAATTATAGGATTACTTTATTAGGTAATATATGAATCCTAGTGTTTAAAAACCCAGGGTCCATAACATCCAAAACGACTGAAGGCTCAACCAACCAAAAGTCAGTGCTGGGTTGCTGGGTTGCTCTGGCAACCTAACACTGACTACAGCTGCTGCAGGCGCCTTGACAAGCACTGACTGCTGAGGGGGCTGAAGATCAGGCCTGAAGAGAGGCCTGGAGGAGAAGCAGAGTCTGATCCATAGCCTCCATGGCAGCTGTTGATCAGCACTTGCCTCTCTCTTTTGCTCTGGGCCTGGCCAGCAGCCGTGACTCTCTCTCTGGCCTCCATTGGAGCAGCTGATCAGCCTTGCCTCTCTAATCAGGCCTATTGATAGGCTCAGAGACACTGACTGGCATAGAAACTGACCAATCAGAACCAAATACTGTGAAGGCAGAACTTAAGGTGGGAGCTGAGGAGGGGTTTTAAGGGCAATAACTGTTTGGTGTAAGGTGTAAGAAAGCAGTTTAATTTTTTAATGACTGGTTTGGCATAGTGCATATGGCTGGCTATCAGTCCAGATATAGGGATTACGTATTTTTGTATGCCAAGAGCATCTCCTCCTGATGAAAAAGGACTCCCTCCCCTATTTAAGCAATCCTATCCTATATAATCTACTAAATCCTATATACTACTAAAAGGGCGATATGCCACTTATATTGGGTGGATTGGCCATCTTCTGGACATCCATCTTTCTTCTGGACAAAGTTATTGTGGTGGGGACAAAGGCAGAGGCCATTAGGGGTGATCAGGCCAGCAGGGGAGGGCAATTTGGTGCAAGATCAGGCTGACAGAGGAGGGCAGTTGGGGGTGAGATCAGACTGGCAGGGGAAGGCAGTTAGGGGAGATTAGGCAGGCAGACAGAGGCAGTTAGGAGCAATCAGGCAGGCAGGCAGGTGAGTGGTTAGCAACCAGCGATCCCAGATTGCAGTCAGACATCCCCCAAGGGGTCTCTGATTATAGAGGGTGGAGGCTGGGTTGTGGGGCCTTCCTCCCCACTGTGTAGGAATTTCGTGCACCAGGCCACTGGTATATTTATGTTACTAAAAGGATATATTAAGCTACTTACCTAGTTATTCTACTAAATATTCTACTAAATTCCTACACAAAGTATTTCAGGCTTTGGTTTTGCCATCTCATATACATTGTTGGATTATAAATTACTTAATTTACTTACTGAATTAAATTATAGAAGAAAAATACGAATTATCTTAGGGGGATGTCTTTTTCCCAGTTGCCTTATTCCCATTGGAAGTCCCACATTTTTATTCTTACCTGTCCTTTGCTTCCTTTGAGATATGCTGTCCTCTCAGGGTTACAAATATGAGGATTTTATTCCTGCCCTATGGTCTAGGGATATATTTTTTTAATCTTTTGTTTTATAAACAGTAATGTAATGGATTTAATACTATTGTTTCATGTGGCCCAGGACTCATGTCTTTGAATAGATGCAGCCCTAGAGCTTCTGGTCAACAGTTGGCCAGCCTCCCTGTGGTGGTCTATTTTCACAAGGTGCGCTCATCAGTAAATTTCACAAAATCCCTCCCCCCCCTTATTGGCTAATTAATACAGTCTAGGACATTTTCTCAGTTATCACACCCTCAGGCAGCTTTCCTTACAGCATAGGCAACTTATTAAAAATAGGTTATACTTTGTAATTTTTTTGGACACAAATATCCTCCTTATTTCCATATAGAGTGTCTTGCATTATTATTACTTAGAGGAGTTGCCCAGTTCTCCTGTGGCCAGAACCAGTGTTTTTATTTATTTATATATTTCAATCCACTTAACTCTAGGTATCTCTTGTTTTATGCTAACATCAGAATGAAGAAAATGTTGATTTACAAGTTAGAGATGTGAGAAATTATTCTGTTAAATTCAATTTTTACCCAAACTTGCAATTGTCTATTTCCTTATCTTACTTTCTCAGCATTGTTGAAGTACCATTTTTTTAAACACTTGGGTAGTTGTTGCTTTCTCTTATCTTAGTTAAAAAAATAAGTAGAGTGAAAGAAGAAAAAAAAATAAAACAAAGGAAAGCAAATTGATTGTCTTATTACTTGGGCCTACTTAAAGATCTTGTGCTAAATTTCCCTTGAAAAGCATTTCCTGATTGAATTCTAATTTCAATTAGTACCTCTTGCCTAAAACTCCACAATGAAACAATATTGATTTTGTTCCTTTGTTTTATTTCTACACGAACTTATCTAGTACAGGGAATAACATTAGCAAAACTTCTAATCAATAGAACCTTGGCTCCATGCAATGTGCATATTTCTTGTGAATACATTAGGGCAAATAAAAATTCATTATTAAGGTTTAAAATTCCTAATTGTAAACTAAGTGTTACCTAGATGGGATATATTGAGGCTTAATTTAAGTTTATGTTTTGCTTTATATATTTAAAAATATTTTCTTTGTCCAGTATGAGGTGTTGAATGAATCTAAATAAAATTCTAGTTTACAACTTAATTACATTTTCATATTTATTGCAAATTTCCAAGCTGAAAAAATTTAACAGGTTGAGTTAATTTATTTTATGTTTTAGCTCTATAACAAGCAGTTAGTTTGAAAAAATAATTACTTTCTGAGTATTAAAGGTTGATTTGATTCTTTCATATTATTGATCCAAAGCACATGGAAAATTAGGAGTATTTGTCTCTGAGATGATGCACTGTAGACTATAGATTACTCTATCACATTCTTGATATTGAATGATTGAGACTTTTCAAATGCATGTTATCATGGAATGCCTTAGTATAACAACTTTTTTCATCATATTCATTAGCAGCTGATTATAGTTGAGGGGAAAAAAGGAAATATAATTTTGTTTTTATCAAAAGTACATTAGGAAAGAAAGATACAAAGGGAAAATACATTTTAACCTTTTGCTTCTAACTATACTTTTTTTAGGCTTATAAAAGAATAGTAGGTATTTCTCCCTAAATATTTCTCATTTGTTGAATCTACTCATACAAAAATGTTAAGAAAGGAGCCCTAGCTGGTTTGGCTCAGTGGATAGAATGTCAGCCTTTGGGCCAAAAGGATTCTGGGTTTGATTCCAGTCAAGAGCAAGTACCTTGGTTGTAGGCTCCTCCCTGGCCCAGGCCACCAATTGATTTGTTTCTCTCACATGGATGATTCTCTCTGTCTTTCCCTCTCTCTTCTACTCATCCTAAAAATTAATGAAAAAATATCCTTGGGTAAAGATTAATAAAAATAATAATTAAAAATGATGAGAAAGGAGATATTGTTTATTCATTCTTTACTCTTGAGACTAACTATTGTTTGTTTGTTTGTTTTCACAACAAGACCGCTAAGAGCATATAAGATCCATAACATCTCTTTGTAATCTGTGGTGGGCTATTGTGGAGATTAAGTGACAATAGGGTGCTGACACTTTGATTGGATCACTGCCACCAGCAAATATTGATTTGCCTCTAGATTATTCTTAGGGATTGATTTTTATAGCAGTTGGATTTATTCCTAATATTTTATTATTAAAAATCCAAACATATATTGGATTCTATGGAATTGCTTCTTACTGACATAGAAACGTATTTTGAATCAGGGAAACATTTGATAAACCTTGACATCCTAGCCCTGTTCATCCCTCTTCCCTCCTAATAGGTAACAATAAAAACTAGACAATAATAATATTTTCATGTGAAGAGCAAACTTTCTTTTTTTTAAAAAATTTATATTTTATTGATATTTCACAGAGAAGAAGGGAGAGAGATAGAGAGCTAGAAACGTCGATGAGAGAGAAACATCGACCAGCTGCCTCTTGCACACCCCCTATGGGGGATGTGCCCGCAACCAATGTACATGCCCTTGACCGGAATCGAACCTGGGCCCTTTCAGTCCACAGACCGACGCTCTACCACTGAGCCAAAACGGTTTCGGCATAAGAGAACTAGCGCAAACTTTCTTATAATGAAATCACAGAAAACTTTCCTATGCCTTTGTGGAGTAAAACATAATTTTCATGTGTTATGATCACATAAAGCATTACGATATAAAAAGAGACAAAAGAAATCCTCCCAGACAAATTAATAGGATGAAACAAACTATTGACTGCTTAGTGTTCCTTTAAATGAAATAAGATTTTGAAAGAATAAATGTTATGTAAGTCCTGTGGACACATTACTAAAGACAATTGGGGGCAAACTACGTTGAATTCCCTGGGTATAGCGGAAAGTAGAATAACACCTCTTTTACATTGCCGAGCACTTAGAACATGTTATTCCAGTCAAAGCATCTCATTTTCCTTGGCAGCCTCATAGAAGTTTGAATAAGTTGCTGCAGTTTATTATTCCAAATGAGTTGTTACAGGATGTTAGACACAGAGATTGTGAACAAATAGCAAGTCTCAAGGTGTGTACTCTTCTCACTCCTGCGGACGTGTCAGGTCAGAAGCATGATACTGTCCATCAAATGTGGAAGTGGTCAAATGATTTTTTCCCCCCATCAAATGTAATTTCTGTAAAACTGTGTCAATTGAAGCATACAGCTAGAAACTCATGTTTCCCCCTACCCTCTCCCTGCTATGCTAAATTCCTCGATGTGTATTAACTTTGCGCTTGGTGCCAACACTGTCAAGAAAAAAAAAATGCATCAGCAAAGTTAGCTGATGAAACACAGTGTGGGTGGTATTTTTTTTCTTCCTTTTAAGAAGCGTCTTGAGTTCTGAAACATATGTATATTCTCCCCAGATCAATTCTTGGCTGCACTTTATAATTCTCCTCATGTTGGTTTAATGGTGGACTCGGTTTAATGGTGGACTTTTCACAGCTCTTATGTGGTAACATTAGTGTTTGAGGACAAATTGGAGCGGTGTGCAGTTTCTATGGGTCTTTATGATTTTTAATGGGCTGGATGGGTGAATAGTCATAAGAGTTAGTAAAACAAGTGGCAGGAAAAAAAATGAGGGCTTCTCGGGGAGATTAATGACCATGAGGATTTTTCTTTGGATGGTCCCACTACTGTGCCTCTGGCTTTAATCAAAACCCAGTGAAAACCCCAAGCCAAAGTGGAGAATCAGCGTTGGTGCCTTAATAATGTGTGTGGAAACATTATAACGCAATTTTGAATCTCTGCTTCCTTTCCGATGACTGATTTGTTAGTTCATTTACTAAGCATACCTATGATGTGCCAGGCAAGGGGATACAATGAAAAATGAAACGAAGAATTGTTCTCTAGCAACTGATAGCTCAAAAGCAGCGACAGATGTGCAAAACACATGGCTACTACACAATAGAACAAGTGAGGATAAAGTACAGTGGCAGGTCCAACAGAGATGATCAGCTTTTCCTGGACAGAGGAGAGGCCTGTTCAAGAGTCAGAGGTTTCGGAAGGATCAGTAGGAGTTTCTGATGTTGATTGAGCAGAAGAGTGTATTTCAAACAGAGAAACGTCTTTGAAAATGGATAAAAGTAGGAAACAGCTTGATGTGCTCACAGACTGTTAACAGCTTGCCGCGGAGCGTAGTGGGCAGGGGTCAGGGAGCGTGAAGGTGGACAGTCAGCAGAGCATCACAAGCATTGCACACTTGGGGAAGCTGCCGGGAGAGTTGGAACCACTGAAGGGTATTAAAGCAGACTGTGGCATGGTGATATTTATGGTTTTGAGAAATCACTTGGACAGCAGAAAAGAAGGTGAACCAAAGGGTCTCCGGCTGAAGGCAGGTAGGTAAGTTGGGAGGAAAATGAAATGGCTCAAGAGAAAGCTGAGGCTACAGTGCAGCCCTCAGTGCGACTTGCTGCTGGTGGCAGAGCGTCCTTCATGAAGTGGATGTTGGAACCATGACACCTAGGAGGTAGTGAGCCCGTCATGTTTGGGAGCCTCAGGGAGGTTAAGAAGCAGCCCTTTCACCTATCTGGTGTGGACACAACCTTGGGCAAAGCAAGATAGAAAAGGCTGTTGAATTAATAACACCTTTTGGATTGGTTAGTCATGCTTAGCCATATTCCCCATGCATCAAGTTTTTGATAGAAGAGACCTTAGAAGTAAGGTCGTTGATCAGGAATGCATAAAATATAATGGACTAGAAGCCAGATGCATGAAATTCATGCAATGGGCCTGGGACTTGCAGGCCCGGCTTTGTCCGGAAGGTTCATCCAGAAGGTCCTTTGGCTGTTCGGTTTAATTAGAATATTATGCTTTTATTATTATTATAGACAATTAGAGGGACATGGCATTAATAAAGTTAATAAGATTGGTGTATTTGAAAGGGTTTTGTAAACTATAAAGCAGTATACAAATGTTAGGTATTGCTATTTTTTTCCCACATGCTCATAGAGTCACAGAGGGACAGATATATTTGATATGTTCCATAGCCACAGAGTTGAAACTTTAACAATGTCCTAAGCTCATAAATGCATCATTACAAAACATGAGTCTTGCTAATAATATGGCATAAACTTCACCTTTGTGTGTAAAAAGGTGTCCTACAAGTGCTCTTGAATATTTTTATAAATTTTCATTTAATTAGACCAACTTTTCTGGAACCCCTATCATAACTCCTGCAGAGAGTCCATTAGTAAACAAGATCCAGTCCCTGTCTTCCCTGAGCCGTGCCCTAGCAGAGTGCACTGTAGGTCAGTGGGAATTTTCAGTACTCAATCCAAGGGGGGAAACATGGTGTGGGATGACTGCAGAGCACCTGTGAGCACAAAGACAGCCTGAAGGGACAAGGAAGAAAGTAATATCTAAGTCAAGACCTGAGCAGATGCAGGAAAACGAGTTGTCCATTTGAAGTGGAGGGGAAACCTGTGCGAATCTTGGAGGCATGAAAGAATGTTCCTTTGCTGGGAGTGTAGTTCCGCAGGATTAGACTAGCAGGAGAAGGACCTCAGGGGTAAGAGGAGGATCAGTGCATGTCAAGCTTGCTCTGTGCACTGTATAGCATAGTCTGGAGAAAACCCAGACTGCAAAGAAAAAAGTTACCTAAGAGATGATAGTGTCTTGTGTAAGCCACAGTGGAAATGGATGCATGTGTATTGAACAGAGAGACATTTTAGGAGGTAGCACTGGCAAGACATGGTGACTGATGGGATGTGAGGACGGGGAGTGAGGGAGGGATCCAGGGAGATATGCTAGCTTGTGGCTTATGCAGTTGAATGCAAAAATACACAATTGATCAGAGTGCAACTTTTAATGTGCTATAAAAGATACTGTATTGTATTGCATCCATTGTACATTTTGATAGATTTATTTATTTTTGTTATGTAGGTGATACAATAACTTGTTCTTTACCATGAAAAAAAAGTAGCTACACTAATAAAAGAGAAACATGCAAATTGACTATACTTTCATTATGCCCACCAACCACAACCACCAGCCAATCAGGAGCAAGTATGCAAATTAACCCAACCAAGCTGGCTATGGCCACAGAGCGAGCAGGAGGCTTGGGTTTCCACGGCAATGGAGGAAGCCAAGTTTCCTGTCCACTTTGGCTACAAAGTTTCAATTGTAGAAGATAAATAAATCCCAGATACCAGGGCCTCTGCTTTGATCGAGGGGGGGTATGGCCAGCCTTCAAACCACCACAGGCCCCTCGCCCAGGCTGCCCGATGACCCAAGGGAACCCCCACCCTGATTTGGGACACCCTTCTGGGCAAATTAGCCAACCCTCACCCATACACCAGGCCTCTATCCTATCTAATAAAAGAGTAATATGCAGTTGACCATCACTCCAATATACAAGATGGCTGCCCCACGTGGTCAAAGATGGCTGCCCCCATATGGACACAAGGTGGCTGCCACAAGATAGCCAGCAGGGGAGGGAGGTTGGGAGGAACAAGGCCTGCAAGAGAGGGCAGTTGGGGGCGATCAGGCCAGCAGGGGAGGGCGGTTGGGGGTGACCAGGCCTGCAGGGGAGGACAGTTATGGGCAATCAGGCTGGCAGGGGAGCAGTTAGGCATCAATAAGGCTGTCAGGGGAGTGGTTAGGGGGTTATCAGGCTGGCAGGCAGAAGTGGTTAGGGGCAATCAGGAAGGCAGGCAGGTGAGCAGTTGGGAGCCAGCAGTCCTGGATTGTGAGAGGGATATTTGACTCCCCATTTAAATGGGCAGTAAGTCATATCTTGAAGAGTCCCAGATTGGAGAGGGTGCAGGCTGGGCTGAGGAACACCCCCCATGCACAAATTTTGTGCACCGGGCCTCTAGTATACAATATAAATGATAGCACAGGAGGACAGAAAGAAACCAGTTTTGTGGACAGAAGAGAATGACCATGGAGGTTTGGAAGAGATGATGAAGGGTTCAGTTGTTGAGTTGGAAGTGCTGGTGAGAAACTGGAACAGTTTCTGGTAGATAATATGGGATCCGGGACCTGAGCAAATGCTACCTGTGAGGCTTCATTGTGGGGTCAGGGGGGCAGTGGGAGCTCTAGGTCTCCAGACAGAAAGAGGAACTGGTCCTCGGTGCCTAGCCTATGGCTCTGGGCTAACTTGTAACCTGAATACTAAATGGAAGTTTTGATTACACTACAGGACACTGCTTGATATTAGGGATAGAAGGCAGGTTGGGAGCTCAGAATATCTTGGGGATATGGGAAGGTCCAGGAGGGACTTTCGTTTAGGGATGAGCTCAAGGGGATGGGCCAATGCATAGAGGTTGCAAGTTTTAGGGAATAAAATAAAAGGCAGTCCAGTCAGAGATGGTTGAATGCCTTCTTTGGACAGTATGTGAGTGGCAGAGGTGGAATCTTGGCAAGTGTCAGATTCAGGAAGGACCAGAGACCAGTTCTCTAGGTCTCTATTTTAGCCATTTCCAACCAGTTACTCTTTTATTTTTCTTTATTGATTAAAGTATTACATATGTGACCTTATTCTCCCATTGCCATCCCCCAATAGCCCTCTGCTCATGTCCTAACCCCTCTAGTGTCTGTGTCCATTGGTTATGCTCATATGCATGCATACAAGTCCTTTGGTTGATCTTGCTCTCTTCTCCCCACCCTTCCTTGCCCTCCCTCTGATGGATGTATGCTGAGACCAGTACTCTCAGTCCTACAATTTTGGGATGCTTCCTCCACCTCCCATTTTTTTTCTTGGAGCTCTAAACCAACAGATCCCAATATGGGAAGTAGTCAAGGAAGGAAAAAAATTTAAGGTCAAAATTTTTCCCACAAATGAGATCCAATTTCATTCTAGAGTATTTAAAAATTCAATTGCTTCAATGCCATCTCATTTTTAGATCATGGCCTCATAGAGGCCATCTGTACAGAAGTCAACATTGGGAGCAGGAGGGCCTCTCAATTTTTAGTGTTTGAGCAGATCTAATGGGTCGTCCCCCCCTCCCTCCCCCCACCCCACCACACACACACACACACACACACACACACACACACACACACACTTGCTCTGGATGTTAGCCCTGCCATGGAACACTTAGAAGTGAAACTCCAAAATTGTGTCATATTCATGGTAATTTCTACAGCAAGAGTGAGGTGTTTGGTGTAGATTTAGTGTCATCAATAACACAAATCTCTCTCATAGCACCTGTGAGCAGAGCTAGTTGATGATATAGTGAATTTATGACCTGGGAGATCATTTATTTCAAATAAAATTAGAAAACCCAAGCACTGCTTTGGGATTGTGGAAAACTTTAGTGTTCAATTCCCAAAGTTGAAATACTTGAAATATAGAAAGTGTCAATTCACAAAAAAAACAATGGATTAATCTGTACCTTTGAATTGGAGCCAGGAGAAAGAATACTGAAAACAGAGTAGTCACTCTTGGGAGATATTGCAAACTCAGTTTCTTGCTTCTAGAATATTTATATACCCACCTGGTTATAGAAAGCAACTGAGACATTTTTTCAGCTCATCATTTTGTAGTCAGCAATAGTGATACATAAAAATCTATAATAATAAAGTGTAATATGCTAATTGACCAAACGACCAAGCAGCAGAACGACTGTTCAGATGAACTTTTGGACAGAGGCAGCCAAGGCTGGGAAGGTGGGAAGCAGCCAGCCTGTGAGGGCCTACCCTTGCATGAATTTCATGCATCGGGCCTTTAGTAATAGGTGTAATTGAGAGTTTATCTCCCTGTGCTGAGGGCTATGTTTTTATGGAACTTTAATTTTGTTTAGTCCTTTGAAAAAAATATTTTTATTAATTTCAGAGAGGAAGGGAGAGGGAAAGAGTTAGACACATCAATGATGAGAGAGAATCATTGATTAGCTATCTCCTGCACACCCCACACTGTGGATGGAGCCCATGACTTGAGCATAAGCCCTGACTGGAAATCAAACCATGACCTCCTGGTTCATAGGTCTCTGCTGAACCACTAAGCCATACTGGCTGGGCTTAGTGTATCTAGTCTTCAATATGATTTTAGCTGGTGGCACAATTCCTCTTTTACAGATGAGAAAACAGAGAAGTTATATAACTTGCTCAAGACCACACAGCTGGTAGTGTAAGAGCTAGGTCCAGAACCAGGGTTATATATAGTTTTAAGGTCTGAGCTCTTCCCAAAATACTATTACACTTTCACAGAAATTGTTGTCAGAATGAAGCTCTTTTGAGGTGAATGTATACAAACTAAAAAACATAGAGACAAGAGAACACGATGGTAGCCATCTGGAAAGCATGACCTAAAAGGAAAAGTTAGAATTACCAAACTTATTTAAGTCAGTAAAAGAGCTACTTAAGAAAATAGCTTTCTTTAAATATTTGAGAGCTCTTGTGCATAAGACTGGCCATAGTCTGTGGAGTCAAAGGTAATAGGTGAAAGCTGAAAGAGGTATCTTTGACACAAAGGAGGGCAAAGATTTCTGAGAAAAACTTGTCCAGAGTTGACTCTTGGGAGGTGATTGCTTCTCAAGCATAGATTACTATATCATGTAGAAGTTCAGAGGGGGTGGTCTCTAATACATATTTTAATTCTGAGATATGTAAATGCCACTTCACAACCCCTTGGTATGAATGGGTATTAAAGCTCCTTCTCTTTGTGATGGGGGAATATGAGACAATGTGAAAAAATGCATTGAGTGCCTAAAGATACAAAAGTTTTGAAGACACCTGGTCAACAATTTCAGGATTGACTTATATTTATAGTTTTCATCATAGAAGATCATAAAAATTTCCATAATTGACTTTCTAAGACAGTCTGTTTCTGAATTTGAAGAAAACTATATTTTAGTTTTTGTAAGTCTAAAGTTATTTTAAAAATATATATTTTATTGATATCTTACAGAGAGGAAGGAGAGAGATAGAGAGCTAGAAACGTCGATGAGAGAGAAACATCAACCAGCCGCCTCCTGCACTACCGGGGATGTGCCCCCAACCAAAGTACATGCCCTTGACCGGAATGGAACCCGGGACCTTTCAGTCTGCAGATCGACGCTCTACCACTGAGCCAAACTGGTTTCAGCCTAAAGTTATTTTTAATGGATTTGGGAGTTCTTCTGACTAGATGTTTAATGGGTTACAGAGAACTGGGTGGGAGGTTTTCTGGGATGGTAATGGGTGTAATCAAGTTGTGACAGTATATTAGAAAGGACTCAAAATATAGGTAATTCATTGCAGACAAGAAGAATTTTCTCCATAAACTCTTAAGTAAGGTATATATAAATCAGTAGTGTGTGGAATTTTGATGTACTATCTTTGGATATATGTTAGAAAACTGCATTCAATTGTTTCTTTTTTCATTTTTATTGAATTTACTGGGGCAATTGGTTTATAACTATTTCTTTTTTTTTTCTCTCTCTTTTTTTTTTATTAATGTATTATCTGTATACATAGCTTATCATTGCCCCCCCCCCCAATATATGCCCTCCCTCCCCAGAGTTTTGTGTCCATTGGCTATTCTTATATGCAAGCATACCAGTCCTTTGGTTGATCTCTTATCTCCCCCAGATCTCCCTACCCCCCCCCCCCCCGCTGTCATTTGACAGACTGCCTGTTGTTTTACTGTCACTATATCAACCTTTCTGTTCATTCGTTTATAATGATCTTTAATATCCATAAATGAGTGAGGTCATGTAGTGTTTCTCTTTCATTGACTGGCTTATTTCACTCAGCATGATGCTCTCCAATTCCATCCAAGTTACTGCAAATGATGAGAATTCCTTCCTTTTTATGGCAGCATAGTATTCCATGGTGTAGATGTACCATAGTTTTCTGATCCATTCATCTGCTGACGGGCACCTAGGCTGTTTCCAAGTCCTAGCTATTGTAAATTGTGCTGCTATGAACATAGGGGTGCATATATCCTTTCTGATTGGTCTTTCTAGTTTCTTGGGGTATATTCCTAGTAGTGGGATTACTGGGTCAAATGGGAGTTCCATTTTCAGTTTTTTGAGGAAGCTCCATACTGTTTTCCACAGTGGTTGCACCAACCTACAATCCCACCAGCAGTGCACGAGGGTTCCTTTTTCTCCACAACCTCGCCAACATTTGTTGTTTGTTGTTTTGTTGATGTTGGCCATTCTGACAGGTGTGAGATGGTACCGCATTGTTGTTTTGATTTGCATCTCTCGGATAATTAGTGACTTGGAGCATGTTTTCATGTGCCTCTTGGCCTTCCTTCTGTCTTCTTTTGAGAGGATTCTATTTAGGTCCATTGCCCATTTTTTAATTGGCTCATTCATTTTCCTTTTATTGAGTTGTATAAGCTGTCTGTAGATGTTGGAGATTAAACCTTTATCAGTGATATCGTTTGCAAATATGTTCTCCCATACAGTGGGTTTTCTTGTTGTTTTGTTGATGGTTTCTTTTGATGTAAAAAAGCTTTTTATTTTGATGTAGTCCCATTTGTTTATTTTCTCTTTAGCTTCCATTGCCCTAGGGTTAGTATCAGTGAAGAAGTTCTTTAGGCATATGTCTGAGATTTTGCTGCCTGTGGATGCCTCTAGTATTTTTATGGTTTCCCGTCTTATGTTTAAGTCCTGTATCCATTTTGAGTTTATTTTTGTGTATGGTGTAAGTTGGTGATCTAGTTTCATTCTTTTGCATGTATGTGTCCAATTTTCCCAACACCATTTATTAAAAAGACTGTCTTGACTCCATTGTATGTTCGTGCCTCCTTTGTCAAATATTAATTGAGCATATTGATTTGGGTTGATGTCTGGATTCTCTAATCTATTCCATTGATCAATATGTCTGTTCTTGTGCCAGTACCAGGCTGTTTTGAGAACAGTTGCTTTGTAATACAGCTTGAAATCTGGTATTGAGATTCCTCCTACTTTACTCTTATTTCTTAAGATTGCTGAGGCTATTCGGGGTCTTTTATTGTTCCAAATGAATTTTTGGAGAGTTCTTTCTAGGTCTGTGAAGTATGTCCATGGTATTTTCATGGGGAGTGCATTGAACTTATATATTGCTTTGGGAAGTATGGACATTTTGATGATGTTGATTCTACCAATCCATGAACATGGTATGTTCTTCCATCTGTTTACATCTTTCTCTATTTCTTTTTTCAGTGTCCTGTAGTTTTCTGCATATAGGTCTTTTACCTCCTTGGTTAAGTTTATTCCTAGGTATCTTAATTTTTTTGGTGCGATGGTAAACGGGATTGCTTTTTTAGTCTCTGTTTCTGTAAGTTCACTATTGGTGTAGAGAAATGCCATTGATTTCTTGGCATTTATTTTGTATCCTGCTACATTGCCAAATTCATTTATTAAGTCTATTAGCTTTTTGATGGAGTCTCTTGGGTTTTTTATGTACAATATCATGTCATCTGCAAATAGTGACAGCTTTACTTCTTCTTTTCCGATTTTGATGCCTTTTATTTCCTCTTCTTGTCTAATTGCGATGGCGAGTACTTCCAGTACTATGTCAAAGAGGAGTGGTGAGAGTGGGCATCCCTGTCTTGTTCCTGTTCTTAGAGGGAATGGTTTTAGTTTTTGCCCATTGAGCATGATGTTGGCTGTGGGTTTATCATATATAGCTTTTATTATGTTGAGGTATGATCCTTGTACTCCCACCTTGTTGAGAGTTTTTATCAGGAAAGGGTGTTGGATTTTATCAAATGCCTTTTCTGCATCGATAGATATGACCATATGATTTTTATCTCTCAATTTGTTTATGTGATGTATCACGTTTATTGATTTGCGAATATTGTACCATCCTTGCATTCCTGGAATAAAACCTACTTGGTCATGGTGTATGATCTTCCTGATGTACTGCTGGAGCCGATTTGCTAGAATTTTGTTGAGGATTTTGGCATCTATGTTCATGAGGGATATTGGCCTGTAATTCTCTTTCATTGAGTTGTCTTTATCTGGTTTTGGTATTAGGGTGATGCTGGCTTCATAAAAGGAGTTTGGCAGTGTTCCTTCCTCTTGAATTTTTTGGAAAAGTCTGAGGAGGATAGGTTTTAGTTCTTCCTTGAATGTTTGGTAAAACTCTCCTGTGAAGCCATCTGGCCCTGGGCTTTTGTTTGCTGGAAGCTTTTTGATGACTGCTTCAATTTCTTCCCAAGTTACTGGTCTATTGAGATTTTTAGATTCTTCCTGATTGAGTTTTGGAAGGTTGTATTTTTCTAGGAATATGTCCATTTCCTCCAGGTTGTCCTGTTTGTTGGAATATAGTTGTTCATAGTATTTTGTAACAATCCTTTGTATTTCGGCGGGGTCTGTTGTTATTTCACCTCTTTCATTTCTAATTTTGTTTATTTGGGTCCTCTCTCTTTGTTTCTTGGTTAGCCTGGCTAGAGGCTCATCAATCTTGTTAATCCTTTCAAAGAACCAGCTCTTGGTTTTGTTGATCTTATGTATTGTGTCTTTGGTCTCTATGTCGTTAATCTCCGCTCTGATTTTTATTATTTCCTTCCTTCTGCTTACAGTGGGCCTTTCTTGCTGTTCTTTTTCTAACTGTTTGAGTTGTAGGGTAAGATAATTTGTTACCATTCTTTCTTGTTTTTTGCAATAGGCTTGTAGGGATATGAACTTCCCTCTCAAAACAGCTTTTACTGTGTCCCATAGATTTTGGATTGTTGTGTTTTCATTGTCATTAGTTGCCATGATGTTTTTGATTTCTTCCTTGATTTCTCTGGTAACCCAGTCTTTGTTCAATAGCATGCTATTTAGTCTCCATGTGTTTAATTTTTTTGGCTTATTATTATTGTAGTTGATTTCCAATTTTATGGCACTGTGATCTGAGAAAATGCTTGATAAGATTTCTATCTTCTTGAATTTGAAGAGACTTTGCCTATGTCCCAATATGTGGTCTATCTTTGAGAATGACCCGTGTGCACTTGAGAAGAATGTATATTCTGTGGCTTTGGGATGAAATGTTCTGAAGATGTCAATTAATTCCATCTGGTCTAATACGTCATTTAGAATTGACGTTTCTTTACTGATTTTTTGTTTAGATGATTTGTCCAGAGGTGACAATGGAGTATTAAAATCTCCTACTATGATAGCATTGCTATTAATCTGTCCCTTAATGTCCTCCAGCAGTTTCTTTATGTATTTGGGTGCTCCCAAATTGGGTGCATATATGTTTACCAGGGTTATTTCTTCTTGTTGGATTACACCCTTTAGTATTATGAAGTGGCCTTCCTTATCTCTTGTTATGTCCTTCACTTTGAGATCTAGTTTGTCAGATATAAGTATTGCTACCCCAGCTTTTTTTTCGTTTCCGTTTGCCTGGAAAATCTTTTTCCATCCTTTCACCTTCAGTCTGTGGGCGTCTGTTTTTCTGAGGTGGGTTTCTTGTAGACAGCAGATGAATGGGTTTTGCTTTCTTATCCATTCTGTTACCCTATGTCTTTTAATTGGAGCATTTAAACCATTTACATTTAAAGTAATTATTGAAAGGTAGGTATTTGATGCCATTTTTATTCTATCCCCCTGTGTTCCTTCTTCACTTCCTATTTCTTTATTATTACAGTAGACCCTTTAGCATTTCTTGCATTGCTGGTTTGGTGGAGATAAATTCCTTTAGTCTGTTTTTGTCAGTGAAGCTCCTGATTACACCTTCAATTTTGATTGACAGCCTTGCGGGGTACAGTATTCTTGGGTTCAGACCCTTCCTTTGCATGACTTTGTATATGTCATCCCATTCCCTTCTGGCCTGATGAGTTTCTGTTGAGAAATCAGTTGCTAGTCTGATGGGGTTTCCTTTATATGTAACTTTCTGTCTCTCTCTGGCTGCTTTTAAGATTCTGGTTTTGTCGATGTTTTTTGCCAGTTTAATTATAATGTGTCTGGGTGTTGATCTTTGGGGGTTCATTTTGTTGGGGACCCTTCGAGCATCTTGGATTTGTGTTGGTTTTTTCTTCTCTATCTCAGGAAAGTTTTCTGTCATTATTTCTTGAAATACTTTTTCCATATCTTGCTCAGTTTCCTTTCCTTCTGGAACCCCTATTATTCTAATATTGTTTTGTTTTGTATTGTCCCAAAGCTCCCTTAGGCTCTCCTCCTGTTTTTTAATTTTTTTTTCTAGCAACTGCTGTAATTGGGTATTTTTTTCCATTTTGTCTTCTAGCTCACTGATGCGGTCTTCTGCTTCATCTAGTCTACTCTTGATGCTTTCTATTGAGTTCTTCATAGTAGCGATGTCATTTTTCATTTCTTCTTGGGTCACCTTCATTTCCTCTTGGGTCACCTTCATTTCCTCTTGGGTCTTCTTCATTTCCTCTTGGGTCTTATTCATATTGTCAAATTTGTCTTCCATTCTTTTTAGCCAACTTATGATCATTACTCTGAATTCTTGCTCTGGTAGGTTGCTTGCCTCTAACTCGTTTACTTCATTTTCTGGTGATGGTTGATTTTCTTTCACAGGCGGGTTGTTTCTTAGTCTCCCCATGCTCTCTCTTTATAGGGTGCCTGGTAACGTAGTTCTCTCCCTCCTGCTTTGATTTAAAGGCACAAAATACAACACAACCAGGTACAACACACAAGGCACTGGACAGAAATGTGTTTGCAATATTAATATCCTCCAATAAAGGTGTCTAGAACCCAGATAACAAGAACATACAATCCAATAAAAAGAATAAGCAAACCAATCTTACACACACACAAAAAAGCATAAACCTTTGATATAGTTAGCATTCAACATACAACAACAAAGGGGTAGAGATAAGGCTTTTTTTTTTTTTGGTGGGGGGGCAGTGGCAAGGTAGGTGTGAATGGGATTGGAGCAGGGGGTTGGGAATTATATATACACAGGACAGGTGAAAATTTTGGAGAGGGTAAACAGAAAGAGTAAGGAAAATCTATAGCAGTAAAGGGTTAAGATAAGCCGGACACCAAAGGTAAAGGGTTAGGAATAGAGAGATGTCATAAAGGTAGGTTTGAGATAGAATAGAGCGTTGGAGAAGGCAAGGTATAAATAGTTTTTAGAATAGTAATCCCGCAGGAGGAAATAGAGAAAAAAGGAAATAGAGGAAAAAGGAAAAAAAAATAGAAAGCAAAAAAAAAGGATTATAATATGACACTTAAAAAGTAGTAATAAAAATAAACAAAAGAAAATAAGATAAAAAAGATAAAAAAGGTAAAATAGTAGTAGTAATAATGTTGATTACCTATAAAAATGAATTAATTAAAAAGGTAAAATCTAGTGATGGCAGATGAAAAAAAATTTCTTGAGTAAACTTTGCAATTAAAGTAGGTAAAAAACAAAAATTCAACAGTTAAAAAAATAAAAATTGAAAATTAAAAATTAAACAAAATTTGCAGTAATGAAGGTCATTCACTTTCTGTGTTGCTATGTCTTGCACGCCTGTTCCCAGTCTGGGCGGTAGTGGCAGTTCACTGTGTTTCACCGTTCCTCCGTGTTGATTTCAAGACCTGATTTTTAAGCCAATCTAGAGACCCTATGTGCTTTAGCCTCTGGGTGGCAGTGTTTCTGGATGACTTCCAGGACTCTAAAGGCTTTCTATCTTTTTCCCCCTTCTCTGTGTCTTTGATGGCTGGGGGTGGGGCGGTCCGGAGCTGGCTGCACTCCCCTGTAATTCTGCGGCTACTTCTTGGACTCAGATCCAGCTGTGCTGCTCCTTAGATATCCCTAGTCTTAGGAGCCCTGTCCACAGACAGGCGCGCCTCCAGCTGAGAAGTAAATCCACGACCAGTCCCTCAGCCTCTGTGCGCCGCGCGCGCTGGTGCGCAGGGGGGGGGGGTGTTGCTGCGCCGAGTTCCACTCGGTCAGAACTACCGGTCCCAGTCCCTCAGCCTCTGTGCGCCGCGCGCGCTGGTGCGCAGGGGGGGGGGGGGGTGTTGCTGCGCCGAGTGGAACTCAGTCAGAACTACCGGTCCGAGGGGAACTCACCCACCGGATCGCTGCGAAATCTGAGCTCCTCTGAGATCAAGGGTTCGCGCCGACTATGTTCATTTGGTGTTCCTTGGGGCTGGGGATAATCAGGCCTCCGACACTCGAACCTCCTCCCTTCCAAGATGGCAAGATTTCCCGTCCGCGCCGGCAAGTATCTCCGGTAAGGGACCCAGCTGTGGGTGGTCAGCTGTTGGTGGCTCCCTAATCAGCAAACCCCAAATTTCCTCTGGTGTTTGCTAGTCTCCTGGCTTGTTGACGAGCACTCCTAGCGCGATCCTCAGCTGCTTTCTCTCTCTTCCTCGGGACAAGACTCAGAAACCGCCCATCTGCTCTTCCGCCATTTTCTCCTCCTATAACTATTTCTTAATTGGATGTTATGATCACCACATTTTTCAAAGACTAAAAGAATGACACCCTGAAGAATTCTTAAAAGGTCTTGGCAAAAAGTCAGGTTTAATTAGACTATGGGTACTGTATACTTTTGATTCATGATTTTATTAGACCAAGAAAACTAGCCATGGCCTTTCTCTGGAAGAGCTGGGGGTACGGGGTTGGGGACATGTTAACTCTCATGACACATTTATTTATTAATTTCACAAGCACTTTTAATTGTTATGACTTGATCCATTGACTCCTGTGATCACATATTCATTTTTTTTTTTTTTGGTTATTCTCTTCAGTTCCTCATGTCTCCCCTGTGCTGAGGTTTCCAGATAAATGGATCACTCTTGTTTCCAGATGTCGGTGGCTACTATTTCTTTTTTCTTAGACAGAATGTCATTTTGGGATTGGCCTGCCCCTAATCCCCATCCCAGGGCACTCCTGTCCATTGCTATAGGGAAACCATTGATGGTCCAGGTTCTTGCACGGGTCAGATGATATCCCTCTGAGGGGCCCAAAGGTAACCACTCAACATTCAGCTTTTCTGTTGAATCCGAGCCACCAACATGCGCAAGCATGGGGATTTCACTCTAATGCTCTCCTTGCTTTTCCTTGCCAGTGAGATAGAATCTTGATGAGAGATTAATTCTTTAATCTAATCAAGGTGGCCCGCTTTAACAGCTCACACAAACTTCAAGGATCAAAAGTTAGGTGTGGAATGGCCTTGGGTTCATTCCATACAGCGGTGCTCCACCTCTTCCTCAGTGATTGGTTTGGTCACCAATTCATGTAGACGTTGATTATTTAATGAGAGGTCTGCTTTGCTCTATCCCTTCACCTCTACTTACACAAAAGCACTTACAGAGTATACAAAATAGCTACACATGTATCTACTACTCACATAATAGGGGATCATTTGGGTATACTTTTCATAAATAAAAAGAAATTCTTTAAGGTGACTAGGTTTCCGTACAAAGAGCATAGAAGAAATTGGCATAAATGTAAATAGCTCCTTCAAAAGGTATCACACTTATGTTAGTTTTAAATATTTTACATGTATGGAGCCAATAATAATGTCATTGGACATTTATTTACTGAGTACTCTCTATAGGCCCAGTAATAAATATTTTACTTACATTAAAGCCTTACAACTATTTGTCATGCATACTACTTTCCCCATTTTACAGATGAGAAATCTATTTACAGAGGTTAAAAGGCACAGCTAATATCAGATCAGGAGTTGAAACCAGGTTGCAAGATTTCATTTCTGTGCCTTAACCATCATGCAGGATGCCTTGATTACCCAACTGCTGAGTTTTTAATGTGTGCCAGTCTCACACATAGCTTTATTTTTTATAAAAGGCCTTATAGTGATACCTTCTCAGAGTCCTTGTGTATCTGGAGATGGCTTCCTGCTGATTCCACAAATGAAAGACAACTTGGCCATGTGAAATTTGTGGAATCACTTCTTTCTCAGAGAACTCCGGTTATTGTCTTGGGCATTTGCTGCCGAGAAGTCCAAGGTGACTTTAATACTTGTTTCTTTGCAGTTGTGTTCCGTTACCTCCTACTCTGCCTGATGCTTGCAGAAATTACTTATTTTCTCTTTGTTGTTAATTTTTCTTTTTCTTTTCTTTTGCCAGGATATATTTAGGCAATGCAGTGAATGCTTTCAACCTGTTATTGCAGATTTTCTTTTTAGCTCAAGGAAAATTTTCACTTGATTTCTTCTTCTTTTTTATGAAAAGAATCTGGAATACTTATTATCTCTGTGTTATATCTCCATTCTTGTTTCTGCATGACCATTTTCCTCTCTCTAGTGGTTTGCATCTGTCATCTTTCTCTTCATCTTGGGCAGATTTTCAAGTTTGCCTTCCTTGTTGATGACTTCATTTTCTTTGTGTCAGTTCTGCTGTTCACTATCTCCTAAATGGAATTTTCATCTGATATGTTAATCTGAATGTGCTTGCATTTTCTCTTTCTTCATTTATTCTCCCCCCCCTCTATACTGTTGTTTTAACCTCAGTTTGTTCTCTTGATAGCATTCTCTGTACTGTATTTGTATTGTACAGGCAGTCCCTGGTAGATCATTGGAGAAAGAGCGATGGTGGTGGTTATGGTTGAGATGGGAGCAGCATTGCCTCACTTAGAAAACATCCCATGTTGACAAGAGTAAGAGGGTTAGGACAAGACCAAAAATGGAAACACACATACCTTCTGTCTAAATTTTTAAGAGCAATAAATCAGACTTAAGAACATGTTAAATCAAAGATGTTTTATCCTCTTGTCTTGACTAATATACCTTCATAATGTCAAAACTGAAAAACATGTTCAAAGTTGTGGTTTTATATGACTAAATGCTGGAAAAATGTAACTGAATTTCATGATTATTGCACATCTGGGTATTCCATTGATAAGTGTCTGATGAGTATAAAATGAAGACATATAATTTATTATGCATTCCATAATTTTTTTTCTTGCCTTAAATTAATTAAAAGTACAAATTGTCTTTGTAATAAAGATGTTCATATTTTTGTTCTTTTGAGAATAATGGTCAGAATTAAAACATGTAATTGTATTCAGAATATTCAAAACTGGATTGTATTTTGATTAAAAAAATAAATATTACAAGATAAAAATTTTAATTATTTAGATTTTAAAGTTATTATTTCTAAAAGTTCAAAAGTATCCACTAGATAAAATATAAAGTATAAGTTATAAATAACAAATATGAAATTTTAATATAATTATTTAAATAAAACACTTTCAAAATTTAATTGTTGAAAAAATTACATTTAATTTTTCAAAAATTTAGGCCTACCCACGCACAACTCATAAATTGTTAATATTGTATAATATTCCTCAGTTTCCATGTGGACATGTAGCAAATAAAAGATGAACAGGGATATAGAAACCAAGCTGATGATTGCCAAAAGCAAGAAGGAGGGGGAGAAATGGGAATAAAATAAAAGAGAAGAAAAAGATGAACGGGGAAATGGATGCCTGTTTTTTTAAAATTTAATTTTATTTTTATCAGAACAGGACACTTCATTATGCAAGATAATATTGCGTTAAATGCCATTGCAAAGGAAAATGACATTATTCATTTGTTTCTTTCTTTACTTAACTGCCCAGCTGCCTACGTCTTCCCTGCCCTTCCAAGCTTTGCCCATCTTCGATGCAAACAGAGCCATACGTCACAAGCCACCATGCCATTCAAAGAAAATTGATTTCTGTTTCAAGGACACAGGGCAAGAGCTGTAAAGAGTTTCTAGGGAGCTGGTATACTGTGATTTATGGGCAAATCCCCAGTAAGGAGTTACCATGGGTGTTACTGTATAAATTATTTTAATGTGTTTGTGATATGCAGGCCCAGGGCAGGCTCTCAGGGAGGTACTGATTCTATTTTCCTTGGCTGGGAGAGTAATGGGTTTCTGAGTTAGCAGCAGACATCAGAGGAGTCAGGAGGCATCTTGCTACCTTTGGGGAGGTTTTCTGTGTGAATCTATCATTACTGTGTCCAGGGGGAAAAGATTATATCCGACAAAAGAAACAAACATTTGGCAGAGACACAGGAATAAGCCCTGAACATTTGTTAGGTTGTTAATTTAGGAGTAGACATTCTTTAAAGACACAATGTTGGGTGTGTGTTTTTTTTTTTTCACAGCAAAAAATATGAATGGCTATAGATCTAATGTCTCCTATATACTCTACTGTTCTAGAATGAAGAATCCCCAAAAATCTAATATTGAAATTATTTCTTATTGCCAAACAATGATCTTCAGATGTTACTTTAACTCTAAAAAATAGCAGGAAATTAAAATGTGAAGGCACTAAATAGCCTTTAGAGAACCAAAAGAGTCAGTAATCAAGATTGTTAGGAGCCTATGTAAATACTGAGAGAATACCTCTATTTAGAGGACAGTGGCCAATCAGAAATAATCACAAGTTTCAATGTGTTGATTTTATGTGTATTTTTCAGTTTACAGTTTCTTACATATGGTACATACATAAGATAAGAAGTTGCTTTTAATTTAGTTCTGACTTAACTGATGTTTTATGCAAATGATTTCATACAATGGACTTTCTTTTTTTTAAAAAATATATATATTTATTGATTTTTTACAGAGAGTAAGGGAGAGGGATAGAGAGTTAGAAACATCAATGAGAGAGAAACCACAACCAAGGTACATGCCCTTGACCGGAATCGAACCCAGGACCCTTCAGTCTGCAGGCCAACACTATCCACTGAGCCAAACCTGTTTCGACCAATAGACTTTCTTAAGTGACAGTCTTCATGGTACAGAATATGCCAGTCAGTCATTGACTGTGGCCTGAATTTCCACTGCAAACAGAAAGCAAGGGTATTGTGGTCAATTACTGGTCAATAGGAGATTGTAATTTATTCATTTATTTATGATTCAGAGAGAGAGGAAGGGGGAAAGAAAAAAAAGAGAGAGAGAAGAAAGAAGAAGAAGGAGAAGAAGAAGAAGAAGAAGAAGAAGAAGAAGAAGAAGAAGAAGAAGAAGAAGAAGAAGAGAGAGAGAAAGAGAGAGAGAGAGAGAGAGAGAGAGAGAGAGAGAGAGAGAGAGAGAGAGAACCTTGGTGCATCGGGACTATACTCCACCCAACTAAGCTATTCAGCCAGGGCAAGATATTTTAGTAATATGGATGCAGTGACCAAAATGCTTAAAAGTCCAGAGCATAATTTTATAAACCATCCATATTAAAGATCTTCAGAAAAAAGTACTTAATATTATTTTTCTTTTTTGCAAGAAAAAGCCTTAGAACTTTGTTAAGTGATCAATACTATGTAGTTTTCTTCCTTCTCATTTTTCTTACATACTTATTAAACATCTCAGACTTTTAAAAATATACTTGAGATTTCAATCGTCAAAGAAATAAGACTGAGATACAGATTATTAGACTAATAAACATACAAACCCTTCATTTTGAAATAAGACAGCAAATTCTACTGTTTTTCTTGGGCACTTTAACAGATGAAATGATTTGGCCATCTCAGCAGGCTTTGGAATTCATGAAATGGACTCTAATTGTTTTCATGATTGAAAATTGATCTAATTTTTTATTGTTTTCACTTATATTATGATTTAGGACTTTTCTAAGATAAATCACCCTCATGTTTAATTTTTTCTCTTTGAGATGACTACTTCACACAGATTTTTTTTTTTGGTATCACTTTCTTTTTCAAGGAGTGTACTGTATAATCACCGAACTCCTCTATAATTACATGGCAAAGACTATGTAAATACGTAATTATGTTCATGCAGATTACTTGATAATTATACTTCCAGTTACCAAGTAATGAACAGAATAATCATCATGCAACTTGCAGCTCTTAGATTTTCAGCTTGGTCTTTGTTTTAAAAAAGGAGAGAACTAGATAATTATTCTATGGTTACATGGCACTTACATTGTCAACAGTCATATATTTACGTTGCTATTACATGGTTATTTTTTACCTTGAGAAATAAAGTGCTACTGCCTTTCACAGAAGTCCTTTCCTTCTCTTTTCATGCCTCGGGCTGGTAAATAGCAAAGCTGAGCTTCGCTTTTGTATAAACTTTAATACACGGGGCGGCGCTGAACAAGAACTGCAAAGGTCTCTGACTTATCTCCGCCAGGACAAAAGTAAAAAGAGGAGAAAAAACTATAGACTAACTTTTATCGGGGAAACACATAGTTATTAATCCTAAATCCAGAACACTCATTTCCTAACCAACAAAGGTTTTCTGTTTGCTTGGTTAGCTTATCCACGGTGCCATTTAACCCCAGTTCCCTCTGTCTGGAGTGCATTTCCCCCATTATTCCACGAACCAGCTCTACTGCCTGCATGTGGGCACGTTATTCCCAAACCCTTGTGTGCATCCAATGCCCCTTCCTCTAATCCCATGTACATACCTTTAAGATAGCACTGTTTCTGTTTTTTTTTCCTAGTAAGTCTTTATTCAATGTTCAGAATAAAAACACACTAAGGGCTCTGTCTGCTCTTCATCTCACCCCCAGATTCCAGCACAGAGCATAAATATAAGTAGTTTATGAATAAGTTTTAGTTAAGAAATGTTTGCAGTATTTTTAAATTGAATGTGGGGGGGGGGTGGCGTTGGTTAATAGGATTATGTAGGTTTCAAGTGTACATTTCTGTGACACATGATCTGTATATTTCATTGTGTGCCCACCATCCAAAGTCAAATCATCTTCTGCCACTGGATATTTGCTCCCCTTCACCCTTTACTACCCCCCCACCCACTTCCCTCTGGTAACCACTATACTGTTGTCTGTGTCTATGAGTTTTGGTTAAATAAATTAATTAAAAGATAAATGCATATAGAGAAAAAATAGATGCATAATATACTAGTTCTATATAACTGCTTAATGGATTTCCAAATCGTTATGTTTTGATCTGGCCATGTGTGGAGGCAATGATAAACAACACTTTTGACAATTTTGTACAGTGATGTTTAATTTTTTTTTCATGGCATGCTTTGTCTTTGACTTTGGGAGTTTGATGAAATTTCAAATAAAAGTCTATGGCATTAGGTCTATGCATTCATAGCACTGATCTGACATTTACTTAACACACATTATATTCAATGCACTGGATATTTTTGCTTTAATAATTAAACTCACTACTCATGGGGAAAAGAACATTCATTTTAAAATGAATTATAATATAAAGCGGAATAAAACTATAATACAAAGCAATGGAACAATGAGTGCTCCTTTCCTTATGATTTCAAGTAATTATATATTTCAGTGGCTACTTTTACTTTTCCAGAGAAAATTGGTCCATGTCTGCTCAAATAACTTAACCTTTCATTTTGCGTGTCGAGAATTTATAATTAACTTGCAAATTCAAAAAGTTACAAAACATACTATTGTGTTTCAAGCATTAAAGAAAAGAGTCATTTCTTTTTTTGTTCTTCTTCAGAGAATGTGAACTTCTAAAAAAAATCTCTACAGGTCTTGAAGAATAATTTTATATTATTACTAGAGGCCTGGTGCCTGAAATTTGTGCATGGGGGTGGGAGGGTGGAGGGAGGGAGGAGGTTCCTCAGCTCAGTCTGTCCCTCAGGGAGCAGGCCTAAGCCACAGTCTTGCCTCCCTCTGTGGAAGGCAACCAGGCTGATCAAGGGAAGGAGTCATCCCCATCACCCTGCTGCTGCTGCCACTGCTGGCTACCACAGCTGCCAAGGTGTTTGAATCAATGTGGACATGAGTTCCTTAGCCATGAAAAAAATGACAACTTTCTTTAGGCATTTTCAAGATGTGTCTTTCATGACATTTCTTTTCTTTTCTTTTCTTTTCTTTTCTTTTCTTTTCTTTTCTTTTCTTTTCTTTTCTTTTCTTTTCTTTTCTTTTCTTTTCTTTTCTTTTCTTTTCTTTTCTTTCTTTTCTCTTTTCTTTCTTTCTTTCTTTCTTTCTTTCTTTCTTTCTTTCTTTCTTTCTTTCTTTCTTCCTTCCTTCCTTCCTTCCTTCCTTCCTTCCTTCCTTCCTTTCTTTCTTTCTTTCTTTCTTTTCCTCACCTGAGGATATCTTTTCTATTGATTTTTAGAGAGTGTGGAAGAGAGAGGGAAAGACAGAGAGAAACATCAATATGAGAGGGACACTTTGACTGGTTGCCTTCTGCACATGAGCCCTGGCCAGAGAGGAGCCTGCAACCTTGGCACATGCCCTTGATCAGAATTGAGCCCGGGCCCTGTGTTTAGCAGGCCAAGGCTCTATCCACCGAGCCAAACCGTCTAGAGCAGGATATGACATTTCTTAGCCCTCCAGCAGCAGACCTTCGTTTTTTCCTCCAGGAATGAGATGGAAAAACCTTAGATCATCTTCTTGAATTCTTATTACCCAAGTTATTAAGAACACTGCCAGTGGCGTAAAGAGAGCTTACCAATGAGCAGTCATTAAAGGTGTTTCCTCTGCAGCTCATGTGCAGAGGTGGGACTGCTGGCAAGCCACGGCTGGCACCACCTCATCCCTGTCTTCGGGTCTGTTCAAGCCCCTACCACGGCTTGGGCAGGGCCCCCCAGCTCTGTTCAAGCCTCCACTGTGGCTTGGGCAGCCCCCTCTCCCCCCAACTCCGCTCCAGGCCTGCTCAAGCCTCTGCTGTGGCTTGGGCAGGGTCCTCCAACTTTACTCAAGCCTCCACTGAAGCTTGGGCAGTCCCCCCATTCCCCGACTCTGCTCTGGACCTGCTTAAGCTTCTGCCATGGCTTGGACAGGGCCCCCTAGCTCCACTCAAACCTCTGCTGTGGCTTGGGCAGGGCCTCAAAGCAAGTATTCTGCCTGGTCACTGCCTGCTCTCAGCGGCTGCCCCCTCTGCCCTCCAGGCCTGGGAGACACTGGCGGGGCGGAAAGAAATGGGTGCCACCATCTTGTGGCTATGGGTGCTGCCATCTTTGTGATGGAGTGATGGTTAATTTGCATATTACCATTTTATAAGATAGAATAATTTGATGACCATTTTGAATTTATATGAACCTTTCTAGAATCTTTTCATTGAAATATTAACTCACATTTATTAATGGCATTTATAGATGTCAAAAGATTTTATTATTTCATATTGAAAATTATCAGGTTGAAAATAAACTAAATCCAATTATTTGTGCCTGGGTCAAAAGACAGAAGAAAAAATTCAAATGGACATGAAAATTTAGTATACAAAGCTTGCATTTAAATAATCAGAGATAAACAGCCACCTGGAAAATATTATAACTAGATCTCTATGTCACTTATTACAGCGATAGAAATTAAAGATATTCTAAATATTAAATTTAAAACATAAAAATATAAAATAACTGAAAAGAAACATGGGAAGAAACTAATATTAATGTGAAAAAGTTGTTAACTATATTTTAACAATTTATTCATAGAATAAAGTAATTTTCTCATTATATAAAACTCACTAAAAAGATGAGCCATCTGAAGAGCAAAATAATTAAACAGATATTTGACAGAGAAAACACACACAAGCATATAGACAGCCTGTCAAAATGCAAAAAGATGCTTTGAAACCAGCCATAGTTTATATATATATATATATATATATATATATATATATATATATATATATACCAAGTGAATGAGATAACATGCTTTATGGTGAGAGTATGGATCATCTGGTCCTGAACACTGTGGAGTGTGTTGTGATTGGAATGATCCTCATAGCATGTCGGTTTGTGAGTAGTGAGCCTTGTTACTTGACATCTAATTTCCAAGGAGAAGAAGCAGGCAGCTAGCTTCCTCCAAAGCTTTAGCCCAGAACAGTTGTTGATGTTCTCTGCAATTTTCAGTTGGTTAAAGCAGTGACAGGGCCTGCCAGACTCAAGGGGATAGAAAAGCATCCACCTGTGTATGGGAGGGGAGCAAATAATTTGCAGCCATCTTTAAATCCTCTCTCTCACTCTTTGTTTACATATATTTATGCAGGGTGGGGCTCAAGTAGGTTTACAGTTGTGAGTATTCAGAGTTTATTCTTGTACTGTTATCTGTTAATTATTGCACTGTTTTTCAGATGAACAACTGCAAACCTCCTTTTGCTGCACCCTGTACTTACATTAGTTCTATTTAACAATTTGACCAGTGACTGCCTTTGGGCAAAGACACTGGGAAACAAGAGATTTGAGAATGGAGGGCTACCTAATTTTCACTTTATTTCAGTCTATACTCTTTTAATACTTTAAAAAATATACATGCAGCCAAAATCAGTTTGGCTCAATGGATAGAGCGTTGGCCTGAGGACTGAAAGGTCCCGGGTTCCATTCCGGTCAAGGGCATGTACCTTGGTTGCGGGCACATCCCCAGTAGAGGGTGTGCAAGAGGCAGCTAATCAATGATTCTCTCTCATTGATGTTTCTAATTCTCTATCTCTAACTCTTCCTGTCTGTAAAAAATCAATAATATATATATTAAAGAAAGTAAAACAATTGGTATCTTTCCATTCAAAAACTTACATAAAATATGTTGGAAATATAAAATTAAAAATATATATACATGCATTAATCTTGTTAATTTTTAGAAAAAGATAAGTTAATTTATATGTGCCAACATGGAAACATCTCCAAAGATGCACTATAAAGTAAAAGAGCAAAGTAAAGTGCAGGATACTATATATAGAATTTTTATGTTTATCAACATATGGATGCTGACACCCCTTGTGTGTATGCTTGTGTGTATGTGTGTGTGTGTATAATAGTGTAACACACCTAACATACACACTAATATGCCAACGTCCTAGGCAAAAGTGTGTGGGAAAATAGGTAGACAAATGAGAAAAGTGTTCTCAGTTGAAATTAGTACCAACATGTAGGCAGTGGGTTAAGTCCTCACCATGCAGATTTTTTACTATCTTTATCAAAACCCTTGCCAGGCTGCAAAGATCAGTGAGCCTTTATCTTCTTGTGGTGTGTTGCTCTGTGCACACCATGGAGGCTGATAAGAACGCAGAACCCGGCTGGCTCAGAGCCACAGCTCATTTAGAACACAGGGAGATAGCACACAGATACACTTGGGTACTTTCTACAAAAATGATAAGCCTCTTATCTCCATTACTGAGAATTTTAACTTCTATCTTCAAGTTAATTCTTTAGTCTGCTTCTGGTTTAAGAAGTGAATTCAGGTCTATAACAGATTCCTGAGAAATCTAGGTTGTAAAATCCAGTAATGAGTAAGACCTTCTCACCCTGTAAATCCATGTCTACAGACGACAAATGGGCACTGAGAGGAATCCAATTTGCTGAATCAACTTGTGGTTGCTCTTTCCCTTCACCATTGGTGGTACTAAATGCTGAAGTAGTATCTTTGGTTTTAGATCGAAGATTAAAGATCGGTATATTGCTCTTACCCTAAGTCACAAAGCTCTGTTGCTTCTGAAGGCCAGTGGAAACCCTCTAAGTGTGTAGTTTAAAGCCCGAGCAAAGAGTAAATCTCAACAATGGGCAACTGTTCTCTGAATTTTCTGCCACTGAGGGACCCAACAGTCCCCACTTCTCTCACTGTCATTTAGCACTATTTTTGCCTCTTCCTCCTCCATTGTGGCTCTTGCCTATGGCAGTTCTAAAGTTATTGTTCCTATGGAACCTTCAAATGCTGAGGAATGAGAGGAACATCTCATTCCTTTGAGGAGCTCAGGGTAAGAAACAGGTATTATTAGAGCTTCTCATAACACAAATTGTGTAAGATGGGATATGTATTTTATAGCTTCATGAGATTTTTTTCTCTGGCTTTGGCTCCCTCAAACTATTCAATAAATGCTTATGTGTGATATAGGAAATATGCTAATATGCTACAGAACCTTAGAAAAGGTGGAAATATCTTAGAATGTTAATGTCAAAATTCTTGGCCAGCGATTTTCATGGGCCAGTGAGTCTGTTAATTCTCCTATGATTATGTGAAAACTATGCATTTGTGATTTCATGTGACTGTTTGAAGAGAAAATTGCTAACTTTTATTAACTTTTCAAAGGGGACAGTTGCCCCATAAGAGGTTAAAAGCATTCAGCTGTTAAGTATTTTATACTTCATCATAATTTTTGTTCAAGTGAAATAAAAGACTGAAGTACTTGGACAAAGTCCTCTACACAAATAAATTTTTAATACTTAGGTACAAAGTGCTGTGCACATTTGTGTGTGTGTGTGTGTGTGTGTGTGTGTGTGTGTGTGTTAGTAAAATAAAATAATTTGTGTGTGTGTGTGCAATTCAGTTATGTACAATAAGTGTTATAACTTGCTGTAGGAGCTACTAAGTGCTATTACTGTTATTGGTAGTTGAACTAGTTGACATTACTGGATTAAATGTCTATTAAAAGAAATTGATGACTTTATACATAACAATTTTAATGCTAGAAGAAACCCAAAGGTGAATCATTCAGGTCAGACTAGGTTATGCTGTCATAACCAAATATCACCAGTACTTAGTGGCTTGAAACAAAAGCAATGCTTTTTCTTCTTTTTACTACTGATTCTACACAT
This sequence comes from Vespertilio murinus, assembly GCA_963924515.1. Lineage (NCBI taxonomy): Eukaryota > Metazoa > Chordata > Mammalia > Chiroptera > Vespertilionidae > Vespertilio > Vespertilio murinus. The sequence continues at coordinate 31,793,235 of OZ004707.1, forward strand.
CAATTCTGAGACATCAGGGGCTATGCTGAAACATTATTTCCACTCAAGGATACAGACTGATGGCAGCTTCTGAAACTACCTGGAAGGTTGCTTATTACTGTGACAGTGGAAAGGAACCAGCAAATCGCACGCTAACTCTTAAAGTTTTCTGCCTCGAAGTGACACATGTCACATGTGCTTACATCTGTTGTCATGTCAGTGACATGGCCATTGCCTAATTTCAGGAGAATGGGAGATAAACTCCTCTCTATCCTGTGTCCCGAGGGGAATGTTTGGAATATTTCTGAGCAGTGGAATGACTGTCATCCTGAGGAGTTATTATTTTTGTTTGTTTTATAAATGGGCTAGCCACGGATCAGAGTTTGAGTAACACGGATGAGGTCAATACCTGGAATTTGGTCAACGTGCTGCTTAATGAAGACAGACATTACTTAAATTTTTAAAATTGATTTGAGAAAGGGATAGGTGGGTGAGAGGCAGAGAAGAAGAGAAATTGAGATAGAGAGAGATAATACAGAGAAAAATGAGAGAGTGAGAGAGGAGAGAGAGAGAGAGAGAAAGAGAGAGAGAGAAACATTTATTATTTTTGTTTCACTTAACCAACTAAGCTACTAGGCAAGGGTGACAGCTGTTACTATTAAGAAATAATTATTCAAAAATATAAAAGAAATATCAAATTTAGCATGGACTAAATGATTTTAATTATTTTTATTCAAGAGGTCATTAAATTGTTCAGATTTCTAAGGTAACAATAATTTATAAGTGCTGGAGCGTAGAGTAAGGCACCCAGGACATATGAGTGTTGAATTCTTTTTTCCTCCCCACCCCCCCAGCTGGTCCTGCAGACTCACGCAGTCCCCTAACTTGCCTGAGTCTCGGTTTCCTCTCTCAGGTGCGGTTGTTGGGTTCACTGCACCCCCTTTCTGCACTGACAAGCTGTGCACTAAGTCCAGGGTTTGGCTGCCAATCAGCCCTGACTTCTAATTCTCCTTTTTCTGTTTTGATAGATGAACCTGATATCCAGCAAGCAGGTGAGTGACTCAGGTTCATTTGCAATTCTAACATCACTTTATAGAACTTCAGTTTTTAAAAATCTCAAATAATTGAAAGTATTCTCAAAAGCTTCCCCACTCCTCAAAATAACCCTTCTAGTGATTTTTATAAATGCATGCAACACAAAGCTGTTGTGTTTTGAAAATATTTAAAGTCACTATTGAAAAATAATATAAAGTCAGCCGAAACCGGTTTGGCTCAGTGGTAAAGCGCCGGTCTGCGGACTGAAAGGTCCCCGGTTCGATTCCGGTTGAGGGCATGTACATTGGTTGCGGGCACATCCCCGGTAGGGGGTGTGCAAGAGGCAGCTGGTCGATGTTTCTCTCTCATTGACGTTTCTAGCTCTCTATCTCTCTCCCTTCCTCTGTAAAATATCAATAAAATATATTTTTTTAAAAAAGAAAAATAATATAAAGTCACTATTGAAAAAATTGTCACTATTGAAAAAATGATAAGAAATTCCTGACTATCTTATGATGTAGAAGCACCAAATTGGGTGTCATGGTGTTGTGAAGATATATTGGTCACTTTTCTACTGGTAAGGGTCCTGGTTTATCCTAGAAAAACTAAGAAAAAGTTATGGAGTTATTGATTGCTTCAGGAAAATAAAGCATTGACAAAATACCAAGTCCTTTGACCAAAATTTTTGAGATTTATTATAAAATGAAAGTAAATCTGAAATACACTTAGTTGTGTATACATAGCTTCAGTTTTCACAGAGAATAGTTTACACAGATATAGAAACAAAATAGTGGTAACACATTAGAGCAAATGTTGTTCTGCACTTGGATTATATTTAAGTAAAAATCCAAGAAGTGTGTAGTTCAGAATTACTTTTGTCCTTTCCATACTCCTTTGCATCAAGACTCTCTATTAAGTCAGTACTGGTGTTAGCTGATTTCTCCTGCTTTATTTGGAATAAATAGTGAGTCTCTTCTTTCGTCCCATTTTCCTGCATTAAAGTGTTAGCAAAGGAGCCTCAGCTTCAGCCCTCATCTCTTGGCAAGAGGTCAAGTGGTTGAGAGCCTCACAGTGGCCTGCCGGAAGGTCTGATGCATCGCTGATGAATTTTACATTAGTGGCGAGAGCCTTCATCAGCAGGGATACCCAGCCAAGGGAAAGCACTGCGTGTCCCCGGGAAACACATCACGGAAGAACACTGTGTTGCACAGGCTGTCTTTTAAAAGTGGACCTTTTGGAAAGCAGCTATGCTCACCCCAATACCACCACCGCAACCTAAAAGTGGCCCTTTTGGATGTGCAAATTCCTAAAGCTGACTAGAATTTCTACTTTTAAGACAATATTTGAAGGTACTTGGCATTTTTTTTAATTTTTATTTTTTTTGAACGGTCATTGCCAAGAAATTACATAATAGTAAAATAACCTATTCAGGCAAGACATTAAGATCGGAATTAAATAAGACTAAATGAGGTAAAGAATTAAAAATGCTTTGTAAAATTTTAAACAACACACAGCAGTGTATATTTCATTACTAGAGGCCTGGTGCACGAAATTCATGCACGGGGGTGGTGGTGGTGGGAGGTGTCCCTCAGCTCAGCTTGCACCCTCTCCAATCTGGGACCCCTCAGAGGATGTCTGACTTCCGGTTTAGGCTCAATTCCTAAACCGGCAGTCTGACTTCCCTCTCACAATCCAGGACTGCTGGCTCCTAACCACTCACCTTTCTAACCACTCTGCATACCAGCCTGATAGCCCTCTAACCACTCCCTTGGTGGCCTGATTGATGCTTAACTGCTTCCCTGCTGGCGTGATCATCCCCAACTACCCTCCCCTGCTGGCCCAATTGCCCCCAACTACCTTTCCCTGTGGGGCTGAAGAGACTGGGGGACTGAGGCTGGATGAGGTGGGGCTGAGGTGACTGAGCATTGACATCTTGTGACTGTGGGTACCACCATCTTGTGAGGGTGTGACAGTCAATTAGCATATTCCTTCTTTATTAGATAGGATGATTTGATTTATAGATTTGGGTTCCTATGTCTTTAGACAAAATACCAGTTGGCTGGAAGCAAAATTAATCTTCTTCAGTGTATATGAAGGTCTATTCAACTACCTCACATCCACCAAAGCAGGAAAATGTATTGTCTGAGCAGAAAATATTTTTTTCAGATTTGGTTCACAGAATAATTTTGTCAGCATTGGGATGAGCACACAGGTTTTGTATGTCTCATCACCATATGTCTACTGCTTTGTCTTTGCAGAGGATTCTAACATTCACTATGTGATTTCACATTTGTGGTTTGTTTTATCTGAGTTTCATGATAATATCTTAAAATAGATTGGACAGGTGGGATTATCCCCACTTTATAGAAGAGTAAATCAAGTCTTAGCAAAGCTAAACAATCAACCAAGACTATGCTTATATATGCTACCTGGCTGGTAGGCAGGCCAGACCTCATTATGTTAAATTCACAGTCAGGGTTGTCTCTAGTAAGTAATTGCCAGATTATAAGCTTTATGAGGGCAAGGACCAGGTCAGCTTTGATCTCCTCTGTGTTTCCTTGACTTAGCATTGTGATCACACAGACAGTGCATTGAATAAACATTCACTGATTCATTGTTATGCTCAGATTGTCATATAAAATTAAGTGTCTGAAGGAGGGAAGAAACATTATCATGAGGAATATCTTTAGGGAAATACAACTTCTTTATAAAAGGTCCTGGCACTGGCATACATTTTTAATTCCATCAAATATTTTATCATCAAGTTATTCAGGTAAAAGAGGTCTTTTATATTCCAAAGTCCAGAAAATTTAAAAAAAAAGGTATCTCATCGGTTAATGAAACATGAAATCGAACATAAGGTTTAGTTAACATTTGCCACTTCAAAAGCTTTCTGGGAAAAAAAAGAAATCAACAATTAGACTTAAAGATGTGAAACAGCATAGCTTTAAGGAGAAACATATAAGCATCTGTTGGGAATTTGGATTCATTTTTGTCTCTTGACCTGTCTATTTTCTAGTCCTCCCTCAAGGCCACCTTTCTACCTGCGCCACAGTACTTGATCATTTACAAACCATGGTGCAGGTTGTCCACACTGTGCTTACTTTCAGCGGAATAGAGACTAGGTGTCGCTGGAACAGGTTCTCCTATTTCCCCAAAAAGCAAAGAACAGGAAGGTAGAAAAATCTCAGCCACTGACAATATGAGGATCTGAACCCCACAAACACCTGGTAACTAAAATGAAGTTGTTATCAGAAATACCAACAGCCCAATATGTTTCTAGGAACCAGAATGTAGATCAAGGAAAGATAGCCTCCCTTATAATGTGAATTCATTCACCCTAGAGACACTGAGTTCCTATAGCGGGGTTTCCCATGGCCTGAGTGATAAATGAGTAGTCTTAGGGGCTAGGACACATCAGTGGGAGTACTATATGGAGGTGCATAAACTAACATCACTGAAGGCTGTAAAAATGCCCATATTCTCATTGGGACCTCATGTCTATCAGAATAAAACTGTTTGGTAGCTGAGGTAGAGGGGGAAGACCTCTACTCTGCCAGCTCCTATGTAGGTGGCTGGTATCCAGGAAGGAGGCCAGTGGTCCTTGGGGGAAACTGGGGAAAGTAGATGATGCTGGAAGAAGAGCTTGCTGGGGATGTTGCCATGGTCACTGCAGATGGACCAGCCAGGCCACTGATAAAATGAGATTCTCAGGCAGATTTGAGTCTCTCAACAGTGTGAGAAGCATAGGGGGTTCTGAGCCAGTGGGCACTCCTCCTGGTTCTGATCTAGCTCAGAAGGGACCACACTCACGAGCTGCAAACATCCAGCACATCAGGGCAGGTTGAACCATATAGGGCATCAATGGTCAGAGAAAATCCAGAGAACAATGTTTGTGGCACCTCCCGTGGTGGCCACAGAACAGCTGCTACTGTTGCGAACAGTTGAGAAGTAGCCTCTATCTGAAAGGGACTATTGTAAACTAAGGGGAGATGGAAAGGAGAGCAGGTGAGATAGCATTAATTGGCAAATTTGTTTCTCTGGCTCTCAGTGGAGCGGGGGAGGGTGTGTGTGTGTGTGCAAGAAAGATGAGATCAAGTATAGAAAAAATGTAAGAACCTAATTTTCTTTGCACATTTGAGTATGCTAAATATATTTGTATCACATTCTATGTGTAACCTTTTGAAACTGGAGAGTTGGGATTTTGTTTTTAATCATGAAATATATTCACCTCAATCCTAGAAGTGCTCAGAGAACCTTTAGTCCATTTTACAGATTGTATAAATGGATGAAAGAGCCATAGGAGTTTGGAGATTTATTTACCTTTCTAAGGTTTCTATAGAAAATGTGGTTCAAACATGATTACATATAATGTACGCATCAGAACTAATATGCAAATGCAATGTGGTTAGATTTTTGTAGCTAGTACAGAAATGAGGTAGTTTCTCACCAAGCACACAACTTTTCAACTCCGGCACTGTTCCACTGTGACTAGAGGTTACATCTATGATCATTTTTTTTTTACTCTCTTCACAGCAACACACACTGGATGATTAGTAATCCAGTGTGAATTAATTCCAATTCAGTTAATTTAGGTACACCTACTCGAAAAATCATAATTACCATGGCAAAATAAACTTTATTGATTTGTAATGTCTTCTTAAAACACTACCATATATGAGGTGAGAAACAAATGTATATCTGGCATGTTCAAGGGAGAAACTGTGTGTTTAAGGGTTTTTTGATGAATATCAATAATTAATATTATCTTGGAGCAATAGTTATGGTTTGCAGATGAAACAATGTTGATACCAACATAAATACATTTAGCATTATTAATAAAGACAGATTAAAACAGTGAATAATTCTGCTCCCACTAATCAAGCTAATTCTTTGGCTGATGTATTCTGAGTGCACATAGTTGGATGGAGTCATGAATTAGGATTTCTCTTCTAGTCACTTCATTTCATTGATATTTTACAGAGAGGAAGGGAGAGAGACAGAGAGCCAGAAACGTCAATGAAAGAGAAACATCCATCAGCTGCCTCTTGCACACCCCCTACCGGGGTTGTGCCCGCAACCAATGTACATGCCCTTGGCCAGAATCGAACCCGGGACCTTTCAGTCCGCAGACCGACGCTCTACCACTGAGCCAAACCGACCTCGGCTAGTCACTTCATTTCAAATGCTTTTCATCAAAAGGCCACTTTATTCATAGAAGAGTGACCATTATTTTCCCTAATTCTTCCAGGTAAAGAAGAAATAAAAGAAATACGAGTTGTCTTAACCATTTTGCCCGGGCAGAGATTGCTCCCCATCTGTGGCCAGCTAAAAGGCTGCCCTCTCTGCCCCATGTCAGTGTAGACTTTCTAGCAGACAGAAGCTTGGCCAGGAAGGGTCAGCATCAGTGAAAGTGTGGAGATTAGTGAGGGATTTTTAAAAGCACCCGAGAGGTGTTATTAATCCTTTGAAAGTGTGAGCTTTTCTGATATGGCAGCCGGGCTCCTGGGGGAAATCACACCGGGTTCTGGATACGTGATAAGAAGAGTGTAAAGTAAAATGCAATGAACTTAATGACCCAGAAATTATTATTAGAGGAAATTAATACCATCTTCAGGAGATTTGTGTCACTTAATGTAGCATTTGAAAGACATAAAAATTCCTTTTTATCAACCTGCCTTTCATTTTAAGTATAAACATGTGCATTTGCATTCTGTCCTATGAAGATTACAGATTCCGCTTTGAATTTGAAAAGGTTGTTTAGCGTTGGAACAGGGGCCCCTGCGGTAGTTGTGAGGGTGGGTTTCTGAGACCTGTGTGCGTTTTTGAGTTCTTTAGCTCTTTTCTCAGCAAGCAAATATTTTATATTTGAGTCTCATGATTATTTCCAAAGGTCATTTTGGTATTGAACTCTAACAGATAAACTATTTCAGTTGATATTTACTACTACATGACTACTGTAACACAACACAACACAACAACACAACACAACACAACACAGCGCAGCACAGCACAGCACAGCACAGCACAGCACAACACGACACAGCAACACAAGCAAACCACTGCAGGGAGCCTCCCTGTCCTCTCCAACCATTGTCAACTCATCTACTGGGAGAGGATGATGAGAAGTGAGGATGTACAGGAGTTGAAAGGTGATTTCCTTCAGCAAGTCTTGTCAATCTTCTGTTTCTGGGGCCTGAATGGCCTTTTCTACCTTTTATTAAGAGTAAGAAATGGCCCAATTGGTGTGGTTCAGTAGTTGAATGTCAAACTATGACCCAGGAGGTCACTGGTTCTATTCCTGGGCAGGACGCATGTCCAGTGTGGGGCTTGCAAGAGGTAGTCAATCTATGATTCTCTCTCACCATTGATGACTCTCTCTCTCTCTCTCTCTCTCTCTCTCTCCCTTCATTTCTATAATCAATTAAAATTTATATTATAAAGAGGTAAATTAGGCCAGGACTCCATAACAGGTCATGACCAGATAGCAGAAGGTTGCATGCACAGGTGAGGCCTGGAGCAGAGACGGAGACAGAGGCAGGGGAGCCTGTCTGAGCTGGCATGGTGGCTCAGGTGGCCCTGGAGCAGACACAGGCAGGGGGGCCAGGGGATACTGTGTGACAGGCATGCAGGTTCCAGTCCCCTACGGCCCCAGTCCGGCCTCCCATGGTGCCGATCCGGCCTGACTCCCATAGGTGGCACTATGTGAGTCAGGTGCAGGTCCTGGCCTCCTGCAGGGTGCCTCCTCATGCGACCTCAATAGCAAGCTGGGCCTCTAACATACATACATATACATAAACATATAAGAAATGGAGATTAACTTCAAGTTATATTTATGCTAGAGATGGATGCCACAATCCATTGTGATTTTCCAATGAGTGTTTATAAGCCATAGCAGGTAAGCCCTTCATAGCAAACAACCTTCCTCAGGCATAGAATCATGACATTTTAGAAGTAGAACCTCAATATTATCTAGGTGAAGCCCTCCATTGTATAAAGGAAATTCAACCAAAAGAAGTGATGTGAGCTAATCAAAGCCACACAAGTATCTAGTGAGAAATCAGTTTTCTCTCATTATTACATTTTTTTTTGTTTGATTGTTTTTTAGAAACCTATGCCTACTCAAGTTTTAATTAACCTTCTTCAATTGGGTGATTTAAGTTCTTTTTAAATGTTAAAGTTACATTAGGAAACATCTTTTAAATTCTGAAAAATGACCTTGCATTCTTTTCCTTGAAAGAGACAAATAGAAATTGGAGGAAGGTAGTATATTAGAGGTAGAGTTAGTCATAGGTTCTAAAATTCCAGGATACCTGAAAGATCCAAAGGCCTGGTGATTTGAAATCCGTACCTAATTCATTTTCTATAGACCTCTGATGTGAAGGGAGATTGACATACCCCCAATGGTTCTGCATCCTCTCTTGATTATAGGATAGCTGAGACCCAAAAGTCCAGTGAAGGAATATTGGGTTTGTTTATTACACAAATTAGTTAATCTCTTCTTCATGGAGTTTTGTATATTCTAGGAGTGAAGAACCCTCATGGAATAGTGCCAAGTTTCTTGCTAAGGGGTCTGAAGAGTGTCTTTGTCATAACAAAATTAAGCCAACATATAATTGTCATTTGCTTTATTTTTATGGAAATTGAACATTAGCATGAGTATAATCGATCTGAAGTCCAAAGACATCAAAGACATGAATCTGTGTGTCTGTGCTTTTCTTCTAATTATAAGGGACTACATATGTTCTTACTCAAAACTTGTTTTTGCTTTTTAATTTTTTTTTAAATGAAAGGAAATGTATTTATTCCATGCCCCACCCCCAGCTTAAAAAAAATCTCTTTCCTTTTCCCCTCAAATGACCAGAGCTGCAGTCATCAGCCTCTCTAGGGCTCTTGAACTGAACACTTATTCTTTTAAAAATCATCAACACAGGATCTGTTGCCAAGTGGAGAAGCCAATTCTCTCCCCATGCTCTAGGAAGTGTTTCCTTTGTCACATGTTGGCATGGGAGTGAAGGGCCTGGAACTCAATATTGAAATGGCAGTGAAAGCGTTGCTATTAGATACAGGTTTATTTCAGAATTAAAGCAAATACATCTAGAAACTGTAGTCAGGATACTCAAATCTAAGCCAGGAACAATTGTAAATGTGACTGTGAAGATATCGCTTACTTGTGATCAATAAAAAATTAAGTTTATTTGCTCTATCACGAAGTGCATATAGATTTGCTACTATATCAATGATTTGACTCAAGCAGAAAAGAAAACTCAAGAAATGAGAACAAAAATTAATTGTAAGCAATCTGACAAAAATACATGTATTTGTCAGAGCAGTATTTGCAGCTAGATATTTTGTTCCAATTTCTTGTTGACAATTACAGCCTAGATGAGAATCCTTATGTAAAAAAATATCATCACAAAGGTAGGTGTATTAAAAAAAAGGGGAGCTACAGAGATTTAAAATTCAACATGAAGTTTTTGAAATTCTTTAGTCCATTTGATACATGTGTGTCTTGTGTTTTATGCATAGCATAAAGTATGTTCTTAATATTAAAAAATATTAGAAAAATTAATGTGCTATAAAATATGGCAAAATGTTCCTGCATGTGTATAATTCTGTGAAAGGTGAATAGAAAGTTGGATTTTGTACCTGCTTTTATTAGATGTTGCTAAGGTTTTCTAAGAGGATGAGTTAGCGTTTCTGAAGCATAAAGTCACTTTCATTCTAAAAGTTAAGATATATTACTTACAGACATGGGTTAGATTATGTCTACATGAATAACATACAGTGGTTATAGCTTTGACATGTAGGTGGTGCTTGTGTCTGTGTGCATGATTTTGCATGTGTCTGCATGCCTGCATGTGTTGTGTGTGTGTGTGTGTGTGTGTGTATGAATGTGTGGGTGAAGAAAAAAACCATATTGCTTTGGAAACCATATGTCAAAATAATTTTAACAATAGCTAATATAAGAAAATTGCATTCTTAATAATAATTTAAAAATCTATTATGGATTCCTAACTGGATTACATTGTATATAAACTTTTTTTTGGTTAACTATTTTTAAATTGTTAAAAATGAAGTCTATATATCCAGTGTTTTTCAACATTTCTTACATTACATACAACTTAATATGTCTAAAATACAGCATTGATTTATTGATTTTACCCTCAAATATACTCCTCCTTTAATCTTCCTCATCTCAGGAAATGACACAAAATTTAAATTTTGTGTGTGTGTGTGAAGGAGAGTGGGCTGATGCATAGGCCTTGAAAGCTTGCCATATCTAATCTCAAGTTACACTATACATGTCCTCTTATGGGTGATCTCTGTATGAGGACAGAAAAATGGAAAGGTTTTTATGAACAGTAGGGCAGGATTGCATATACCTTGCATAATCATCTGTGCAATTGATTCCTAACTGTGCAATAATATCTATTGAGTGCCTACTGAACTCTATAAAATGTTCAGCTCTAGGAATACATCTGTGATTTGATGTACCCCACCTTTGAAGAAACATAATCAAATGGATGGATCATACAGCAGTCTAATTACAATTAATTCATCTGGTATAGTTTCTTATTGAGGACACACACACAAATTGTGAATTTCTTTCTCTCATTAAGAATGTCTGATTTTTGGTAGAGCAAATTTTAAAGAGATTAAAAATAAAATGAGTAGAAATAATCCAAGCAATCTATAAGTCAATATGAGCTAGTGTGACTTATACAATATATATGTATATCATATCTGAGGAATTAAGAGGATATGAAAGAATATGGTAAACTGAGTCATTTAAACACATGTGGAGAACTGATTAACACATTTCATTTATCTAGTAGACTTACTTATTGAATATATGACTATTTCTTGCTTCTTTTACTCAACACATGTTTACTGAGTAGCTACTCTTAGAGTTTGCACTGGGCTAAGTGCTGGAAATAATGGTTGGGTCAAGCACATCCTTGCCCTCAGGATCTACTTTGTCTCATGATAGGGCCATTTTAAAGAATAATTTTCTACTTTCTGGAGCTAATATTTCTTGTTACTTGTAGAGTGACCCCCTCACAATTGTGGTCCCAATTACAAATCACCACCTGCCAAACTCAGGGCAGCCACACTGGGGTCAAACCCCATCTTCTGAATTATCCACCTCTTTGGCAAGATCTCTCATTCTGACCTAACTGCTAGGTGTGTTAGGTGACCTACTCTTCTCTGCTACCCAACACAACTTTTGGAATTTGGATTTATTGTTGTTCTCAGTTCTTCCTGCTTGAGCCTTCAAGACATGGAGTGGGACAGGATGAGCTTCTGATAAGGGGCCAGTGACCCTGAGATGTGTAGCCTCAAGGCCAGAGCTCTTACTTTGATAGGTTTCAGTTTTCTCTTCTGCATAACAAAGGATTTAAAGAATTTTAGGGATCCCTAGGCTCCTTTCAGTTTCCATCCCTCTTCTCTCCGCAAACAACAACAAATGGAAACTACAACCCTGTGAATTTTCAGATGGTCTGTGTTCCCATGGCTTCCTTGTAGGTGTGAATAAGTGTCACATGCCCACAATGAGGAGAGTGTTGATATTTCCACCAAAATCCTCCCCACATCACTGTTTTAGGCAAGGAAATGTCCTACCTGAGTTTATCATAGGAACTTGGAGCAAGGAGGAATCTTAGCAATCAACCATTCACCTCTTATTTGATAGATGAAGAAGTTGAGGTCTGAAAGAATCAAGGCAGGAGAACCTAGCTCTTTGACTACCAATCAATCTATTACACTGCTGTATAAATTTAAATGAATAGGCTAGGGTATTTTTTTAAGTAAACCACTATGATGCACATCTGAAGCTAATACAAAATAATATTGAATGTAAACTTTAAAAAATATTAAATGGTGTTGTTTGTCGTTTCATTTCTTTAATTACAAAGTAAACTTTGCCTACGTTAAAATTGATCTTCAGAGAAAGAAGAAGCGAGAGGGAAAGAGATAAACATCCATGTGAAAGTGCAATGTTGTTTGGCTATCTTTTGAACACCTACCAGGAATCAAGCCCACATTCCAGGGCTTGATTGGAGGCTTGCTAATCGAATTAGCAACCTTTTGTTGCATGGCAATGCCCAACTGAATCACACTGGCCAGGGCAACCTTGCCTAATTTTGAAAACTCAGGAATACCACATCATTATGAACTTGATGTAATAGTTAATTGCACAGTCTCTGGCACCTAAGTTGGGTTCAAGTCTTGGCTATATCACTGATTAGCTTTGTGATGTAGGTCATACCATTAACCTCTCTCATTTGCAGTAGTACCCTTGCCTACAAACTGGCATTAATAATTATTAGTACCAAACTTATTGGGAGATTGTGAGAATTAAATTAGATGATGTATATGGAAAACAGCAGGATGCTTGACATAGAGTAAGTCTTAGGTCACTGTTGGCTGTTAGTATTAGAATTACTACTACTTTAATTTGGATGTTATTTGGAACTCTGCATTTTGAGGACAGCTGGAATTAGTATAAAATCAAGGTTTTTCCCATAATTTCTATTAAATCCCAACTCTATATTTCTTCCATAAGGTGTTTCTGTTTCCATTTCCCTATATTGATGCACAGCATCTTGTTTGACTTGAATTTATCTTCTTCTGGACACTCACAGTGATTGAGAAGTTTTTTTTAAAGGTATCCCTTTACTGAAAATGTAGTTCTTCATAGAAGAGGGATTGCATTACACTTTGCAAAACTGCTGACTTTTTAGTCCTTTCCCACTTAATCTTCTGATTCTTCCAGGGCCCACATACCAATATGCGCTTTATTTACTTAACATAGTTCCTGGAAAGGTAATTTATTTCCTCTGAACTGACAGTCTTTCATTTGAAGAGTAGACCTAAGGTGCAGAATTTCATTGGTCTCCCTGGGATGTTGGTGAACAAATATTCCCTATTGTCATTTTCTGCTCCATCATTGGGCTATATTACACTACTAATGCCATGCTTCTTTCAGTACTTACCTTTACTCCAATGGAACTCACCTTGCTTTTATGTTTCAGAAATTTTCTTTTTAAAAACAATATACTTAATTGATTTTTTACAGAGAGGAAGGTAGAGAGATAGAGAGCTAGAAACACCAATAAGAGAGAAACATCGACCAGCTGCCTCCTGCACACCCCCTAATAGGGATGTGCCCACAACCAATGTACATGCCCTTGACTAAAATTGAACCTGGGACCTTTCAGTCTGCAGACCGATGCTCTATCCACTGAGCCAAACTGGTTTCAGCTAGGAATTTTCTTTGTGTTTTGTTGCTATCAGGCCAGATTGCTTCTTGTAGGAGTGTCATCCCTTAGGTGTCACATTCTTCTATCTAACATAATACCTTCAACTTTTGATAGGGTGACAGGCCCAAGCCAAGGGCATTAGGAGTGTCTGGACAGCCCTCTGAGTAGGATCTTCTGTTCTCTCCTACAGAAGAAAATAAAGTATTTTCAGTATAGGAACTTCGAAGCAACTGTTTCAGTATCTGACAAAGTGTTTTTCTTTAGTTCCCATTTTTCTATGTTACTCTAACTAGTCAGCATTGACAGATCAATATTGTGTTAAATATATGTAGTATTATTGTTTGCCTGACATTGTTGAAAAATGATGTGTTCCTTGTAAATGCATTTTTAAAATAATTGAAGCTTTTCACTTTAGGTAATGAAAGTTTTAACATTTTAGTAATACTTTGTGGAATATGAAAACACAATATGGTTCAAAATCTAAGAAATATAATTAATTCATATAAATAGGAAGGTGAAATAACAATGATTAAGAACACAGACTGGAGTGACATTGTCTGGGTTTTCATCCTGCTCACCACCGGTGGGAGGTCCCACCCTGAGCTCAGTTGTACCTCATATTTCAGATATTTGCTTTGAAGATGAATTTGTACATCTGTGGAGAGCACTTAGCGTACTTTCAAGCATTCTGTAGATGCTCAGTAACTACTAGCTGTTGCTGGTCTTATTGCTATTATTAAGATTTTCATTTTTTTTTTTTATAAATCAACAAACATGAAAAAATACAAGCAACCTCCTTGGGCAGAGAGTAAAAGCAAGTGTCTGAAAATAAATAAAAGGTAACACATGTTTTCATTTAGTTGGGTTCTGCTTTTACTCTTTATTTCTACTGAACTGGGTCATGTTGACTCATGTTACAGTTATTCAGGTGTGGTAGCTAGTGTTGTTGACTTATTCAGATGGTTCTAAACAGTTTGTTTGAACATGAATCCTGTATCATGGGGAGACTTTTCAATGGAGGTACTTTTAACAGCTGAAGAGGTTGAGCAGGAGAGTAGGTCACCCTGATGAGTAGGAAAATTCAGGGTTCACTGTTGATGATCATGGCCAATGGAGTGTAAATCAGCTCTGAGCATTTGGCTCTGAAAAGTGCTTCTTCATGTTTGAAATAGGTTTCAGAATTTTAAAAGCATGTACAGCAACAAGCAGAATCAATTTACTTTACTAGTAAATAAAGAAATTCAGTAAGTCTCACCAAAAGACAGAATTTTGGGCCAGTAAGATATCTCTGTACCAGTTTTGTCTTCTATAGGAATCTTTATAACAGAACATTGTTAGTATTTGTTACATGTTAACTCTGAAGAGATAGGCTTTGACTACTGATGATAATGAATGGATTGCTGTAATGTGCTGCTTGACATCACAGAAAAGATCATGAAGAAATGTTTGGATTTCATCCTTTCCTTAAAAGCTCTGTGTGAGTCCCTTGAATAATGATTTTGAACCTACTTAAAAACAGTTTATTGTTCCTTATTTATTCATATAGTGGAAGGTAAAGAAGAACTGGATATGGTGTTTTAACTTTTGTTGTTTTCTTTAGCACTAAGATTTTTTTTGGGTCACCATTAGTTTCTTGTAAATAGTAAATATCACACAGGTTGACATTTGGTCAACAACTTTTGTTCATAAAAAAGACACCCCTTTTATACATTTAGGGTTCATTTATAATAATCACAGCATATTTCTTTTTGCAGTTTATACTTTGGGTTAGAATTCGTCATGAGGTAAATGAAATATCTCTTCACCTGTACTATGAGCATGAGCATTCAGTGGAAAAAAAGAATGAAACTTTTTAACACTTTTCCCCAATATATTTTCTACACAGAGGCCATTACTTGATTCTTACTCTTCATATCAGTGTATCCCTCCAATTGTGAAGCAAAAGGTATACACATGTGTCATGGAAAAATAATTATTCTCTTGCCTTAAATGTTATGGTCACCATGTGACTTTCAACGTCATCTAATTGAGGAAATACACAGTAGTTCCTTCTGCTTCCTCTCATTGACTTTTTTACTGATTCTCATTAAAGGCATGATTTTCCCCTTGTTTTTGAAAAAAAAGTGAACATTTTTAAAAGTAAAAATTTAAATTTAAAACAACAAAGAGTTTTAGTGATTTCATGCCTTTGTTAGAAATGTTTCTTAGTAGATAATATACCAAGTAGTGCAGCAAACAGATAATTCCATAGAAATTCCAACACCGTATTTGTAGAAGGCCAAATGGGAAGACACCTGGACATTCTTCAGATTGTTGCTGACTGGGCCCGGGATATTGGCAGAATCATGTCAGTTGCACTCCCATCCTGAGAGTGCGGAGATGTTCTTAGTTCCTGGCTTGTGTTTGTCCAGGAGGAAGGAGTGGGTGGGCCCTGGGCCCTCCCAGGCTCCTTGTTTTTCTGTGAAACCCCCTTGTTAGATGGGAGTATAAATAGATGTGCTGTGTGGCTCAGGAGGTCATCAGTCTGTCTCTCCAGCAGGGGAGGTCAGCGGCCCTCCCAGCTCCCAGCTTAAAATCTATCTCTGTGTCTTCTCTCTTTATTTCTAATATTTCTCAATCCCTGGCCACCTTCCCTTAGAACCAGTTCATTCATCTCTCTTTCCGTGCGGGACGCGGAAAAGGGAGATCCCGCCACATCAGGCCTCCACACATATTCTTTCTTTTTAGCTGCTTTTATAAAACCTCACTTGTAGAGTCATCTGTCCTAATGTATCTAAATTTATAATCATATCCCCACGGAAATATATCACCTTCTATGCTTATGGTATTGTTCTTAATTATAGAATTTACGTTTCTACTTCTTTTACTAGTTGTAAATTGTAGTTTAAGCCCGTGATAAACTTAATAAGTATATTTTCCATAGTAGCAATTAAATGCAAATCTGAAAAACATAAAATGTTATAACACAACTGATAGGATGCGTTAGAAGAGATGCTATGCTCTATCGTTCAACATTAGTTGAAGTAAGCCATTTTGACAGGGTGCGTATGTGTGTGCACGTGTGTGCGCGGCTGTGTGTATAACCTTTAAAAACATACGGACTGACTCTAAGTAACTTCAAAGGATTTTTCAGAGGATCGTTCCTACATTTATATTTGGACAGTGTATGCGTATAAAATAAGCTTTTCCTCTGCATCTGCCAAACCACCTGCAGACATTTTCATAGCCTGAGGTGGTCTGTGGTCATCATGCCAAGAGCAGCTGTCCGTGCACTGCTTTCTTTCCACTCTCAGCTGTCATTTTCTGTTGGTCACTCTCCACCTTGATTCCTTTACTTGTACTCTTCTATCTTTTATCACTCAATAAAAACTCAAGACAAAGGTAGATAGCTGAACTCATAAACTTTATTTCACCCAGTAAAAGAAAGTGGGTTGTGAACTAAAAAGTACAGCACACTTTCCTGACGCATCCGCCACCTGGGCTTTGTGGGACCACTACTTTCCATGATGTTCAGATGCCTGCTTTATGGTCACTGACTGATTTCGTCTCAGCTACCTTTGCTGGAGATCTGACTTTCTAATTTGCTAGTCCCTGTTTGTGAAAGCGTACGTACCTAACATCCAACTATTATTCTGTTAAACTTATAATTCATTCAAGTATTTATTTGTTAAGCGAGTATATTGCTTACTTTTGCTTTATAAGCATCAGGTCAATTAATTCCCAGAATAAGCCTATGATTAGGCTCAATTATTATGCTATTTTAAAGATGAGAAAACTGGGGCATGAAGATATTTAGTAACTCTCCTACATTCATAAACCTAGGAGGTAGAGGATCAAAGAGTTGAACCAAGACACTCTGACTACAGAGTACATGTCTGAGTCATTGCTTCATACAGTATTCTTTCAGCATACTTTTTGGAAAATTACAGAAAAAAGAGCAAGGAATGAGATAAATTCAATGTATCAGTAACTAAAATCCATTGAAGTATAGAATATGAATCACAATAAGTATTTACATAAATGATTGGAGGCATTTGGAGCTGGAAGGGAGCGTTTGAATGGAGAGATTCGGGAAAGTTGGTAAAGGAGATGTTCTTTTGGAATAAAGTATAGAAGTCGGATTGAAGGGCAAAAAAACTGGGCAAAAAAAATTTACACACACAAAGCCACAGATTTTGGAATTATAAGCCAACACTACATAGGGCAAAGAAAGTATACGGTTCAGTTAAAATCATGGTGCCACAGTGGTAGCTATGATTGAAAAGAAGGCCATTTTGGACCAGAGCCTGAAATTCTAGATTACAGATGTTGGGCCTAAATTTATAAACATATTTAATTAGCTTAGTTCCCTGTTGAGAAGAAATAAGTGATGTCGGGGTTCCCCAAAGGAAGCTATTGTGTGTGTTCAAAAAGCATGGTGGAAAGGCAGGTAGATTGCTGCTGGAGAGGAAAGTTAGGGGAGTTTGGAGCCCTTGGTTGGGAAAAAGGAGAAGACACCTGGGAGAGGAAACCTATCTGCTGGTATTTTTTCAAAGAAAATCCTGCTTCGTGTTAAAGGATCGCTCACTTTGACCCCCAGGATTTTAGTGGACTCATGGAAAATTCAGAGAAAAGCCTGGTGTGATGGTGTTTCCTGGAAGCCTGGGGACTGGTACTCCTTTGTGTCTGTGAGGGGCAATTTAACGTCTAATGCAAAGGTGATGAGAAAGCTAAGAGACACTGTTCAGGACATAATGGTTGATCTTATTTCCTCTATTTTTCATTAATAAAATAATTACTAGCTTAGAGGCCATCAGCCAACACATACAGGAACAGTTCCTAAACTGACAAACAGGAAATCTGTTCTTAGCTGATAATGTGCTCCTGCTGCTGTTCCATTCAACCTGTGAAACATCCTACCTGCATCTCAGATTCCGGGGCATCACAATGAATACCTTTATCTCCAGTTTCTGAGTCAGCCTTATAATGATTTTTAAAAATCTCATGCTCTGAAGCCCATTTAAACATTCAGCTTCAGTTTTATTAAATTAACAAAACTTCTCTTTTGTTACAAGTCCTTCCTGAGAAGATATCTTTATACTAGAGGCCCAGTGCACAAAAATTCATGCATTGTGAGGGGTGGGGGTCCCTCAACCTGGCCTGCCCCCTCTCACAGTATGGGAGCCCTCAGGGGATGTCCTACTGATCTTAGGCCTGCTCCCCATGGGCCTAAACCATTAGTAGGCCTCCTTCTATAGGAGGCAACTATGACAAGAAGGTGCTGTACCCCAGACCCCACTGCTGCTGCTGCTGCTGGCAGGACATTCAGAAGGATGTTTAGCTGTCCAGTCTAATTAGCATATTAGGCTTTTATTATTATAGATATGTCAGTGTGTGTGTGTGTGTGTGTGTGTGTGTGTGTGTGTGTGTGTAAACAGCAAGGATCTTCTAAAAGAAGCTGTTAGGGGGTAAAATAATCAATGTAATTATTAGTGACATCTTTGTCTATAATAAAATGTCATGAATACTCCAAAAGATAATTTTACTAGCTTGTTTTTTTGCATGAAAATAGAATCAAGTGACCAAGTTTATGTATCTTAATTTTGAAATAAATAAATACATCAAGCATCAAATATAGCACTAAATGCATGAAGCAGGCATTCAGATAAGTCTGGGTTAATGATATGCAGTTGGCTGTCCTTGGTATCTGAAATGGATTTTGAGCCAAGTGAATAAATTAGATCACCCCAAAAGAATGTTTTGTACAATCAGTGGACAACTCCATCCACAAGATTACTTAATAAGTCATACTAAACAAATCATCAATATCAAGTGGGATTGACTTAAAAATATTTATCTTAAAGGAAATATTATTGCCTATTGCAAAAATTTTAATTTTCATCACAACTAAATAAAGATCCTTAAAGAACATTGAATACTTTATAAATGCTCAGCAACATTCTGAAAGTGGCTAATATTTATAGTAAATATGAAAATACTGTATTTGATATTCACATCAATGGCACATGATAAAAAAACAACTCGTTCTCATTTTGAAAAACACATTGCCAATAGAAATCATAATATAAATGGTGTTTGAATTCTTGGGTCAGTTCTAAAATTTTCTAAATATGTTTTCATCAATATTTATACATGTGAATAAAATAAAACGCAGAGAGGCTAAATAATTTGCTTACAAAAAATGCAATGACATATTTTAAAATCTATACTAATAAAAGCATAATATACTAATTAGACCAGGAGACCTTCCGGATGTCCTTCTGCACAAATCCATGGTGGTGGGGCCAAGGCAGAGGCGGCTAGGGGTGATCAGGCCAGAAAAGGAGGGCAGTTGGGGGTGATCAGGCCAGCAGGGTGGGCACTTGGGGACAAGCAGGCCAGCAGACAGAGTGGTTAAGGGTGATCAGTCAGACAGGCAGATGTGCGGTTAGGAACCAGCGGTCTCAGATTGCAAAGGAGATGTCAGACTGCCTATTAAGGCCAGTAGGACATCTCCTGAGGAGTCCCAGATTGGAGAGGATGCAGGCCAGGCTTAGGGACATCCCCCTCCATGCACAAATTTTGTGCATCAGGCTACTAGTGTGTTATATACACCAAATCCCTATACAAAGGTATTATTCTTATTATCACTTTGTACATGGATTAGAGCATCTCCCTGAAGCCACTTGTGAATAGTCTTACTGATTATTTATACGAAAATGTCCTTTTGTAGTAGACAGCATGTCATCTGCAGACTGTTCAATATAAACAGAGTATTTGTATAGAGCTCTTTGTAATTCGTGAAAGAAAAGAATCACTTGTCTAAAGAGCACTTAGACCCTGTTGAGCAATAAATGAGAAACAAGGTGAGACCTCACTGTTCTGAGAACAGCATGTGGGAGAAAGAAACACGGCCATGAGTGAGAAGGGAGGTGCAGGAAGATTCCGGAGTAGGATGCATGGTGTTGCTCAATGCTTTTCAGCTCCTTTCTCATCTCTAATCTGTTCTCCTGAGGAACACTCCCGATGGTAGCATCACTCATTTTATACGATGACATTCAACTCTGCATTGTGCTGGGAATGGCTGGCAATCACGGATGTTGGAAGATACCTTGATCTGGGTGTCTGAAGACCTGGATTCCAGCTGACATTTGATGTGTCCTTGAGAATGAGTCTTTCTCCTTTTTGAGTCTCTGCTGCATCATTGGTCAAATTAGGAATGCTATTAGGTTGGAATTTGAGTTAGCCACGTGGCCCAGAATGTTGGAACCATAAATCTGCATTCTTCATGAACTAGGGAAAAGGACCTGGGTTTGTATAAATGTAGGCTGGGCCCCAAAGGGAGGTCAGCTTAGTTTGAGGGTAGAAATAAAGTAAAAGTAAATATAGCCATTTCTCAAAGGACAAGGTCAGGAAGAGGCTGAATTCTAACAAGGGGGTAGATATATCCAGAGCTAAGAAAACACTGAGAAAGATTTTTAAAAAAATATATTTTATTGATATTTTACAGAGAGGAAGGGAGAGAATAGAGAGCTAGAAACGTCGATGAGAGAGAAACATCGACCAGCTGCTTCCTGCACACCCCCTGCCGGGGATGTGCCCGCAACCAGTGTACATGCCCTTGATTAGAATCAAACCTGGGACCCTTCAGTCCGCAGACCGACGCTCTACCACTGAGCCAAACAGGTTTCGGCTGAGAAAGATTTTTACCTTGAGAAAACCTTAACTCCTGGCATACTTGATTCTTTGTATTTAGATTGTGGCAAAGCCCGAAGACTAAGAATGGATTAGGGGAGTTGTGGGTGTTATTTCTGAATGTCCCAGGAAGGCATCATAGGACACCCACCAGGTGATGACAGGAAGTGGAGAAAGCCTGAGATTCGGTCAAACCACTGAGAAATTCTTGTCTATAGAGGGGTGCTGAAAAAATGCACTGGAGGCCAACTCGTTCCATCAGCTAAGTCAGTTTGGAGGCAGTAAAATCTAATGAAAAGCGCACCTGAGTAGCTAATCCTGGATACACTGCCAGGACCTGGAGAGACCTCGGGAAAGCCATCCTCTATTACACTTCAATTTTCTAATCTAAAATGGGAGTAATACCCATTCCTTTTTACCTGTGAACATGTTGTGTAGATTAACATGATGGAGTTTGAAAGGTGCTATTTAAATATAATATGTTATTAAAGTATTATCATTCTAGTTGCTGGTGATTATCTAGAAAGCTTTAAATCACCTGGTTATTTCCGGAATACAATTTTCATTGTCGGTTGCTTATTTCTCTTTTCAAAGCATAATATTTCTTTGTCACACACATAAACTTTATAGGTTTGAGTTTTGGGGTTGTGAGCACAAGTCTGTGTCCCACTTGAATGCATTCAGAATTGCGGTAGCAAGGTTTTTAGATATAGGTTGCTGTAATAATTTGAAAGGGGGGTGTGGGACGTCTTTAGAATGAGTTTTTACCTCATCTGAATATTTTTATTTTAGGAGGATAAAGTGAAAAATTTGGTCAAGGCCAATGAAATGATCACATTGTCATTTAGCAAGAGACAGAATGAAATATGGAAATCCAGAGCTTACTGGCATCAGCAATTTCATATGCCTGGTATATATCTACATGGATTCTATCCATTAGTCTCATTTCCCAACTTTTGAAATTGTATGCTTTTCCCTGGAAGGCTGTTTTGTCTTTGCTGTTTTCTTTACAGATATTTGTCATTCAACAATCTGACCTAGATTTTTTTTTTCTTCACCACAAAAGTGTATCTATTCTAGGTAGAAACTCTTATAGTCCCTGAGTGTAGAATTCTTTGTAATGAATGGAACTCTTTCTAAACCTCTTTGTCTTTTGACCCCTATATAATCAATACTGGATTGTTTTCACTTTAACTTATTGGGTGGTTGAAAGAAATGTGATTGAATGTCTGTTTACTTCCTGAGCCAAGATATTTCTAGCTTGTTATACAAACCAGTGGTTAATGGAATGTGGGCTAGGGGATTACATCTGTGCATGCAACACCATAGCACACATTTTCCTTAAATTTTAAGACAGTATTTTAAATACTAATTTGTTTAGAATAGTCTTAAGATTTCCCCCCTAATTTCACTACACTACATTCCCCACCCCCTAATTTCACTACATTTACAATGTATCAAAAAACCCATTTGGACTTTTATGACTTATATATTCCCTTCAGTAGCCATCGTTGCTTTTGCTTAAAATATCACTGTATACGTCTTCAAAATGCAGGTTACTTCCCCCATTCCTAGAATCTTCAGTAAACCCTGAAACTCGAGTCACTTTCTTTTCATTGGTGGAGACTTGCTATATTGACAGTTAATGTGTATAACTTAGTTTGAGAAAATTCTGTTTTCAAAAGGTTACTTTCATGACTCTCCTACCGTGCCCATGCACTTGTTGACTATTTACAACAATTACATTTATTCCAAAAAACAATGGACCTGAAAACTGATTACTTTTAATTCTTGTAGACTTTGCTTTTTCATTTTCAACATGAGCTACACCTCTTCTTCAGTTAGAACTCTCACTTTATTTTACATATAAAGCACTCAGAGAAAACTTTCCAATATGTTTTCAATTGAAAATGAGTCTCCTGGGCTAATTAAAGCAAAAAGCAAAAAAAAAAAGAAGGTCATTTTTTAAAAAAAAGTACATATCAAAGCTGCTGTTATTTATACAATGCTTAGACACAATGCCCCATACAAAGAAAGCAAATGGTGACCACTTATGCAATTCCAGCTTCCTTCACCATGAACACTGGGCACTCACTCCCTTTTCTTATCTGTTGGGCAGGGCTTTCCTGACAGAGGCCCACAAGCTCTGTCTCATACAGAATTGTGGGCATGCTCCTTAGGTAGCGTGTTTTCCCCACTCTGCTTCTCACGTGAACAATGGGGAACTTGGTTATGTCTCTCTTGTCTATTATAGCATTCGGGTTTCTTACCATGCCAACAACGTTTTCAGTTCCTGCTGCTAGCAGAAAAGAGGAAAGCTGAGTATTAGAGCTATTGTCAGGAGGTTTAAAATGGCTTATAGAGATTAATTTGAAATGACACTGCAGAGCTCAACAATTCATGATGGCTATTTTCATTTATTTGACAATTTTGTATGCTTCTTGCATGAAAGGGCTTCCTTGGGAAATGACCCTGGTTTATTGATTGTTATTCTAAATGAAATAAGTGTCAGAGCCAATGATGAGTGGACACTAACTAAAATGTAAATTGCTGTGCAAGATAGGTTTCAGCAAACAATTACTGGCGAAAAATCAAGAAGTGCAAATTAATAAATGGTGCAACATTCAATTGGTAAACACTTTCCCATTGTTGCTTTGCAAACTATTTTTCCTTTCCACGTGGAAATACCATGTCAATGAATTAACATTCACTATTTGGTATTAACATTCACTATTTGGTTTAACTGGCATGCTCACTTACCAATTGTTGCTCAAATTTATTAAATTAGGATTCATGGAACATTTCTAAAAATCTGTCAAACCCTTCATTTTTAGCAGGCAGGAGTTTGTTGAGACAAACCCAAATGCTCGGTTTACTATGTGAGTTGAAATGCTGAAAAGCTGATGCTGTGTCATACCAGTTGCTGTAGGCTGCTATTTATTAGAGAATTGTTAGAGTATGTGTGATTCTAAAACTGTCTCTTCTCTTTTTAAAATATACTGTTGCTTAAAAAAAAGCAGTACTTTATACCCTCAGTGTGAACACTTTGTCACCTTAATGTGTGACAACCTATAAAATAACTAAACCAACACCATTACTCTTCCATGTCCTTGAATCTCACCTCTCCTTTCCCATCTATAAGCTGTATTCGGAATACAGCTTCCAAAATAACTGAGTTATGCCATTATTTTCATCATAATATCACTTCAATCAGTAATGTTTCATTGGTCCTTTATCTAAAATTGTAACATCTAAATGAAAAGTTAAAAAAAAAAAAACAGTCAAGCACCCAATTGTTGTTTTTCCCCCTCCTACTTGATGCCAAATATCCGGATGCCCGGAGTTAGATACACAATTTGAATGAGTGACCCAATTTTTCATTTCATCTGGACATCAGGATTACAGAGGGGAAGGGAGAGAGAACACGAACCTCTTTGCTTGTTATTCTAAGAGGCCCTCATCTTGTTTAAGCCAATTATCTCATCCTTCTCTTGGCCTCTGTCTTGTTCTTTTCCCTCTTTGATCTAGCTTATTAATTTTCTGAAATTACAGAATGCTCAATCAATTAACAAATTCCATCCACCTTTTAAACCTCTCTGTAGGATGCACAACTCTATAGAAATCAGTGAAATGAGGGAATCCTGACCTGGTGGAGTTTAGATTTTAGGATGTGATTATCAAAACATCAAATGACTCAGTAACATGATAATATTGCATATTTATGAATGCAAAACAGTGTAATTTAAGCTGAATACATAAACATGAACATGAAGAAGTTTGGTTTGAGATTTTTTTTTAATTGCAAATTACAGTTACTGTTGTAAAAGGTAGCTGAGCAGTTACTTAAAGTGAAAGAGAATTTTTTTAGCTCCTGGGAATTGGAATGAATTATGGTTATGCAGAGGAAGAAAAAAGATGAGAGGACTGGAGTATTTTTAATTTTTTCCTATCTATGGTATGGAGTATTAAAATTTTATGAACTCGTTTATTGTGCCAATTGTCTGATCGTATAGGATAGGGTTCCTTTACTGATCATGGACTTGGATGGAATTATCAGTGCTGTTTTCTTGCTACTATTATTACCAGTATTACTATTCCATTAGGAATCTAGAAAGGAGAATGTTATTATGGTTATTGTTGACTGTCAGCTATGGGAATCTTAACACCCCAGAACATAGTGAGAGACACAGTGCTGGTGAACCAATTCGTAGGACTTCAGGTTTTTAGATATCATTTTAATACAATACTTCATGATGCCCCTTTCCTCCCCCCACTCTCCCTTCCTTTCTGTACTTGTCCTCCCTCCCTATCCTTCCCTTCATTTCTCTTTTCCTCTTCTGTCCATTCTTTCCTCCTTTCCATTCATTTATTTTACAAACGAGGCACAGCAGAACTTAAGCTACTCAGACTTATCACTGAGTACCACCTCTATATCTCTTCTCTCCCCAGCCCCTTTTCACCATCAATTTCAGTAGAGCAAAGAAGTGTTGAAAGTTGCCAGTTGGGTGTTTATTTCAAAAGAGGGTTATTTGGGGAAAATTTTATTCTCCAAGTTAAATAAAGGGTGCTCATTTTACCTGGCCTAATGCGTATGATGTCTTAAGTCTGACAAATGTATCTTGTCACCTGTGGTACTTGTCTTGCACTTTGGAAAAATTTTATAGCTCAGTTTTTTTCCTCTAAGGACATGGCAAGTTATTTTTAGCTGTCACTAGCAATCTATGTTGTAATACCTTTAGATACAGTAATGTCAGCTCTTTTCCAACCTTTCTTATCTTTGTGGTAGGAGTGGTTAAACACCAGGCAGGGAGTAAAATCTTCCCTGGTGACCTTCTGAGTCAGTTGGATGTCACCTCACTTTCTTACCTGGGAGGAAGAAAGTGTCTTGGAGGAAATCTAAGGGGCCACTCACCCTTGGAAGTGTGTCTACTTAGGAAGATGGAGGCCAATCTGATTTAATACTTTATACTCAGATTGTCATCTACAAGTAGGACAACTTTATTTTTATTGTCAAAGCATAACGAGAAGGGAATAAGAAGTCTATTCTTGTCTCAATTTCGTCTTTCTAAGTCCCACCCTTGGCCCTAAATGCTTTAGTAGAGACACTGTAAGTCTCTTTTTGGAAATTATTTTAATTCCTGATAGAGCAAAGTCTATAAAAGACTGGCTCACCTTGAAGACCCTAGAACTTTCTTGTGACTTTGTTTCCTTTCCAACAGTCTCATCTCCAGAGCAATGTTAATTCCTTGAAGAACTGCCTATGATAGTGGTTTTATCAGTGTTGAGAAAAGAGAAAGAATGGATGTACTTTGTTTGAATTATATACATGTTATTTATATCAGGTTTGTAAAGAGTGAGTCTACTTAATCATTCCTATTTAAGGAATGAAAGAGTAAAAAGCAGATCCTAAAGAAATGGGCATGTTTTTATCTTACAAAGAATTAAACCTTTGGAAATAATCTTCCTCTAACATGGGAGAAATAAATTTCCCAAATTGAATATACATTATCTGATGCGGTGCAGTCTGAAGTCAGATTTTACCTTGAGGAAAATGATGTGCTTTATTAAGACAGTAATTTTCATTGCTTATGTGCAGTCACAGGACAACTGTTTGGTTATGTCCCATGATTCTTACGTTTTTCATTCCAAGCAATAGAGTTGCTGGCTGGTGGATTAAGGTACAAATAGAAGCGCACAGATAAGTTAAGTGAAAAAACACCTGAGGGTTAACAGAACTCTGAGGCAGCAAACAATCGAATCTACAGTTGACCCTCCTTTGTCTTTTTTCTGACCTTTCTCCAACCACATTGTATGAAGGGGTAAAGCATCATTGATAAGACCTAAACGAAAGCTTCGTGAAATAAATAGGTCTGAAGGAGGATTTAAAAGGGCGCTTTAACAGCAAAAAGTGCCTATTTTAACAGCCAAAAAACTCTCAATCTTCCTACAGAGAAGGGAAGATCATTTTCTGTATTTTAAAAATCGGTGGAATTTACCTTTAAAAGAAAAATGCTGAATGTAATTATTAAAAATCTCAGCCTTTGCATTTTATGGCAGAGCAAATACATTTCTACTTTGGGAGATTTTTTTTTTCTATTCAGAGGTGTCAGTTTATGAGACCTTGAAGTCGGAATGAGGAGAAAATGGAAAGTTTTTTTCTTGATCACTTTTTCCTTCTATCTTAGGTTTTCCTAAAATGCAAGTGGATTCAGGGGTGGAGGTTTATTGATTAAAGAAAGTATAAATAAAGTCGCCAAGTTGATCTCCCACAGGTTGATATCAACTAACAGCTCCTGGACTTCAAGGACATTTGTACAGGTTCACAAAATAAGAAATTATCCATATAGATCATATGTTTTGTTTTTATTAATTTGGTAATGATTGCCTCTATCCAACATTATATATATATATATATATATATATATATATATATACACACACATATTATATACTACATATATTATATGTGTTATATTATATATGTAGTGTAATATATGGAGTATATAATATATGTGTATTCCAACAAATATCTATCTATCTATCTATCTATATATATTTATATATCCCAACAAAACATTCCATACATTTAAAATTTTTAAACTTCATTATTACTTCCAATTGACGTTTACCAGTACTAGATAATACAGCTAATTGATATTTATTTCCTTTTACTGCTGGAGGAAATCCTAGCAACTTCCATATACTCACCAGGAAAGCCCCAGTTTAGTGCTGACTGTTAATGAACCCTCCCCTGCACCTGGTTTTATGGTTGGGAAGAAATAATTTCTCTCCAGGGTCCCATTTCTATAAACCTCCTTTAAACTAGTAAGAAGATAGTATATCGGCAAAACTCAGGTTACTCCAAATATTTGGTCTAGAATTTGCTTTTGAAATCCAGTGGATATTAAAAGTAAGGATTTGAAATCCCCTGTGCATAATAAGTTACTATTAAATTTGTGAATGTTTTAAAAGGATTTAATTCAGATAAATATCCCTAATTTTCAATTTATATCACAGACTTAAGCCTGAAAGACTAACTAAATTACCTGACAATTTCCTTTATTTTTTTAAATGTGCTCTTAGTCTAAAGTTGTTCTTTTTTAAAAAAAAACTAAGTTTAATAATGATAACATCTATTTGGAGTAGAGATTTAATAAAGTGCCATTTTGGATTTACTATAAAGCTTTATTCTTTCAATTTGATTAAAAAGTGCTTCTTTTAGTGGCTTACCAAGCTCAGCTAGAGAACTACTAGAAAGAATATATAGCTCTTGGCCCTGCGTGTCCCGGAAACTAATTGTTCTCTTTAAAAGGTAGTTTTGTGGTCTTTGGTTCAAATTAATGCCCCATAGGTAGGGGTTTATATTTGGTTTATTTTGGGTTAAATATAACCCTTGAGTTTGAAATACAAAATGTTTCCTGAGAAAAGCTTGTAAAATACTTTGAGCAGTCTTAGCAGTGCTGTTCAAGGGAATCAGAAACATATGGGTTCAGATTTCTCCGAAAACACATAGTGATATGTATTTGGAAGGACAATTTGGGGTTTGACTGCACCCCAAACTTGAGACATGTGGCTTCAGGAAGGAGTTGCAGATGTTGTAAGAGTGTTTTCTGTAGAGCAGTGTTCACTCAGACCTCACAGATACCCTCCTCAGAAAGGCCTGCTTAGTATAATATTTCTATGGGGGAAAAAAGCATGGTGTGAATTTATTTTTCATGCCATAAGTGGCCTTGATGACTGCCACAAAAATTTTAGTCTAACCAATGCTGTGCCCTATCTTTCCAATGGTGAAATATCTCCTGCTACCTCCAGCCCTTTGGTTTTCAGGGGACCTCACCATTGACAAAATGAAATATGCCATTTGCTCATTGAACCTCAGTATCCTGTTCTGTCCTGTAAGGAATGAGCTGGGACTAACCACATGGAGGAGTCTGGTTTCAAAGATGGGAGAGATTAATGCTTCATACTCAAAAAGATTGCTTCAATTTATATCAAACAAGCAAATGAGCCTGTCCGTGACCAAAAAGATCATGACAAAGGTGAATGCATGGAACCATATGACATTAGTTGTTTTCTTTTTGTTTTTGTTTTTTGTTTTGTTTTGTTTTGTTTTGTTTTGTTTTGTTTAAGGAGGTGATTTCTCCTTAAGCTTTCAAGGAGTGAAAATCTCCAGGTCAGAGAAACCAGAGGTTGTTGCTTTCTATAGGCCTACTTTACTTAAGGGGGTCGGGGAAACCCAAATCAGCAATTAATTGTATACCTTCTTCCTACATATGAAAATTCTCACCATGCCATGGTTCCTTATTTCCTATTTATTTATTTATTTTTAAATATATTTTATTGTTGTTGTTTTTTTTACAGAGAGGAAGAGAGAGGGATAGAGAGTTAGAAACATCGATGAGAGAGAATCATCAATCAGCTGCCTCTTGTACACCCCCTACTGGGGATGTGCCCACAACCAAGGTACATGCCCTTGACCGGAATCGAACCTGGGACCCTTCAGTCCGCAGGCTAATGCTCCATCCACTGAGCCAAACCGGTTTCGGCCTTATTTCCTATTTAATTTCTTCCTGTGTTGGGAGCCTACATGATATGTCAGTGTAAGAGATACTTAATTGGCCTCCCAGAGGTTGGGTTCGATTTTTAGAAAATACAGTCCATTCCAGACTTAAACCCTTGATATATTACCTCATGGCATGTCCACTGAGCTCTTTCTTCATTAAAAATCATGACATTCACTTCGATGGAACCAGAAAAACATGTTCCAGGAGCAAATGACATTTTAATTTCTAAACAAGCTGGCAAAATGTGACTCATTGAATTCTGAGTGTGTTTGTAACCGAAGTGCTTCATTTGAAAGATAACATTTGATTAATTTGACATGGTAGAAGAATTGAGGTGCTCCATGGAAGAAATTTTTCGAATACTGAAACAATGCTCAAGTATCAACATTCTGTCTTTTAACTATTTAAAAAATATTTTCTTCTGAATGCATTTCATACTTGTCTACCATTTTTAGAGATGAAGGACAACTTAATCTCTTCAACAGTGTCATGCTCAGTATTACAAATGTAGGACAAACAGAACATATGTTGGAAGTATTCAGTCATCACATTATTCTGATGACACATATATTATTGTCCCAACTTTTAAAAATGTGATTTTTTATTAGTTTTTTTTTTAAGAGAGAAAGGAAGGGGGAGGGCGACAAAGATAGAAACATAGTTGAGAGAGTAACATTGATTGGCTGCTTCCTGCCCTCCCTATTGGGGATTCAGCTCACAACTTGGGCATGTTCCATGATCTGGAATCAAACTGATGACTTCGTGGTACATGGGTTGATGCTCAACCACTGAACCACACTGTCTGGGCACCATCCCAGCTTTTAGAGGAAGGTAGAAAATGGAGACTTAGGAAGGTCATCTGTACCAGATTGGCTCTAAAACCTATGCTCAGTCTTCTAGTCGAGACATCTTTTTAGTGCTAAGAAATAGAAATGTAAAATAGGTCACAATAACTCCACCTGAGTGTCTTAAGCTAAAAGCCAAATGATTTTTGCCCATTTTTTTTTGAGTAGGGTGGCTCATTAAGAACAAAGAAAATATTTATGTTCCTATCGAGCCAGGGAAAACAGAATTTATGTTTCTAAGGGTCAGGGTTCGATTGGGATAAGACATCAAATTCTTCTTGATGGTCATTAAGTATAATTTGAAAGACAGTATCTTGTTTAAGATCTTCTCTCTTCAAATCCCAAAGAGGGAAAGCAGGTTAGAGAGAAGGGCAGAGAGCAGGGGCATTATGGGATAAAATGAACCATGGTGGTGGCTGGCTTGGGAGCTTGTGGTAGTCTGCTTGGGCTCCCATACAGAAGACCATAGACAGGGTGACTTAAACAACAGAATGTTAGTGTCTCACAGTCCTGGAGTCTGGAAATCCTAGATCTAGGTGCCAGCAGGCTTGATTTCTGGTGGCTCACTTTCTCACTCTGTCTTCACACGGCCCCTTTCCTGCATGCAAGCACTCTTGCTGTTTCTTCTCTTCTTATAAGGTCATTAGCCCCACCCTCTTTACCTCATTTTACCTTAATTTCCTCCTTAGAACTCCTGTCTCCAAATATATTCCCATTTGGGGTTAGGGCTTCCATAAATGATTTTGTGGAGAGAGGGGGACACAATTCCATGCATAATAGAATGCTTTAGAAAGTCTGGGACTCCAAGGAGGAAATGGTCTGATAGCCTTTCTCTAGCGGAGAAAGCGTAGGTGGCATAGGGCCACCAAGTTGGGCGAGGTTTAAATGCCCAGCAGTAGGAGTAGATGGAAAAGGCACAGTCAACCATAAGGTCAGTTGTAAGCTGAATGAAAGGTGCAATCCTTTTAGCCTTCAACTGCCTGGGCATTGCATGGGAAGAGTCAGGAAGCTGATCACCTTTGGAATCTCTATGTGCCCAACCATTCAGCCACCTTGGGCTTTCAGCACCTCAGGGGGGCTATGGCAGAGATTTACTGTATCCTTGAACCATATGAAACACTATACTCCATCTTCAGCTGGGAACGAGGAAAGTGGCTTTCCAGAGATCGTACCACTTGTCACTTTAGCCATATAGAAGTCAGTGAAAATCCAGTATTGCATTGGAATGTGGTGGTGCTTCTAGGGGCTATTGAAGTGTTTAGAATTTGTTACCTCTGAGGTACATGTCCACAAAAGATTGTTGTTTAAAATCTGCTGGAAGCTGTTACTGCATTTTTCTGCTTCTGTCATGCTTCTTTGTTCTACACAAAATTGCTTCCATTAAGTGGAGATAGTTCATGTTTTTGTGGAGTAAAGCAGGTGGATTTAAGTATTGAAAATTTTTTTATTCAGATTTTTTAATGTAACATTTAATTCTGAATAGCAACATTTTTAGACAGTCCAGTTGCTCTCTAACAAATTAAAAGTTTTGTAAAAAAATTTCTTTTTGTAAGTTTAAAAGCATATACATTTTAAATATGGGTTACAATAGATGTTTGGTTTACAAAATGTATCATACTTACATATATATTGCTCCATTGCCAATTCACTTGTCATTCTGCCCAATCATAAGTAAGTTTGTCTGCCAACATGGAAGGGAGCAGTGGAGGCTGGGAGGTGGAGTTAAGTCTAAACTCTGTCTAGAGGTGCCTACCACCTCTACTGAAGCGGAATGGATTCAGACTTTGTTGTCTAACACTATATCATTGATTCCAATGCCTATTTTGTTTTTCTTTTTAAAAAAATATATTTTATTGATTTTTTTTTTACAGAGAGGAAGGGAGAGGGATAGAGAGTTGGAAACATAGATGAGAGAGAAACATCAATCAGTTGCCTCCTGCACACCCCCTATTGGGAATGTGCCTGCAATCAATGTACATGCCCTTGACCGGAATAAAACCTGGGACCCTTCAGTTTGCAGGCCGATGCTCTATCCACTGAGCCTGGCTTTGGCTGTCTTGTTTTCCTTTTAATAAAACATCTGAAGCTCTTTTTATTTAAAAGAATTATTTTTTCTAGATCTGTTTCACAGAAATTACGTAAAAGATTGGGATAGAGAGAATCTGGAAATGTGAAAATGAATAAAAGTGATATACATACTTTTGCAGTAGTGGCTCTCTTAACAGATCACCACATAATTTTCTTGCCAGATTCAACATGTCTCTTTTTCCTATAAAACCCACTGACAGTCATTGTTGGTGTGCCAATATCCACTCAATGGTAGTGAGTCTCTCTATCCTGGACTTCACTTGTACCAGTTTAGCTAGTACTAAGAATCAATTGTTTGTTCCTTTTCCCTCCCCCAAACTTGGTAAATCTTATATGTGATTTGTGGTTACATGTTGTACTTAAGCAGGACATGAAATGATGAAAAACAAGTACAGAAAAGAAAAGTGTGTTGTTATGAATACTGCACTGAATGCTTTGCAATGCCTCAGTAAAATCTCCTCAGTAAAAATAATTGCTACAATGAATTGTAGGCAAGTCGACTGACAAAGAAATGCCATAAAAGTCTGGAGAGATTCTGCACTCAGATGCGTTCACAACTATGTTTGTGATCTTCACTTGAAAGAAATAGAAACCTGGAACTCACAAGTGATGTGTCAAAGAGAGTGAGAAAGATGACATTGAACTCTAACTAGAGGACCCCTATTTAAGGAGTGAGTCTTGGCACTACATTTATTCACTGGTAAAGAATACTCATTTGCATGTTTGCAGTTAACATGTTTAGCAAAGGCATGTGTCGTTTTCATCTTACTCTCCTTTAATAAACTTTTTTTTCACCAAGTATAGGTGCCAATCTTATCACCTAGAAGTGTTTTCTTCTGTATAAAGCAGACACGTGTTTTTTAATCAAGAGGTATGACATTTGTGTTAGAGGGCAGGGGGGAAATTCAAAACGATATTGCTAGGCTGCAGTTATTGGCTACATTTTAATAAGGCTGCAAAAGACAATTCTATGATTATGGGATGAGAAAAACTGGCCTCTCGTCACTGCAAGTGCATATTTGCCAGGGAAATGAGACACTGGGCAAAGGAGAGGTTATAAGCAAAGAGGTTGAAAGTGTACAATAGTTTTGGGGTGTGGGGAAGCACAGGACTTGGTTGGAATGTCTGTAAGGAGGAATCTCCAAAAGATGGGGGGCCCCTAAGGGGACCTTGCCAAATGTGACAGCCCTTGTCTTGACTTTTGCAAACGAGTCCGATCCCCCATCTGTTTTGCTAGAATCTCAATTGTTTAGTCTTTAAAGACCTGACCTTGTAGAAGCATATACTTTCTCAAGGATGCTTACCTTGCTGATCGTATCTGGAGGTTAATTTTAGTTCAAGCTGTTATGACAATAAAAGCCAAGGGAGACAGGCAAACGGGGTTACTGGTGGTGATAGCCAAGGAGATCCTTAGCTCTCTCTTTCACAGAAACATGTGTTAGAGCAGTCTGTTCATCTGTCACTCAGGGTCTGCTGCTCAGCCCCGGCATTGGGGAACAAGGATGCTTGATCCACGGGGTAGATCGTATTGGCTATAGGTGAGGTCATATTTAGATTATTCTGTAGGAAATGGGAAGTCATTAAAGATGTCACTAGTAACTTTACAAAAA
Source organism: Vespertilio murinus (assembly GCA_963924515.1). Taxonomy (NCBI): domain Eukaryota; kingdom Metazoa; phylum Chordata; class Mammalia; order Chiroptera; family Vespertilionidae; genus Vespertilio; species Vespertilio murinus. Next base: position 31,827,296 of record OZ004707.1, read on the forward strand.
AAGCCAACTTCAATTTAACGTAAGAGTGCTATGGCCAACGAAAGTTGTTTGAGAATCCATTTAGAATTTTTTATGAGATAGTAAATAAAAATGAGAGTCCAGGTAAGGAGTTCTTAAATTATTTTTGTTAAAATTGCTTCCTGTTTTGGCAAACCCTTTTCAAAATAAAATAACGTAGGATTTCAAAGAAAATATTATCTAACCTAATAATAGAGTAATATGCAAATTAACCACCACTCTGCTACACAAGCCACACCCACTACTCAATCAGAGCGAGTATGCAAATTAACACAACAAAGATGATGATCAATTTGCATACACAGAGGGAGGGAAGGGTGAAGACTGAAGACAGCATAGAAGGAAGAGGGAGGGAAAGTGGAAAGCAAAGCAGCTGCAGTGGTAGTGCGTGCAGCCTCGGAGGCAGCAGCAGCCGTGGGCACAGTGGGTCGGATATATGGGGCGAGGCGCATAGCAGTGGTGGCAGCCCATACAAGAGGCTGTGAATACAGTGGTGGCTGTGGCTGCTGGCATGGTGTGGTGGGTGGGATGGGTGGGGCATGCCCCGCCCATCCCACCTGCCCCGCCCCTCCCTGCCTGCTGCAGCAGATGGGGGGGGGGGAGGGCGGAAAGGTGGTAGTGGCCGGAGGGAAGTCCACTGGAAGTCTTGCAGGAATATTCCTGCAACCGGTGCCTAGTATTTAAAATAATTATAAAAATAATGATAAAAGCACCTAGTAGTCTGTGTGTTTCACTATGAATCCATGAAGTAACATGATCTAGTATTGGGTCTATTTAATGAGCACAGTGAATATTTAGAGACATCTGATATGAAAATATGGGTAATCCCATTAGTGACTAAGTAGTGGGTACTGCTAATGCTGAGGTGGTTTGCTGCTGCATTCATTGAAGGAAGTGAAAAGAAAGGTACAATTTTTTCCCCTACCCCTAATTCATGGATTTTTCTGAATTCCATCTTTTAAATAGAGGGCATTCCATAATTCTATGAAGTATCATGGAAATTTAGACTAATTAGAAACATCCAAAAAATTCAATAGTGTGCAGAAAGTATCTAGTATACACTTTATTCTCTGAAGTTTTCAAAGCATTTCAGGCGAGAGGATTTATGAGAGACTTTCTTTTCCTAAACCGTACATTTAAAAATGTTAAAATTTTATAATGTATTCCAATTAAAATAAAAAATAATGTGAAAAAGAAATTGTTTTTTAAGTCCTATTTAGTCTTTTCAAGCAAGAAAGAAAAGTACAAAATCAAAAACAAAACAAACAAACAAAAAAACCTACAACCTGTCTTTCCATCAATTGGGAAATAACTAGATTAAGATGGTTCCTACTTATCAAATGCTAGAGGTGTTTGTTAAGATTCTGCTTTTATGAGCTTAGAAAACCAAACTTTAAAGATGTATACATATTCATTGAGTCTACATCTGAGATGTTTATACTTCCTTGTATGTAGATTATACCTCAATAAAAAAAAATTGAACACAGACAATCCAACTCTGAAGGAAACAATCAGCTGAGAATAACCAGGATGTCAGGAGGTCTGGGAATTGCTGCCACTTATGAAATGACAGGAAGAACTGAAGAAATTAATTAGAAGAGGAGAAGAATTAGGAGCTCCTAGGTAATTTACAGGAATTGTTGAAAGGTTGTTATGCAAAATTGGTTGAAAAAATTAATGTCAAAGGACCAGGCAAACACACTGCCATACAAAGATGACAATTTATGCTAAGCTGGCTTCCTCCTAAAGGAACCAATTGTCTCCGTGCAAGCACCGGCGGGTAAACGAAAAGCTTGGAGTTACAGGTTTTTGATGATTCCCTGAGATGACAGGAATCATTGAGATCCTTTTCAGTTTCAGCAACCGCTGGTTCTTGAGTGATTTGGTATGGGAGCTAAAATATTAAGATTATTGGGAGCTCCATTACTTGAAAAGTGCTATGGTACTCTATGTATCTGAACTTCAGATTCATCTGTGTGAATGAATGCCATACTAACACTTTCCCTGACTTCCAGGCTTGTGAAGAAAGTAAATAATAGTTTAGACCCTCAAACCTCAGAGGGAAGGTAGGGAAGGGCAGGAAGGGTAAGGGGGAGAGATCAATCAAAGGACTTTTATGCATACATATAAGTCTAACCAATGGACACAGACACCAGGGGGGTGAGGGCATCAGTGGGGGATGGGGGAGGGCAATGGGGGGATAAGGACACATATGTAATACCTTAATCAATTTAAAAAAAGCAAAAAAAAAATTAAAAAGATAACATAGTTGACTACTTGTTACAAGGCTTGTTCATAGATACGTGTTAAAGAGAGCATATAAAATAAAACTCTAAAATCTGAGGAAATTCAATAAACAGTTTTATAGTCATTATCTTGGGTTTAGGAATTGCCAAGCATTTGTACATAATATTTTATTAATTAATAAAAATCCAGTTTATCATAAAACAAAGTGTAGTCGCAGACTGAAAACTTTACTTGGATATTAATGTCAGCATTGCACTTGCATAATTTTAAAATGGATATTCATAATGTGTTCATTCAATTATTGTATGCAGTATTTAGGTTGGTTTGACTGATTTGAATTATCTAGTGTTAGCTGTGTTGCATGAGACCCAGGATAATTTTACATAATAATTACTCAGCCAAACATTGAGTTTATCTCCTAAGATTGAACAAGTTCAAGTTTTTGATACTTTGAGTACATATCTAGGTGCAATTGTGTTTTAGTTGGGCTAGACATTAAGATAAAATAACGTAAAAATTTGAAATCCTACTAATGTCAGTATTATTTGCTTATCCATTCAGCTCCTTATGAATAACTTAATATTATTTCAATAGCAGTGTTTGACTATATCAAATGCACGCTGAATAAGGTCACAATGCTGAGATTCAAATATGTCAGCTGCAAAACCATCTGGGATTTGGACAAGATGAAAAGATGAGACTTCTGAAGTGACCTGATGTAGCTGAGTAACTCACAAAGTCACAAGTCAGTTTCTGACTATAAAAGAGACATCTGATCAGATTGTCATGCTCTATGTTTAATGGAGTGTTGCAAGAACTTTGACACAAACCATTACCCACTATTTACTTATTCAAGGCAGAAACCTACTGGAAAATTGAGTGAAATTATCCATAGTCTAACAGCTTAGAGCAGATTGCATTATGATCAAAATTTCTAAAACACACCTTTGTGAAGACATAGGTATTAATACTATTGAGTTCTATTATAATGCTTTCTTCACCATGTATTACAAGATTGTTTCTGTCCTCAGAATATGAAGTAACATTGTGTAATTGTGGGAGAATTTAATACTTGCAGCTGGGTCTGTGATTTGTCAGTAGCTGTGTTATTTAGAAGGGTACTGTTAGCTCAGAAGGCTGGTTAATTTCCACACTGTTCTCTTCTCATCAGTTCTGTTTTATTTCCAAATTTCCAGCACTTGTTCTTAACTTGGGACCATGGACAGAGTTACAGAGCAAACCAAACTTGAGCTTTCTTGTGTTTTAGGTTAATTGAAAGAAAGCTTTCAAATAAGACAAAACAAAATTCTAAAACTCAGTGAAAAGTTCAGGTACTGTTTTTTTTTAATAGTTAATATGATATGGGAATGTGATTTTCCAGTGGATATTAGCGCCATTAAAAATAAAATTAGAGAAATGTTTGTTATTGTAATTTCAGACCTTTCTAAGGTCATACTGAACAACTGAAATGAAATAAATGATCAACAAATATCAGTGGGGGACTGTAAGAGGGATTTTTTTTTTCATTAAGTAAATGTTTTCCAAAGACTCTTTTAGCCAACAGAATTAAATAAAGTGGTTTATTGACAAATGTCGTATGTGTACTATATTATAGTGTCCTTTAGTTGATACACAATATATAAAACACCAGATTTTTGATGCTTTTCCTGTCTTTTTACTAAATATATTAAAATTGATGCAACTTTTTCTTTGCTTTAAATTGTTTCCAACAAAGATTTTTGCAAAAAGGAACCGACTGAATAACAAAGACTTGCCCACAGTATAAAATTTAATTACTAATATGATGATATTTGATCTAGTATAATCCTTTGTTTCCAGTTTCCTTATCAGTTGAAAGCCTGGCACACATTGTAAGGTAAAATTAATTTTTTCCTCATACAATCGAATAGCACCAAGACAGGGCCTAAGGTTTATCATATCAGTCAAATACCTAACTTGAAAAAAAATTTCACTGGAAAGCTCTTGAAATATCAGCAATGACATTTGAAGTAATTGCAAAGCTCAAGCACCAATTTAAATGAAAGGCTAACCCCCCTCTGCTATGTTCTTTTTTCACTAGTTGGATATTATAATGTTAAAAGCATCAAAGTACCATAAGGTGAATTAATAATGTGGCATTTTATTGATTGCCTATATATTCATTGAAGAATTCTATTTTCAGCCTTAGAGATTTTATGGAAAGACCATTTTTTAAGCACACAGTGTGCAAAGTTCTGAAAGCTATTGCTTTAAAAAAAAATACTGTTTAAAGGGCAGTAAAGTCTGAAGAGTCTCTAAGTCTTGTTTGAGGCATATATTCTGTCTCTTAAAATGCTAGTCCTAACAATATTCCTCAGACAATGCCCCCTAATGAGCCTTCAAATGGTCAGTAAAGCTATAGCGTGATTTCATTATCAACCCAGGAGTTTAGGTATAGACCCTCTTGTACTCAAGTATATTGTAGTACGCTGAAAGGGGATGGGAAGAAATTAACTAAACTATGACTTATATTGGTAACAAGTTAAGGTTTTTCATAGTAAATAACCCTTGGTAGGTGTGTAATAGATATACCATTTTACCAAGCCTTTGCAAAATAAACTATTTTTATCCTTTGAGTATGCTAATAGGCTTTAGTAGGGATTATATAGAATTTTGTGCATTGGCCAATGACAATAAGATGCAGAGGAAGAAAGGAAGAGTAAAACAGACAATCCAGGATTCATACATTTAACAACAAAGAGGGAAGGAATTAGAGTGAGAGGTATTGTTGCTTTTAGGCTGTGGTAGGGAATGTGCTGAGTAAATATATACCTGTCACCAGTGGCTCTATCTTGCATTCTTATGGTAACCAGAGGCTGGGAAAACATCCTCCCAAATTAAGGTTTGTTGACTAGCCCCACCTTATTTTTTGTTCTTGATTAGTTTGAAATGCCAACTGTTAAAATGATAATGTTGGAAAAATACCTTTATATAATAAATTAGAGACCCGGTGTACAGATTTGTACAGCAGCGGGGTCCCTCAGCTTGGCCTGTGGGATTGGGCTGAAACTGGCTCTCTGACATCCCCCAAGGGGTCCCAGATTGTAAGAGGCCAGGCGAAGGGACCCCACTGGTGGACATTCAGGGCCAGGAGGGACACAGGAGATTGGCCAGCCAGGGAGGGACCATGGGAAGGCTCCAGGGCATGTCCACCCTGTCTGGCTCAATCCTGATTGGCAGGACCCCACTAGCAAGCTAACCTACTGGTTGGACCATCTGCCTCCTGGTGGTCAGTGCACATCAATGCGAGAGGTTGAGCAGTCTTAACATATCATTAGCATATTATGCTTTGATTGGTTGAAAGAATGACCGGATGACCAAACACTTAGCATATTTAGGCTTTTATTATGTATGATAATATTTGTTTTATTTTTATTATTAAAGTTGTATACGATGAGAAAACAACAAATTTAAAAAATATAGAGAAAGGGCAAAAAAATGAATCATAGGTCTATAACAAAGATTATGTATTGCTGCAAGTCATATATATATATATATATATATATATATATATATATAACTATATATATGTAGTTATTTCATATAAAATGTCTCAAACATGTTGCTACTTTAAGAGACTAATGAGGGCAGTGAGGAGACTTTAGGAGACATTCTGTTTTCTCACTGTTCTCACCAAGGAGACCTGCTGCATGATGAATCTCTTAGAAACTCCTCAGCCAGAATTAATCTTTTAGAAACTCCTCTTAGAAACTTTGCAGCCAGGATGCATCTGAAGTGAAGATGCTTTCGGGTGCCAATGATAATACCTGACTAAGGGAAGTGTAGACAAAGAGGGTTTCCTGGAGAGGGATGGATTCAGGGTTCTGGGTTTACGTCTCTTCGTCTTCTGCATAGAGTTGAAAAATGAGAGTTATTACCAACATCATGAATTTCTGCAGTGTATCTAAAAGTAGGAAAACAATGCAACTTGGAGAGATATTTCTTTTTTTAAATAATATATATATTTTATTGATTTTTTTACAGAGAGGAAGAGAGAGGGATAGAGAGCTAGAAACATCGATGAGAGAGAATCATTGATCAGCTGCCTCTTGCACACCCCCAACTGGGGATGTGCCCGCAACCAAGGTACATACCCTTGACCGGAATCGAACCCTGGACTCCTCAGTCCGCAGGCCGATGTTCCATCCACTGAACCAAACTGGTTTCGGCAAGAGATATTTCTTGAGTGAAACAGCAAAGCCGGAGGGTTGCTTTTTACCAAGGTCTCTTTTCACCAAGAAGGAACATCATCCTCGTAAGGTGCCCAGATAGCATCTCCTTAATTGGTTAGAATGGGTCCTGTGCTGGGTTGTAAACCAATAACTGGCTGAGCAAAAAGAATCACCATAAGTGGCTTAGATTACTTAGACCACTTTTATGCCTTGGGAATTGGAGAAGGTCCATTTCCATCCCTCTCAACATTTGGTATCTGTAAACTGAGAAAGGGCGAGGGGAGGCTTATAAAAAAATAATAAAAAGGATAGCTGCCACAGCTCACCATTTGAGCTTAGCAAATGGCCATTAAAACCATGCCATAATCTTGTTCCCATCACTTTACCTAACCATAAGGCTCACATATCTGTTTGAAGTTTGATATTTTGTTAAATAAGAAAGATCTTCTGGAACCCAAAACAATAAAAATAACTCATCTGAGTTTTTCATGGCTCCTCATTTTGTACTATTCTGCTATTTCAATTTTTTTTCAAAAAAAGAATGCATGAATGAAAGACTGAATGAAACCTCTAGTTCCAGAGAGGATTTAAGGTATTTTGCAAATCCACACGTATTTAATAAAATAAGCAATATAAATTTAAGGGTTGAAAAGTAAAGTGATAATGTCAGAACACAAAAGGCATGCCATAGAATGTTTCAAAAGATGAGATACACAGTACACATATCTAAATAATTAATAGCTTGATACCAAGATTGGTAATATTTTTCCTAGAAATCCCCACTGAGAACACACTGAATAAAATAAATCTTGCCGATACCGGTTTGGCTCAGTGGATGGAAGGTCGGCTTGCAGACTGAAAGGACCCTGGTTTGATTTCAGTCAAGGGCATGTGCCTTGGTTGTGAGCACATCCCCATTGGGGGTGTGCAAGAGGCAGCTGATCAATGATTCTCTCTCATCAATGTTTCTAACTTTCTATCCCTCTCTCTTCCTCTCTGTAAAAAATCAATAAAATATAAAAAAATTGTGGAAAAAAATCTCATCACTGGTAAAATTCATAGAACTACCATTATTGTATATCTTTTTAAGGACATTTCCCAATATTAGGACTATGATAACCTCCAAACAGGGACCCCTTTGAAAGAGAAATAAGGACATCAACATCATAAGTTTCTATTGGGACCACCCTTGGCAACCATAATATACTATATGACTGCCCTTTGAGTCAGAGGGTGTCATCACTTTAACAGAAGCATTAGTTCTTTTTCCTAATCCACACAATAAAGGTTTTAAGTCATTAGTGTTCTCTTTAAATTCCCCAGATCCTCATCCTTTCTGGCAATTAGCCTCATCCCTAACTTCAAGTGGAAGAGTAAAATTGCATGGCAGAAACTTCTTGCCCATCCATCCCCCTTCTGCTCTAGCTGCCCAATCCAACCTTTCTTATGTCCTTCTCTCCAGCTCTGACGTGAATGATCCTTAGGTCTCCCTTTGCCACTGTCACCTCTTTAAAGACGTTTGGCTAGGAATGAAAGGGCAGAGTTTTGTATGCTTGTTATCTTTAATTCTTCACCTCCAGTTCTCTGCTCTGTCTATTATCTCATTGGTTTTGCCTCTAACTTTCCACAGAAAATCAAGCCCACTTATCACAGTCCACTGACCTCTTGTTAGCCCTTGATAGTCAATATCTTTCTCTGTCACTTAGCATTCTTGGTCACTTCCTTCTTTAAAAGCCCATTCTTTCTTCATCTTCTGTGACTCCACACCCTCTCCTTACCCTCTTCCTTCCTCAATCATGTCTTCTGGTTTTTATCCCTTGGATTTCTTATGCCTGTCCCTTATGTGCGGTATTCAATTCAGTAAGGGGGAGTATGCTTAGTGGTTAGAGTTCAAACTGAGTCCAGCTCATGTGGGTTGGGTTCCTGACTTTGCTATTTACTATTGGTGCTGCTTTGGGCAGAATACTTCACTTATCTGGGCCTCGGTTTCTTTAACTATAAAAATGATACCTATATTATTTGTCTCAGAATCTTATTGTGAGAATTCAGCAAATTAAAATACAGATGCTCCTTGACTTACAATGGGGTTGTCTTGACAAACCCATCATAAGTTGAAAATGCCTTAAGTCAAAAATGCATGTAACACATCTAACTTACTGAATATCATATCACCAAGTCTACCTTAAACATGCTCAAAACACAATACTTCCAAACCACTGGCAACACAGTACACTGCCAAGTATCAGTTGTTTACCCTCATGACTGGCATGGCTGAATTCGGCTCACTGATGCTGCCTAGCCTCACTAGAGTATTGCACCACATATCGCTAGTCCAGGCAAAGATCATGGTTCTAAATTCTAAATATAGTTTCTACTAAATTTCTTATAGCTTTGCACTAGTGTAAAAAATCATCAGTTGAATCATCATAAGTTGGGGGAATATCTATACATAATGCACACAGGGCTCCCCAACCTATTAGTTTAAAAACAAAACAAACAAACCCAGGTTTCCTCTCTTAATTCTATTTTCTTTCTAGATGAATTAATTTCTTTCTAATTTCCTCCAATGGCTTCTTCTATCAACTATAAGAAGAAGCTATCACTCACTCAGGCTTACAGATCTCTCTTGAGCATAGAATCAAACTGATGAATGGACATTTCCACTCACCTCAGACTCCACCACCCAAAATGAACTCATTACCTCCTTCACCAGAACATTACTCTTCCTTTATTTTCTTTCCTGGAAAAAGATGTCCAAGTTCACAAGCTGGTATCCTGGGGGTCATTTTTTATTCCCCCTGTTTCCCTTCATCCAATTAGTTATTGAGTCTGAGCAAATTCACCAACCTAATATCTCTTGACTCTTGCCTTTTCTCCATCCCCTTGGGCCCCTCTCTAGATGGGGACACTCACTGAGTCATGCCTGGATCACTGGATCCGTTCCTCATTAGTCTTCTGGCTTCCCAACTCATTCCTCTGCAGTTCACTCTCTACGGAGCTACTGGAGGGATTTTACTTGACGGAAGAGCTGATCAGGTTACTTCTCTGTTTAAAATGATTCATAGATTCCTGATAGTCTTCAGGATAGAGTCCAAAGCCCTTAGCATCACAGACCTGATCCTTCATAATCTCTCTCCTCTTACTCCCACAGCTTCATTTTTGACACCTTTTCCCTTGAAATGTACCCTTCAACCAAATGGATGTCCATATGGAATCAATAGGACCTAATCCTACTGCATTAACTTCAAGGTGGATTTATTGATAGAATAGTTTCTCTAGCTGATACAGTAGACCAAATTATTGCTTGTCTAAATGTTTACGTAGCACAATTGAAATTAATTCCATTTATTTTGCATTTCTTTATTCAATTAAATAATCTCCTTGGGAAAATTATGTTGTGTGTTAATTTTATGCATGACATTTGATTTATTAATCAAGCATCTCTGTATCAGAGTACTTACATTATTTGACAAAATTAAAATTTCTACTTCAGTTTTCTTCTACTGTAAGATTTATATTGTACCTGTCATTTCTACCAAGTCTATTGTGTGTGTTTTTTCTCTCAGTATAATTTTGGAAATTAAAATTTTACCGTGTCTATATTTAGTTCTTATTACAGTTTTGTTTTTATAATAATTTTTAATATCATTTATTCTAAATTGGATGAAGAAATTATTCCATACTCTCCTAAACTACATAAATTATTTAGGTAGTTTAGGGGAGTATATATAACAAACCATTCTTTCAGGTATTTGAAGACTGCTCAGAATGGTCAGATGATCTATCATGTTGATAATCTATTTATTTCATAGATATAGCCTACCATGTTGTCCACTACATACTTGTAATTTATGTTTTGACAGGATGCAGAGAAAACAACAGGGTTAAAATGGCAGCATCAAACTATCAAAATAGTATGGTCAGAATGGGGGTTGAAATGGTAAAGTACAAATGCTTTAAAAGTCCTGTATTACCTGGGTCATGGACATGCCATGTTCTTGCCATCACAAGTTGTTCTAGTGCTAGCATGCCTCTGTACTAGTCAGGACTCATCCATTTGTGAATGAACAAAACCCAATTCAAATAAACTTAAATAAAAATGCACATTTGTTTGTTATCATTATGTTAACATTATAAGAGCTTTCTTCTCCAAATATCCATTGAGAAAATCTAAAAAAAAAGTTTTTATTTTCTCTCGTTGGATCATGTGCTAACCTTGGACTAGTCACTGTGACCAGGAAGATGGGACATTGTGCTGGGCCTTTCCTTCATTACGTGCTCACCTCTGTGGGGGAGAGGGCAGGGAGTGGGAAGGATGGCTGGAGTGGATGATAGAGCAGCTCTCCAATCAAGGAAAGATGTTGGTTCCAGAAAAAGAGGAATGTATGCTGGAGGTATAACAAGAATTTGCTATACCTTCTGCTTGACTCCTATATTTGACCCCAAACAATTACATGTTTTCTTGTTGTTACTATAAAGCATATTGTAATTCTTTAAAATTTGATTGTCTCTTCCACTGGATGGGAACATCTTTAAGGTGGGAAATGTCCTTGTTCACTTTTCTGCATCCTTTTTTTTTTGATGCAAAGTGATAAATAACAAATAAATAGTAAAGTGATAAAGAGCAAATAATACACAATATCTGTGGAGAGAGTAAATAACACAGCGATAGTTTGGGAATTTGCCATTTCAGAATAAATTATATCTAACCCACGAAATCCTGCTTTTAACCAACCAACTCCACTTTGGATATTTCTTTTCAACTCAAACTCACCTGGCCCATTTGCATATACTTTTAAAGATGAGGATCACAATCCTGAAGTGACTTAAGATAATAGAGAGGAAAATTAAAAATGAAAGAAAAGCATGTCGCTACTTTTGAGCCTTCGGAGAGAAGTAACAACAGCCACAACAAAAAGATGCTGCAAAGTAGAGAACAGAATAGAAATTATTTTCCTTTGAAATATTATGTACCATAGAGACACAATCTTTTTGAAAGATTGTCTGGTAAAATGTTAAATTTGGGGAATGAATGGGGATAAGTTATCACGGGGGTTGATAAAATGCAATAACTATCAGCCATTTGAGGCAGAGATAACATTTCTGCAACCATTTGAAGTCATTGCCACACATAAGGTGAAACTGCCTATGGAAATCACGAACAAAGGAATAAACCTGCCACCGCACAAGATTTACAACACTGCCAGGCAATGAACTCAAAGGTCGCTCCTGAATTAAGTTACCTTTGTATGACTTTCTGTTCTGGGTGTGAAAATACTCAGGATGGTAAAATCCATTAAGCCACAGCTGACAGCAAGAGGGGTTCATTAATTCAGGAGTGGGAGTAGGTTTGCCTTTCTGCAAAAACCCTGTGGGATTTCAATGGGCATAAGTTTGGTTCTAGGAGCCAAGTGGAGCATTAAAATAGAATACAGCTGTGGGAATAAAACCAGGGACTAGACCCTCTGCCTAAAAATAGCCATCGCCTGAACAGGCGACGTGGTAGCCAGGGAGAAATCACATTTGTCACAGCGCATGAAGGCTTTGTGATAATTACACGGCGACGGGAATTGGCAGGCCACTCCCGGTGTACATTGGAGAGAGACCCAGAGCACATACAATGTACTGGCAGCTGGTGCCATCGCCTCGGGCAGCAAATGAGCAACCAGCAGAAGCTGGCATGGCCTTGCTGGGAGGCTGCAGGCTGATAGGGCAGAGGTCAGGGTTCCTTTGACCAGGGAGGAATGCATTACTCCTCGAAGCCAGAGCTTTGATAACAGTGGAAATACGACATTTTCTCCTCAGAGTAGGCTAAGATGCTGCTGCCTCCATTAAGAGATGTGTTTAATAGATTGCTGAATTAGGGATGCAAGGGGCTCCAAGCAGTCACTGGTGAGGCAAACGCTCCAGAATGGGAGCACCCAATCCTCCCCTGCTGAGGGGCAGACCTCAGTCTCCAGAGGATGCACTGCCCCTGCTCTGTGAGAGACTTCACTGAAGCCATTTCCATCCATTTCACCTCCCCTTGGCATCTCTGTGTCCTTCAGCTCGACGTTCAGGCTATTTAATGGTCTCTCACTTGCAAAGCTCTCTCCTTGATTCTGTTTTCCCTTTTAACTACCGCTTATATGTTGTAGACACTTCAGACAATTGGCCTTTGTGTGTGTGTGCTGGCGGTGGTATTGGGACATTTTAATATTGCAGTGTTGACCCTCAATTACCTGCTCATTGTAAAGATACTCACCATGCAGAAGCACACGCACTCTTCATCTTCCGTGATAGATATTCCATATCCATTCCTGGCAGTATCTGGTATTATTTATCAGTCACTTGATTGATTTATTTTAGATTCATCAGCCATTTTAATTTTTGCCAATTAGTTGGAAGGAAACAGATGTCTCATTTTTTAATTTGTGTTTCTCTGATTGCTGTGAACATCTTTTTATAGGTTATTACTTGTATTTTTTGTGTGTAAATTGGTTCTTTATATTCCTTGCCCATTAGTTATATTGAGTTCATTATTTTTTAATTGACTTACAGCAGCTCTCTATTTATTACAGAAGTGAATTCTTTCTGTTTTTCATATACACTGAGTGGCCAGATTATTAAGATCTCTGAACACATAATAATCTGGCCACTAGGTGTATATCTTATATAATAAAAGGCTAATATGCAAATTGTCCCCTCCACCAGGAATTCAACCAGCAGGCAGACCAGCCAACTGCCCATGTCCCCTCCCCTTGGTCAGGCTGGCCGGACCCCACCTAGCAGGAATTCATGCACCAGGCCTCTAACATATATATCCTATCTAATAACAGAGTAATATGCAAATTAACCATTACCCTGTGACAAAATGGCAGCCCCCATAGCCACAAAATGGTGGCTCCCAGTCCCCTCAGCTATGCTGCTGGAGTGTCTGGCCTGTCCATAGGAGCAGTGAGGCTGGATCTGACTCTGGAGGGGTTTTCGATCTACCCCAGACAGGGCATTCAGAGCCTGGACAGCAGTTAGCATGGTGGCAGCATCAGGGAAGCCCCAGCCCGGCAAACAGAGCCCAGACGCAGGGCTTGGGGGCTTCCTTAGCAAGGTGGCAGCAGGAACACCCCCAGGCCCCACAGACAGAGCCAGGACAACAGGGCATGGGGACTTCCTTGGTGTGTTGGTGTCTGCAAAACCCCCAGGCCTGCCAGACAGAACACACTGCAGGGCATTGGGGCTTCCTTCGCATGGCACATGGCAGCAGGCAGAGAGCAGATAGCAGGGCATGGGGGCTTCATATCCATGGCTGCAGTGAAACCTCCAGGCCCACAGAGAGTAGAGAACCATGGGGAGTGGGCCTAAGCCATCTGTAGGACATCCCCTGAGAGCTCCTGGATTGTAGAGGGTGCAGGTTGGGCTGAGGGACCCCCATGCACAAATTTAGTGACTCTAGTATGTGTGTATATATACTGAATGGCCAGATTATTATGCGTTCAGAAATCATAATAATCTAACCACTCAGTGTACATGCATTTCCACCTAGTTTTGCTGGGTAACAAACTACCTTCAAAATTAGAGGCTGAAATAAACAACATATTATCCCCTCATATAGTCCTAAAATATAAAAAGTGAAAGCTACCATTTTCTGAGGCCGTAGTGAAAAACTTGCCTTTGAATCACTTCCAAAATATTCATTATTTTTTAAAGTAGTAACAGAGCTCACCTAGGTTCAAAGGGTAAAAATATTTAGAACTTGTCTTTCAATGGAGGAAATGGATAAATTATGATCATCTTTAATCTGCCACATATCCTATCTAATAAAAGAGAACTATGCAAATTGATCATTCCTCCATTATGCCCACAAACCATGCCGTTAACCAATCAGGAGCGAGTATGCAAATGGACTCAACCAAGATGTCAGTTAATTTGCATATCCAGGCAGAGAGGGAAGAGTGAAGACAGTGTAGAAGGAAGCCAAGTGCTGTGGTAGGGAACAGAGCTATGGAGAAGCAAACAGGCGGGGCAAGGAGAAGGAAGGAAAGCAGATGGGGAGGTGAAGAGAGGGAATCAGGCAGAGTGGCAGAGACCGCCACGGGAAGCCCTATTGAGGCCTCTAGTATAATACTTAATCTTAGAGAACACATTCTATTCTTTGTTTTAATGGTTTCAAGATTTTGTGTTTTGCATTGGACACCATCCATATTCTGAGATTTGAAAGAAAAAAGACTCCTCTACCTTTTATTACCCCATAAAATATATATTTTACTCCTTACTTCTTCAATCTATTTGAAATTTTTTCTTATGTATGGTCTGAGATGGATATCTAACTTTAATTTTTCCAAATAAATAATAATAATAAAAATCCTCACCTGATGCACAAAAATTTGTGCAAGAGTAGGCCTTCCTTCCCCCGGCTGCCAGCATTGGCTTCCCTCCTCTGGCTGCCTTTCGGTACCCAGGACCTGGGCTAGCTTCTATCAGCCTGCCCACAGGCACCTGGGGCCTGCCTGGGCTGGCCTCCCTCCAGCCCTGGCTTTGTCGGGAAGAACATCTAGAATGATGCCCAGAAGATGTCTGGTCTAATTAGCATATTACCCTTTTATTATTATAGACTAGAGACCTGGTACATGAAATTTGTGCAGGCGGGGGGGAGGGGGTTGTATCCCTCAGCCCAACCTGCACCCTCTCCAATCTGAGATCCTTTGAGGAATGGTTGACTGCCTGTTTAGGACCGAACCTGGTAGGATTGGGCCTAAATGGGCAGTTGGACATTCCTTTCACAATCCAGGACTGATGGCTCCCAACCACTCGCTTGCATGCCTGCCTGATTGCCCCTAACCACTTGCCTGCCAACCTGATCACACCCTAAACACTCCCTTGCAACCTGATCAACGCCTAACTGCTCCCCTGTTGGCCTGTTCCTTCCCAACTACCCTTCCCTGGAGGCCTGATTGCCCACAACTGCTCTCCCCTGCAGGCCTGGTCTCTCACAACTGTCCTCCCCTGTAGGACTGGGTTCCCCCCAGCTGCCCTCCCTTGTAGATCTAGTTCCTCCCAACTGCCCTCCCCTGAAAGCCTGATCACCCACAACTAACTACCCTCCCCTGCTGGCCATCTTGTGGTGGCCATCTTGTGTCCACATAGGGACAGCCATCTTTGGCCACATGGGGGTGGCCATTTTGTGTGTTGGAGTGACAGTAAATTTGCATGTTACTCTTTTATTAGATAGGATAATTGATCAGTATTTCTCTTTCTCTTTCACCCTCTGCCTTCCTCTCTAAAATCAATTAATGCACCCTGACTTTGAATTGAACCTGAAACCTGGTATGTGCTATGATCAGAAATCCAACACATGACCTTTCAGTGTATGGGAAGATGCTTTAACCAACTGAATAACACTGGCCAGGACAGTTGTGAAATTATTATAAATAATTGATCAATGTTTCTCTCTCTTTCACCCTCTTCCTTCCTCTCTAAAATCAATTAATATATATATATATATATATATATATATATATATATATATATATCTTGCCTAATAAAATAAACATGCAAATAATTAGCCATCACACCGTTATGCCCACAGCCAATCAGAGTGACTATGCAAATTAACCCAACAAAGTTGGAGGTTAATTTGCATATGCAGGCTCAAAGTAGTGAAGCCTGCTATGAGGGGAAAGGGGATGGCGGAGGGAGCTACTGGAGTGGTGCTCCAGACAGAAGCGGGTACCTGTTGGCTATCAGTCCCCAGGTGGCTGGGGAGCGGGAATGTGCTGGCTCCCAGCAGCTGGGGACCAGGGATTTGATAGCTCCTGGGCAGCCAGAGAGCTGGAATGTGTGGGCTCCTGGGTGGCTGGAGTGAAGTCAGGGGCCTATTCTTGCACAAATATCGTGTAATGGGCCTCTAGCATATTAATAAAAAGGTGCTAATTAGATCAGATAGACCAGATGTCTTCCAGATGTCCTTCCTGACAAAGCCAGGGGCATGGCCGGCCTGCAAACCACCAGCGGCCCCTCACCCAGGCTGGTCCCACCCCCAGTGTGGACACTCCTCCTCAATCTGGGGCCCCCTTCAGGGCAGGCCAGCCAGCCACTATCTGTGCACTAGGCCTCTATCCTATTTTATAAAAGGGCAATATTTGACCCTAATGGCAGAACAACCATTGGACCAGTCACTATGAGGCACACTGACCACCTCTTGGTTCCTTCCCCCAGTCATGAGGCAGTGATCACCCAATGGCACATTGGGAACTGGGGATGGGTTGTGGCAGGGGGTGGGCTGGCTGCAGGCAGCTGGGAAAGATGGTCCTGATTGCAGGCCAGGTCTAGGAATCATACCTGTACATGGGCCTCTAGTCCTACATAATAAAGAGGTAATATGCAAATTGACCATCACACCCTCACACAAGATGGCCACCTCCATGTGGTCACAATATGGCTGCCATAAGATGGTCAGCAGGGGTGGGCAGTTGTGGGAGATTAGGCCAGCAGGGGAGGGGAGGGCAGTTGGGGGGGATCAGGCCTACAGGGGAGGGTAGTTAGGACTGACCAGGCCAGCAGGAGAACTCTGTTAGGAGTGACACAACTGTCAGGGGACAGCAGTTGAGGGAGGACCAGGCCTACAGGGGAGGGCAGTTGCAGGGGACCAGGCCTGTAGGGGGCAATTGGGCTGGCAGGGGAACAGTTGGGCATCAATCAAGCTGGCAGGGGAGTGTTTAGGGGGTGATCAGGCTGGCAGGCAGAAGCCGTTAGGGGCAATTAGGAAGGCAGGCAGGTGAGCAGTTGGGAGCCAGCAGTCCCAGATTGTAAACTGGCAATCAGACATCCCCCGAGGAGTTCCAGATTGGAGAGAGTGTAGACTAAGCTGAAGGACCACCCCTCCCCGCCAGTGCACAAATTTTGTGCATCGGGCCTCTAGTATAATAAGAAAAGGGTAATGTGCTAATACATTAATTAGACCAGATGTCTCCCGGAAGTTATTCCAGACATTCTTCCCGATGAAGCCGGGGCTGGAGGGAAGCATCCAGAGTCCTGGGTGCCTGCCAGTGGCTGGAGGAGGAAAGCCTGGGCTCCGGGTGCTGGAGGGAAGCTGGTGCCAGCAGCCTGGGTCCCAGGTGCCCAGGCGACCCAGTGTTGACAGCTGGGGAGACGAAGGCCTACTTTTGCACAGATTTCTGTGCATCGGACCTGTAGTCATAGTGCATTTGGGAGGCAGTCAATTGATGTGTCTTACAGAGTTGTCTCTCTCTCCCCTCCTTCCCTTCTACTCTCTCTAAATTTCTTTTCTTTCTTTCCTTCTTTCTTTTTACTGAAGTTTTTTCTTGTGGTGACTGGTTAATAAAATTATATAGGTTTCAGGTGTACAATTCTATAATACATCTTGTACGGTGTATTTACTACTCCAAATCAAGTCTCCTTCCATCACCATTTACCTCCCCCGTACTTCTTTCTACCTCCTCCTGCTCCCCTTTCCCTCTGGTAATTACCATAGAGTTGCTTTGTGTCTGTGGATATTTTCCCCTTTTATTCTTTTTAACCCAACTCCACAACCCCACTTCCCTATCACAGTCTGTTCTCTGAGTCTGTTTTAATTTTGTTAGTTTATTTTGTTCATCAGATTCCACATATGAGTGAAATTACATGGTACCTCCCCCTTCCCCCTCCCCTGCCTGGCTTATTTCACTTGGCATAATGCTCCTCAGGTCCACCCCTGCTGTCACAAAGGGCAAAATTTCATACTTTTTTTATGGTTGCGTAGTATTCTATGGCATACATGTACCACAGGATTTTTATTCACTCACCCACTGACAGACACTTGGGCTGCTTCCAAATCTTAGCTATTGTAAGTAATACTGCAACAAACATAGGGGGTGCATATATATTCTTTTTCAATCAGTGTTTTGGGTTTCTTTGAATTTATTCGAAGAAGTGGAATCACTGGGTCCTTAGCTCCATTGAGGTTACTCCATACTGCTTTCTACAGCAGTTGCACCAATCTGTATTTCCACCAACAACATGCAGGGGTTTTCTTTCCTTGACGCCTTCACCAACACTTGTTGTTTATTGACTGATTAATTTTTAATTTTTTGTTAATCCTCACTTGAGGACATTTTCCCATTGATTGCCTCCCAAATGCACTCTGACTAGGGCCAGGGATGGAACCTGCAATCCGGGCATGTGCCCTTGGCCAGGAATCAAACCTGTGGCCCTTTGGTGCCCATGAAGGTGTTCTACCCACCATGCCACAGCAGTCAGGGCGTGATTTATTGATGATAGCCATTCTGGCAGGTATGAGGTGATATCTCATTGTGGTTTTCATTTGTATTTTTCTCTTGATTAGTAACACTGAACATCTTTTCATGCATATTAACCATCTATATGTCCTTTTTGGAGAAGTGTTTATTCAAGCTAAATGTATTTTAGTTTATTCATTTTAAAAAAGATAAAATAAAGCAACATATTTTGATCTGGAAAGGTATGTAAAATATTTTGTAACAATACTGGTGATAACTTCCTTTTAAAAAATATATTCCTACATGAATAAAAAAATGTGGATTTCTTTAAAACATATTGATTACAGTGGTAATTTCTGAGAGTAAAGATTAAGGAGAAATTTTTATTTGCTATTGTAACCACTTCTGTTTAATCGTATTGGAGTTATTTGCCAATAAACTTTTATTTTATAAACCACAAAATAATCTATTTCCATTATAAAGTCAACACATGCTTGCTGCAGAAATATTCAGAAAATACATGAAAGTATAAAAAGCCATGAAAAATGACCTTCAGTTCTATGCACTGACATCTTCTGTCCTTACAACTTCACACTTGCCTCCTTTATTATGATGCGTGCGCGCGCGCACACACACACACACACACACACACACACACACATACATACATTTACTAGAAAAGACACACACCGACATGACCCTCTTGCATTTTTTTATTTTTTTATATTTATTGATATTTTATAGAGAGGAAAGGAGAGAGATAGAGAGCTAGAAACGTCGATGAGAGAGAAACATCGACCAGCTGCCTCTTGCACACCCCCACCGGGGATGTGCCCGCAACCAATGTACATGCCCTTGACCGGAATCGAACCTGGGACCTTTCAGTCCGCAGACCGACGCTCTACCACTGAGCCAAATCGGTTTCGGCATCTCTTGCATTTTTTAAAACCTGTGTTTTACTTAACAATATCAGCTATACATCTTCTCATGTCAACAAAGGTATGTTTTGTATCTATAAACATAAACACATGGTTTCATCATCATCCCGGTATCTCATTGTGTACCAGACACTGTACACTAGGCTGTGTGAGCACTTCTCATCTTCTTTTCATATCATCTTGTGTCTGCCTCTGCTAGTCTCCTGGCCTCAGCGGAAGTGGACGCTTCATGTATCCCTGTCTCTTCCTCGCACCCTGGGTTCAGTGCCTGACATAATGGATTCTCCACATTTCCTGTTGTGTGAATGAGTGAATAGGCAAATGAATGAGTGACTACTCAGTCAATCAAAGCCCGTTTTACTGAGCGCACACCAAGACTCAGTCATCATGTGCCGTTGGGAAGATCATACATTTCTCTGCGGTTAGTTGTCCATCTGGAAGCTGAGAGTAATAAATGCCACATCACAGGAAGTTTAAAAGGATGAAAGAGATAATATTTATAAAATACTTAACTTCTTTAGAAGGAAAATCTCCGCCAAGCCCAATGTGTATACTATTATCATTGATTCTTCCCAAACCCATCAATCACACAGAGGATTCTCTGGCTCACATTTTCTCTCAGCAGCTGTGTTTCTAACAGTTCTTTCCATTAAAAGTATTCCAGGAAGTTAAGGCGGATACTATTCTGTGTGAACGTCACACCTTCTTTAAAATCGCAGAGTGCTCTGCACTAATTAAAAAGGTGATATTTTTTAATCCTCCCAACATCTCACTGAGATAAGGGAGGGAGGCTATTATTACCCCAATTTTGCAGCGAGGGAAGCCGACAGGGACACTCACTCACTCAGCATTAGATGGGAGGTGATAATAGAGGCAGAACTTGAATCTAAATTAATTGTTTTATCCCTTTAAGCTGAGGAGCTCAAAAATAAAATCACACCTTCGAGTGCGATAAACTTTTTCAAGTATGTGGAAGAAGAAAACTTTTTTTTCCTTTAAAATAAGAATGTTTTAGAAGTAGAACATTGACTGTGAAGCTGATCTGACAGTATTAGGCATCGATGAAATGGCCAGATTATAAGCCTTGTAGAAAGCTTGCGGAGGAAGGTGAAGGGGTCTGGCAATCCATTACGTTTGGGGTTTTAAGTTTGCAGCGAAGTCTCAAAAACGAGCATCGTGTTTGTGATCCGTATATAAGACTACGACCGCTCGTGTTTGAAATGCTGAAATGGAAACACTCTGCTATTACATGGGCAAATACATTTGCCTTATTTTCCCCTCAGTGATGAAAACAAATTGCCTGTTAAAACAGACTCATAAAGTACGGCCTGTTTCTCTATTAGTTATATAAATATTTATTAAGTACTGACAGTGGGGCCAGACCCTCTGGAAGCTGGAGATACTGAGGTGAACCAGACGAGTACAATCCCTGCGCTCATGGAAACGCATTGCAGTGGGGAAGCAACAGCCCACCAGCACACTGAACAATTAAAAGTGACCTGAAATTCCTAAAGTGACGAGTACATAAAGGAAATAAGCGGGGCGAAGTTTCGAGAGTGATGGGAGAAGGGCTGATTCTCTTGGCAAAGACCTGCATCCTAAGGACGCCACCATCCAAGATCAGGGAAGAATATTCCAAGCAGAGGGAACAACAGCTATAAGGGCCCTGTTTAACCTGCCTGAAGGGCTTTCCTTTGTGTCTTATGCATCTTTCAACATCTTTCATCTTTCGATCCCGCATGGAATGGTTCATCTTCTCCCCCTTCTTGGTGCTCCTTGGGCACATCTGTTTTTTCCCTTCATTTCTGCTATTCTTAGGTTACTTAATGTGCTAACAGGGTCTGCGCTGCTCTGTGCTGGGAGCTCCTCTGGCCCGGGGCCTCTGAGCATGCTCCTTGTCCAGGGCACCGAGCAGAGAGCCTGACCCCGGAGTCTGACCCGGGAAAGCCTCCATCAAATACTCAGAACACAGGCTTAGAATTGGGGCCCAAGCCTCCCCCCATCCTTGCTGATTCTGAAACCATTACGTGCTGCCTAAAAAGGCTTGGTAAGCAATTAGCTGTCTGGCTGCTGGAGTCAAGCATTCCGGTGCTTCCATCGTTCTTCTTATCTTGTTTTATTTGCCCGGTCTCTAGTTGGCACTCACTGGAGGACGGGACGCAGGCAACACCTTACCCAAACAATGATTTCTTCCTGAAACGTCACCGAGTTCTGGAACACGCTCTTGGCACCGTGTGGAGACATTCAACCCGGGAGGTAGATAAATCATGTTTTCTGCTCTCGGGACACATCCCTCCCTTTCTGGGTCCCAGACACCTAAGGCATACGGGAACTAAACCACAGTTTTCTCTCTGTGTGTGCCAAACACCCGTTGTTGAACCACAGAGTCAGCCAATTCTCCCGGAAGGCTGTTTCCAATTTCTGCGTGTCTCCTTTTACCGTTCTGGTTTTGTTTGGAGAGTAAAGAACATTTCTAAATATTTTGAACCCCGGGGTCCTTTGTGGCATTCTTGGGTCTTCTCTCCTTTCACTGAAACATAAAACAACCCCGCAATTGTTTGCTTGTATAACCCTTTCTCTTTTATATACAAGCGGGGAGGAGAGGGGTATAACTCAACAAATCCGTCCTTCCCCGGGCTTCTGTCACATTCTTTTTGCTGGGAAAGGTTCCGAACTCCAATCGCCCTGAGAACCACGTCTTTAGAAAAACGAAGTCAAGGCAGACAAGTCAAGGCAGTCAAGCTATCTCAAAGATGGGGAGCATGGGAGAAAAGGGGCAGGCCTCCCAGTTCAAGTCAGACAAGGTGCAATTAGGAGCTCACCCATTTGCCTCCCACGTCCCTTAATAAGGCCCTTCTGGGACGTGGTAATTAAGGCAGGGCTCGGAGGCACTCCGGTGTGACTCTCACCACTGGGCCCACTCGTTCCGCCCGCATCCTCTCCCAACCACTCTTTGATCCCACCTGCAGCCTACACCTGTTTTGCTCTGGCTGTGCGGAGCCTCTCCTCCCCGCCCCTCCCTGGCCCGCCCCCACCCCGTGCCCAGGAACACACACACACACACACACACACACACACACACACACACACACGCACACACACCTGCTCCCCTAGCCCACGTCCCCGGCTTTGATCTCGGGCCATCGTGGAACCCATCGGCTGTGACAGGGTTCTTGTCAGGCCTCATTGCCTTGGAATGCAAGTCTCCAGGGTGCAGCCCCTGGAAATTGGATAACGAGGCGGGGTACGTTCCAGGAGGGTAGGCTGGCATGTCGAGATGTTTCCAAGATGCCATTCCAAAGCACACGGAGCTTTCTCCGGCCCCCACCCAACCCGGCGCCCACCCATCAAAACATTTCATCGATCAGGGCTGTCCTGAGGGGGTGGGTGGGTAAGGTGGTAACATAAAAACCCTTGTGCAATTAATTCATTCTTTTTAAAAATATACATATATATATATATATATATATATATATATATATATATTATTGGTATTTTACAGAGAGGAAAGGAGAGAGATAGAGAGCTAGAAACGTCCATGAGAGAGAAACATCGACCAGTTGCCTCTTGCACACCCCCTACTGGGGATGTGCCCGCAACCAATGTACATGCCCTTGGCCGGAATCGAACCATGGACCTTTCAGTCCGCAGACTGACCCTCTACCACTGAGCCAAACCGGTTTCGGCTAATTCATTCTTTTAGGAGAGTAGCCAGCAGTGATAGGTAGCCCGTCACTCTAGAGGTGGAAGAATTTTCCAGAAGATAGTGGTGTGAAGTTACTCTCTGGCCCGGAGTCATCATCGCTACCTGGGTACCATGGTGCTAGACCTCTCGGGGTTGTGAGTCAGTAGCCTAGGTCCCTCTCTACAAGCAGGTGGGGAATCTACATGAAAGTGCCGCTTCGGGCCATGCAAGGGGCTAGGGACATTGTCAAAGGAAAAAAAAGACAACACAGCTGACCCTTACTTAACTGAATCTCTTACAGCCTAGAAGGCAAAGGCTTTTACATTTTCTTTTTTTTCAAGCGGGCCACCTAAACTGTAGGAGTCGTTTGCCAAAAGCCACATCTGACTCGAATAAGCAAATCTGTTGTATATAGCCTGTGCATGTAAAACAAAATCCAAATGCAAGCATGCATGCTTTCATGTTATCCAACTATGGCAATCCGTGTCTTATGTGTGTGTGTGTGTGTGTGTGTGTGTGTGTGTGTTTTATGTCTATTATGTTATGTCGTCTGAAATGATTACATTGCTTTTATTTAATAAAGTGTTTTAAAGTTGTTTTAAGTCTCTGAATGGAGAAGGGGCGGGTTGGCGGGGAAGGGGGGCGAGCTAAATTCTTATTTGCTGCATCTCAGCTTTTATGTTGGGAGCAGGGCATGTTGAAGTTCTTAGTCTAAACAATTTATAGTTTTCCGGATTAAGATCATGTGGGAGAAAGATGAAAATCTTAAAAGCAACATTACATAAACGTTCCTGCTACTCACAAGTAAATTAGACATTTGCGGACTCTAACTGCCGGGTACAATGGGAATTTTGTGCAGGGGGAAGGAGGTGAGAATCTTCTGGAGGGTTACTGGAGGCAGGCAGATTAAATCTGCTCCCTCCACCCGGACGCCCATGGAGGCAAACGGGTGCCCAGCTCTGAAGCAAGAAGTGAGTGCAGCGCTTTTAAGTGGCTGGAGGGAAAAACAAACTCATTTACTGTCCATCTGCTGATAGGAATGGTAGGAAGGGACGGGGTTGCTGACAGAGCAGTTCCCCCCTGAATTTGACTATTATTTCAGGTTCCTATCTTTTCCTCTTTGGTAGGAAGGTATTAAAAAGAAGTCTCTGGCAAAAAGTACAGAAAAAACACCGAGTCTCTGAAATTGCAACGAGTACAGATTCCTGGCCAACAATCTTAACTTCTGGTGTGTGTCACCAATGAAAGGTTTTGCAGAATGTGCTCCCTTCAAGCATCAGGAAAGACGGGGCTGTTGTCAAAGCTTTGGGGCGTATCTTAGGACCCTAGGAACCTACAAATCCTTACGGGGTGTATTGTGTGCTCTATGCTGTAAGAACTCCACATGAATCTTGAACACTGGGGATTACTGACACAGAGGAAGCTGCCCCTTTGAATGTGCAGAAGCCAATTAAATAAAAATACATACATACATATATATATATATATATATATATATATATATATATATATATATAATAGTTTTCATATGTATTTCTGATTACAGGATTTAAGGTTATAATATACCACACCTTAGCTCAAAAACCTGTTTATTTCCCGTCTCCTTCATGTCATGTCTGGCCAGCGAGTGTCCACTTCCACACAGATAAGTTAATGACTAAGAACAAAAAGGTAGATATCATTAATGGTGAGTATAACAAAACAGAGAAAAAAAAACCCACAATGAACTTTTCCCCCATCAAAACATTTCAGAGTACAGTCACTTATTTGGGGAGCTGGGGGGATGGTCACAGAAAAGCACATGGGATTCAAATACTTTGATTTACCAAGGATTGACCACAACATAATAGTTCTTACTTAATGTGGTGCATAGAAGAAATAGCTGTTCTTTTTCTGTTATGTGACCTGCCTCAGGACTCAGCCCAGGCATTCTCATTCCCCTCCTTCTACCCCGACCCTCCCTTTCCTCCTCAAAACACCTTCCCTAATCCTCCCTCCCTGTCCTGGGAGCCACTTTGTGCTTGCCCGATGTATTGGCCTTGACACTCAACACACACTATCTATCTATTTATATATAAAGAGATAATATGCAAATTGTCCATCACTGCATCACAGTAAGGACAGTTCAACAGGCTGTGCCCACATGAAGCATCTGTAGGTCCCCCTTGTCCCGTGTCCCACCCCTTCCCCCACCCCTCCCACCTGGCTTTTGCAGGCTATGTCAGAGGCTCCCTCCTGCCTCCAGTGGAAGCAGCACAGCTCCCTCCTGCCAGCTCCTGAAGAAAAGGTGGGCAGCCACTAGTTGTGTTAAAATTGCCAATTTACATTTTCGAGTCGTGTGCTGTATTAAAAACCCTGTGGGAAAGCAGTAGGGATTTTATTCTTTGTATCACGACATTTATCACTTGTCTGAGACATAGTAGGTGCTCAGGAAAACACTTGCTGAGTAAGTACAGAACATTTACATAGAAATATGCATTTCATCTTTTCCTCCTTCCAAAATTAGTGATTTTGATAGTTGAGCTCATAATTTTATCATACATTGACTTTTTCCTCTCTCTTTTAAGGTAAGAAATAGGGTTTTTAGGAAAAGCAAAATCAATTTTGAACTTGCTTACAAGCTTGGTCTACCTGGGAGGGAACAGAATGTCCTCGAAGAATCACAGATTTCATTTGACCTGAGCAGGCTCTCCACAGTCCACATGGGACATGGGAGTAGAGAGTATGATTCCATACTCAGTGACTGTTCAGGAGCTTGGGCTGTGGACCCTGAATGTTTGGGCTGAAACCCTGCTTCCGTTCTTTTCCAAGGACAGTGGCCAAATCTCTAATGTATCAAAGGGGACTAATAATGCTACCTAACTCACAGGACTGGTGTGAAACCCAAGTGTGTTAGTCCACATGAAGCACTTTGGTGCCTGCTGCATGGTAATCACTCAGCAGATGTTAGATGTCATCATCATGGCCACCCTCACTTTGTCAAACAGGAAGTAACTAATCATTATGTCCTTGCGTCACGCTCGCCTGTGAGGGTGTGACGTAGCTTGGTGCTGGGGTGTCTTCTCCCTGTCCCAGCACAGTCACTGTGGAGAGCAGGCAGCCCTCTGACTGCCCGCCTGCTCCCAGCTTTCACTGTCACTTTTCTAGCCTGACTTTGGGCGTGTAAACTTTCGGAGTGGTGTGGGGAAAGGTAGACGGAAAAGGGCTGATATTAAGAAAAGTCTCTCTCTCACCTTTTTTTTTTTGTGTTCAGATTTTTTATTCTTTTTTTTTAATCCTCATATAAGGATTTTCCCCCATTGATTTTTTTAGAGAGTGGAAGAGAGGGAGGAGGAGAGAGAAGGGGAGACGAGAGAGAAAAACATCACTGCCAAAGAGATACAGAGCTTGGTTGCTTCCCACATGCACCCTGACTGGGGTAGGGATCAAACCTGCACCCGAAGTACGTGCCCTTGACAAGGAATCGAACCTGTGACTCTTTGGTCCAG
Organism: Vespertilio murinus; assembly: GCA_963924515.1. Lineage (NCBI taxonomy): Eukaryota > Metazoa > Chordata > Mammalia > Chiroptera > Vespertilionidae > Vespertilio > Vespertilio murinus. The sequence goes on from OZ004707.1 coordinate 31,854,095, forward strand.
AGGCTGATGCTCTAAACACTGAGACGAGCCAGGTAGGACTCTTCAGATGCCCTGGGGTGTCTCTTTTGGGCTTCACAGGTAAATACAAATTCGTCCTTTGCCCAGGAGCAAATACAGAGCTCATTAGCCTAAAGGAAGGGAAAAGCTAGGTTTGTGTCATTGAGTGTTTCATCCATAAACCCATAACCACCCTAGAGGACTTGCAAAATTTGTAGAAATTGACACGGATTTCTTGTAACATTTTCTTAAGGGTCTATTAATGGGGCTAAATCATTCTTATGAAGAAAATTCCCACAGGGGATTTTAGATGACACTCTCTGATGAACAACATTTTTTTTTTGTAACACAGAAGGCTAACCCTCTAACATGCTCCCCACAGGGGATCTCTGTATATTGTGGAATTATTAGTTGCTGCACCCATGCGTAGGCAAAGAGCAAAATAGGACCAAGATTTATTTGAAGAGGCTTGTTTTTGACAAATTTCTATAATAATATGGTTTGGGAAAAATGGTGTTATAATCTTGATTGTGAAAAACAACCTTGGCTTAATATTAAGAGAAGAAAAATATCTAGTTCCAATAAAAGAATGCTCTGGAGATCATTTTTTAAAGAGATTTTAAAATGCCCCACCACTAAAACATCTTTATAAAGGTGTTGCCTATTAGTCTCATAAAACCACAAGCTCTGTGGCATAGTCTAACAATAGATATAGCACTTTAAAAAAATTATTGATTTTAGAGAGGAAGGGAGAGGGAGAGAGAGAGAGAGAGAGAGAGAGAGAGAGAGAGAGAGAGAGAGACATCAACGAGAGAGAATCATCGATGGGTCCCAGTGCATAAAATTCATGCATAGGGTGGGGGTGGGGAGGGGTGTCCCTCAGCCCAGCTTGCACCCTCTCCAATCCAGGACCCCTCTGGGTATGTCTGACTGTCAGTTTAGGCTCGATTGGGCATTCCTCTCACAACCTGAGATGGCTGGCTTCTAACCGTTCACCGGCCTGTCTGCCTGATCACCCCTAACCACTCTGCATGCCTACCTGATTGTTCCTAACAGTCTCTGCCTGCCTGTCTGATCGCCTCTAACTGCTTTTGCCTACCTGCCTAATGCCCTTAACTGCTCCTCTACTGGCCTGATTGTCTCTAACTGCTCTGCCCTGCTGGCCTGATCTCCCCTAACCACCTCTGCCTCGGGCCCTGCCACCATGGCTTTGTCCGGAAGGACATCCAAAAGACTCCTGGTCTATCCAGTCTAAATAGCATGTTACCCCCTTTTATTAGTATAGATGATATACATAGCCCATGGGCACAGGCAATGGTCTGGTGAAGGCCTGGGGGTGGAGGTGGTGAATGCGGGTTGGAGGGGGTCAATGGCAGGGGAAAGGGGACATCGGTAACACTTTCAACGCTAAAGTTAAACTTTTAAAAATAAAGGACAAAAAAAAGAAAGAAAAGGAAATGGTGATTTTACTAATGGGGTTTCTAATATAATGGTGCACCACAAACAGGTGGTGTTTTAAACGTATCACGGTATTCGTGCAGTTGTTTTTAATGAATACATTGCTTCTCATGCCTTTAATTATAAAACTAATAGTAACACATTTATTATATTCTTGGGAATCAAGAGAAATGCATTATTGCAGGCAGATAGTTTGAATCACCACCACATCATGATTTGTAGCTAACGTATAATGCCATCTATGGATGATAGCTATTTAGATATGTATAAAAATGGCATAAAGATGGTGAGTAGGAGGTAACATTAGCAAATTTGATCAGGTAATAAAAAATTTAAGTAGACTGATTATAATTGTTTAGAAGCTATAAAGCCTGTTAATTCACACAATATCACAATATCACACTCTGTAACTAATGGGTAAATACAAACCTGAGGCAAACTTTGAATTCTGGCTCTTTCATTCATTAACCATGTGACTTTGTGCAAACTGCTTCCCTTTTCTGTGCCTCAGTTTCCTTGTCTATAAAATGGGGGTAATAACGGAAGCTATGTTTCAGGATCATTGTTAGTTTTAAAATGAGATGATCTATGTATATCACTTAGAACACCTGGCATATAGGAGGCACATCATGAATTTAGTTATTGTCATTATGTCACTATTATTCTGTGATAAAAAAAATTTCCCGTAAACTTTAGTATACTTTATCAGATACACAGCATTGGAATTAGTAAGCCAAAGGGTAGAAATCATCATTTTGGATTTTTTAGTTGATGCAAGTCATCTTTTTAAATAAAACGATACTTGAACTAATTTTCAGCCATAACAATGGTATAGAGAGATACCCATAAAAAATATCAAAATACTTGTATATGGGTTAGTAAATAACTTCTGGATGAGCCCCTCCTCCAGCCCCCTCCCCGCTTTAATCCTGCCCCTTCCTGGGAACCCCCAGGCTCCCCCAGGGTGCAGAAGCATCTCCAGGATTTTGGGCACCTTTGTGAACTGAGATTGTTATGATTAATCAGGACCACACCAAGTCAGCTATTAATTAACTTGGACTTTGCTAGTATGACTAGTGACTAAAAATGTCATGACTCATATTTTTCAGTAAATGCTCACCAGTGTTGCTTCCTGTTGTTATCCAAACTCTACTTATTTGCTAGCTATATATAAAAAATGCTTTGCAATTTAATCCCCATTTTTCGGAGTATTAGTGAGTTGAACACTTATTTACATATGCTTATCAGCCATTTGCAACTCCTGCTATGTAAATTTCATGCTAGTCATTTTGCCTATTTTTCCATTGGAGGCATTCATCTTCTTCTCAGTGATTTACAGGTATTATCTTAAAAAATTCAAGATATTAACTCATTTTATCTATATATTTACTATGAATGTAGTTCCTAGTTTTCTTGCCTGTTACTTCCCCCCCCCCGAAGTTTACTTTCAAATATCAAAAGGATTACATTTCTATCATTGCTTTTATGCTTATAAAGTTTCCCTCTACACTAGAGGTCAGAAAAAAAACAAACAACAACAAGAACATTAAATTATGTCTTCTAGTTTTATGTTTTTAATCTTGTGTCATATCCATGAAACTCACAAATCTACCCATAATCAATCTTGGTGCCTGAGAGAAATAAGGTCAATGCTCTCTGTTTTGAATCACCCTGTCTCCCCTCCTCCACTGACTTCGATGCATCCTTTATTTTACATGGCTTTTGACTTACACTATGTCTATTTTAACACTTTCTTTCGGAAAAAGAAAGGCTCTCCCATGTTAATACTTCTTTCCTTTTAAATATTATTCAGTGTCTTGGGTTTCTGACCAACACAATGCCTCTACGTTCTTTGTGAAAGTTGCTGGGTCAGTGTTTTCACTCCAACCGGAGGGCCAGAGCAGCTCTCGGGTGTCGTTAGAGTTGCTGGTACAGGCCGGTCCTCGGCAGCGCCACCCATTACTTGAGAACAGCAACCATTTGCCAGGCCTTTGTGTGCCAGCTTGTTGCATTGGGACCAGAATACTTTCTTAGAGAAAATGGGGTGAGAAAATTCATTCATCAACTCTGACTCACAGACATGTAGATGGGGGCATAGTCTAATCCGGACTATACATTTGTGCTTTCATAAAAATCACTTTCCAAAAAGACACAAAGAGTATGAATTTTCAAGGATTGACTTTCATTGAGTTCATAGAAGAAAGACCCTCTGAGTGAAAGGGATTCTTGGATCACAAAAGAAATTTAATTACGTCTTCAAGCTCTAATGACAGTACTTTTCTGTAATTTTAAAAATAATCTGGGTGAACTTTCCTTTTTGCTTCTCTATCAAAGTGAGGCAGGCAGCAGGGAGAGTCTGGTGGGAAAACAAGCATCGCTTTGTTCTACTTTGGACCTTCAGCAATTCCGAGGGCTATAAAATACACCTTAGGCTGTAAAGTGTCCTCACTGGCATCATTGCGTGCTGCCTTTGTACCAACCCCAAACTATGTACTTTCAATTGCTTACTTTCTAACATATCTACATCGAAAGGTCTACATCATAATTTGTTTTTCTCTTCTCATAACAGTGGCTCTCCCGCTGAGACCAATCTGATGGAGCAAATTTGAAAGAAACTTAGCGTAATAGACCATGCAAAATGAGTGTATATAAAAATTACAGAGAAGATTGTATAAGTATCACCACGAGAACTTTATTAATTTACTATGATGCATTTTACTATGAATATAATACATATTAATATAATTTACAATTAACATGATAGTAATTAATAATGCATTATTATTAACTGATAAAAATGATTAGTCTTCAAATCAATGTCATATGAGTTACTCTTACAGTGGTGTGATTCTATAGCTTATATCTTATAAGGTAGCTTACTGTGTGTTAATTGAAGAAGAACTAGCATTTTAAGTACAGCAAACTGACAATGAGAAATCCACTTTATGGTTTCTTTTGTTGGAGAAGAATTCATATTATATGTATAGCCTGTATCACTGGCAAATTATTTCCTACCTGGTGTACATGAAAAAGAATCAACATTTAAATTTTAAACCTTCTTTTCGAGTTGATGCTAAATTATGTCACGTTATCAATGTGTCAGGGATTTTGTTGTGCGGTGGGTTTGTTTTTTTGTTAGCCTATCATTTTTTAAAGAAACCTTAAGCACACAGCATTTAAACAAATACATAAGTCTGTCAGTGTTTTCAAAAGTGCTGTTAGCATTTCAAAGAGAAAAGCATTGTTCTTTACGTTGCCCGATATAGCAGTGAAAGTAGGGCAGGTTGATTCAGCCTTAGACTCCGACGCTGCACTGTCATGTCACCTAGCTGCTTAAAAGCTCTTAATTTACATTTTCTGGAAAAAAAATTGTATAGACCTAGATATCTTTGAACCAGCAAGACTGTTCATTACAGGAAGTTATTATTTTTATCAGGCTGTTCGTTTCTGAAGTCTCTTGGCAACAATACAAGAATAGCTTTCCCTTGTTAATAAAGAACAATCTGCAAAAACAAATTAGAAATGTGTTAAGGACAAAATAAACAGACACTTTATTTTTTAAACTTGGGGGCCTCTGAATTTCACAGACTTCTGGAATCTAGAGAGCTCCACCCAACTGCTACGCGTTTTATTGCTCTGTTATAGGTTTGGCATGAGAAGAATAGTTTTCCAACTGTTGAAACAATGCAGATTCACATTTTTCCAGAAGGAAAAAAAAAAGAAAGCTCTCTATCTTACATATTAAATTCCAAATAGAGAAACAGTGTCTGTATCACTCTTCCCATTTTATGATGGAATTTGAGAGCTAAGGGGAAAATTACATATATGAAAATGGTATATCTAAGTGGAGTTGAAACCTACATCTGGCGAAAGAATTTTCACATCAGTGGAGAAAAGTCAATTCACAGAGCACAGCTCCCATGTTGTGAAATCCCACTTAAAACAGTCACTGGAGGCCGGTCACCTGGGATTTGTTGAAATAACTCCTGTCTAGTTCTCACTATTACATGTTACACACACACATTGCTGGCTGCTAAAGAGAGCTTGGTGTAATGCTCGCTGAGCAATAGCTCTTTGAGTTCTTACTTAGTCTAATAGTTCCTTCTCGGCGATTAGAGAGGAACGGGGCTGACTTGATTGCCACTGCAACCAACACACCTGTTTGGGTGGGGTGGGGGAAAGGCTAATTTGCTAACTTTTATTTAAACTATAAAATGGCCATTTAAAAAAATATATATTTATACAAAAGGATGGTATAAATGATGTGAAACAGAAAGTGATTATTCATGTTCTCCCCGCCGCCCCTGCCAGGAAATAGGCAGACTTTTATTAATAAGTTGACTCAATTGGAACTGAAGTGTGGCTTAGGTAAAGCTGTTCATATTTCGTCCTCACACTGCAGGCTCGGTGCTGGAGCAAAGTGACGGCGGTGGAGGCAGAGGGGAGAGTGACTGGGAGGTTTACCTGGCGCGTGGGTAAGTAGCATCACCGCACCAAGATGCACCGAGCACGCAGATACTTGCATCTGTGAGAACCAGAGCCAGGGAGAACAGTGCCTGTGCTTTTCCGACGGTTCTTATCTTTTTTCTTTTTTTCCCCAGGCAGGAATAGTGTTGCTCCTCTTTGTTACCATCGTCATGTTCACACCCGGATGACATACTTGCTGAAATATCAGCTTGGAAAACTGTGTTTTCTGTGGCTTGTCCTCTCTACTTCCTGATGCCTGCATTTCTGCTCATCCTCACATCCTTGGCTGGCTGTTCCTTTGCTCTCATCTCTCCCTCTCCCTGCTTCCCTCCCTCCCCGGTGCTGACATTCCTCCTCTCTCTGTCTCTCTGCCCCTCTCCTCGGTCCAGGGGAAGCTTTTGTCGGAGTCTTGCAGAAGCCCAAGCCAGTTCAGGCCAGGACTGCACCTGCAGCTCTCTGAGGCAGGTGACAGGTTATAGGATCCGGTGTAACTGGAGGTAGGGGCGGTTCGGTGAGATTTGTGACTTCTGTGTCCGGGAGAGGCAGGCAAAGCTGATATCACAGTGTTGGGAACTAAGTATCTCAAGCGACCATCTGTTTCAGCCCGGGGCTTTCAGAGGGTAAGGTGTCACTACCCCCAAGAGGCAGCTGAGGTCTTGAGAGGTTAAGTGATCTGCTCCAAATCTCACAGCTAAGGAATGGTGGAGAGCTGTGTGTGTGTGTGTGTGTGTGTGTGTGTGTGTGTGTGTGTGTGTGTGACAGAGAAACTACAATGTTGGTAGCTTCCTGCTAGAACTGACTCTCTTCCCCCCGCTCCCCCCCTTCGCTTCATGTGGAGGAATTTTTAAATACACAAAAGTACAAAGAATCATATAACAATAACTTGTATTCTTCTCACCCACGTTTAAAACTGTTAAAATATTTTGCAATGTTTGCTGCGTGTCTCTTTTTAAAATCCACATTCCTTAAAAAAAAAATATCACCACTTGGGAAAGATGTATTTATATTCTTGGGGGGTGGGGCAGGTGGCAAAAAAATCCCCCCCAAAACAAAATAAAACAAAACAAAAATACCACACACAAAAAAACACCTTACAAAGAAAGAAAAAGATGCATTAATTCTCAAGAAAGAGGCAGAGAGGAAAGACAGCGCACCCTGTAGGTAACACCTGTGCTCCCTGCGACCACCTGACTGCAGGCTCATTTCCTCCCTTTCCTCTTCGGAGACGGAACTACAAAGCCCGCCTGAGCCTGGTGAGAATCCTTCCTATTGAGCGCCGCATGCAGTGTACAGCATTGCCTTACATGTGCCTCTGTGTCCTAGTTATGGGTCCTCCTGACACTTGAACTTTCTCCTCTAAGATCCTACCCTGAGATGAAATGCACATGCTTTTAGTTCATTCATTCTGGACCAGAATGGTGCGCACAGACCACATTTTAGTTAAACAGTCCCCTCCATGTGTTTATTGACAATTTGGGCTTTTCCATTGTTCCTCAAAACCACGTCACAGTAAGCACTCAGAGATGTGTCTCCTGGGCACGTTTGCCTCCCCCGGGATGGGAGTTTGCATGGGTCCTGCATGTTTTCACTTGTCCAAAGTGGCTGTAGCAGATATTTTCCTACCAACTTGAAAGGGGGGATTCAATGTCCATAAATTCTTCCCAATACTCAATGGTTTTAGACTTTTTAGTTTTCCTAGAGCTGACTGAAATATCGCTCATCATTTCACTGTGCAAGTGAAAGAAGCCAGGTTAGTGTCCAGAACACTTCGACATACGAGGAAATGTAACTGTGAGAGGACCCCAGGAGAAGACAGCATGACTTAACTCTGCCAAAACTCTGAGTTAATGCATAGGGTCTGGAGAGCTATTATTTCACTACTTTTTTTTTGGCCATCTTTGTGCATTTTCGTCACATTGGTGATTTAGCTCTTGTATGTTAGAGCTGTGCTATAGAGTGATTAGCCTTATATAAAAAAGTTCTATATAGAACATATTTGAATTCCTTCTCACATGTCAACTGCTTGATTATATAGATAGAAAAACCCAAACCCTGAAAGTTTAAATGACTTATCCAAGATCTCTCAGAAAGGCTTTAAAAAAACAAATTACAGGGGGAAAAAAGAAAGAAAAATTGACCACAAAACACTGAAATAAAATGAAACATATTGGGATTTCATCTCATGAGGTCTCCTCATGATTTTATACACAGCATATGCCATTTCTTACAGTTTTTATCTGCGCTACAGGCAGAACCTGGATTATAGAAGATCCTAACTCAATATTAGTTGAGTTAATAAATAAGCCAAAAGAGGAAGTATATTAAAAAAATCTCTTGGTGTGTACATGCGTTTGAAAGATGTTCCCTGAAGATAAAAAATATGATCTCATAGGAAACCATATACTCAACTTGTCCCTCCAATTCCTACCCTTTTTGAGAATCTTATGGAACACTTTTATGAATAAAAACTGGGGGCATGCGGTATTAGAGGGGCATAACTGGGGGCATAACTCATTAGAGATATGGGTGGGTAGACTATTTAAATTTTATGATGATATTATCACTAACATGTATAATATATCACAGGACAAATTGCATTAGTTATTATAGAAACTGCTGTGAAGATGTAAGAGCAATATCTTTTCTAATAATTTGCCCATGGGACGAAATCTAGAACATTAAGCAAAAATTAGTTTAAAAGTCAGCTGCATGTAATTAAATGAGGTCATTTTGAGTGAAATAAATGATTAACTTTGTGGATGAAAAGCAATGTTTTTCAGACAAAAATGCTAAGACTTAAGGGTGCCACTTATGCGTATGAGAATGTCTGACTGCTTACATTCAGAGGCAACAAAGAGAGTTATTTCACAAGCTTTAGGAAAATGGGTTTATACTGAAACCAAAGAAGTATGTCAGTGAATATAAAATTAACAAGAAATGAATAGATTCCAATGAAAAGAGGTGTGGCGTGCGGTTTGAGACCCAGACAATATTCTGCTGACTGCCTCCAGTCCCAATGCAAAGAAAGCGACAATTTACTTTGTTATCTCTAGTCTCCATGGCCATGATTCACTCGGATGGAGTCAGTGAGCAAGCTTTTGCAGCACGGTCCTGGATCAAAAGTCAAGAGGAAATGAAGACTAACTTTCCCATATTTGGAGGTAGCGTTTGGCAAGATGGCGTAATACCTCTCCCAGAGGAGCTGTGAGTTTTTCACTAATCACGGGTATTACTCACCTGCAGGCCAACGCCTCCACCGGCACAGGGTCCCCTTTTACTTTGCTGGAGGTTTCTTTTATGACAGAGCATTTATGTGTCACATAAAGCATTTACCAAACACTTTATAATCGTTATTTACTGCTCTTCGTAGCAACCTTAAGAACACTCCAGCCCTGCCCTGCCCTTTAAACTCCAGGAAGCAGCTGCTCTTTACACCGGGATCTCCCTTCTGAAGGCTCCTCTTGAAATCTCTTGCTGGGGCACTGTTTAATCTAAATCAAAGTTCAAGTTTAGAAGTCGCCGTGGTCAGAAAGGGGAATAGATCATTTAGCTGCCTTTTGCACTTTTAGGATTGTGATGATAGCAGATTTTTAAGAGAAGAAAATGCCTTTAAAATGAAAGGCTGTGTCTTTGGCTCTGCCAATATATCTTGGCTCTAAAATAAATAAAAAGGTATTAAAAGGAAAGAAAAATATACGAATGCAAAATAAATTCATGGAAATTTATTTTTCAAGCTCCTTGTTGAGTACAATACTATCAGGAACAACATTTTACACTGGAAGAGATTCAAATTACAAACAGAAATACCTAACGTAGTTTATGCCTCTTAAAGCTAGTTGTTTTTTAACATTTAAAATACATACCGCATTTGTAGCATAAGATTTATTAAAAATAGCATCAGGTCAATGTTTTATGAGGAATAAATTGAATAAAGCAAATGCCTTAGTTATGTGTGAAAATTATGTTTCAGGACAGACCATGGAGGAAATGTATTTGGTTAGTTTAAAATGTTCCTGGTTTTTAATTTATATGTTAAAGAAAATGATGCTTATGATTTCAGAAAGCATGAGGGGTAGTTTTTGGAGCAGAATTCTGGGAGAACTGGTACATACATGAGTCATTCTAAGCTAGACTGGACTTCACGTTCATGAACATTCCCTGGGGAATTGCTCACACATGACAATGAGTGAGACATCCTGGGAGAATCCTTTTCCATTTGTGGGGCTAGTTCTCCTGCTTCTTGTCCTAAGTTTTCAGTCCTCTGATTGCAAAAGAAACCCCAACGTGTACTTGCTTTGTCGCTTCATATTTTACGAAACGTGTACATTACACAACAAAATAGTATTTGTTCTTAAGAAAGCAGAAAAGACTATGAGGTTGATAACACAAAAACAGATATTAAAAAAAACACACACATACCAATTGTCAATTGATTTGAATAATTTCATGGAGGATATTCTATTTCATTTGAACAAGGAGGCAGTCTGAAATTTGCTGGCACTCCTCTTTTCCAGAATCTCAAGTGCACATAAAATATTAAATCCCCCATATAAATGACTCAATACATGTAGAAGAAAAATTCAATTTCTCACGTAGTCATTTTTTACTTCATAAAATAATAACTATTGGTAAAACAGAAATCTTTGCTCATTTTTCCCCCCTAATGAGACACGATGAACTTTTTGAAACGTAAAGTACTAAGCAAGTCATTTATTGGTGGTGGACCTGATTATATATTTTCCAAACAGTTGTTCCCAGGAGAAACACAAGTTCCACCATTCAGGGAATGCTCCTCCCAACCACTGTATATATGTATTTTTTAATTATAGAAACTACAACTGGCTTATACACGGTGACGAAGGTAATATTATTCTGCCAAGAGATAACAGCACTCCTATGGAGTCTAAGTAGGGTTGACACATTTATGGCATATATTTATAGGCTCCCAGACAGAGTGCTTTGCCATCACAACAGTCAGAACCAGGAACAGAGCCCAGGAATTCCGCTTCCAGTCTCTTAGTCTAACAACGTTCTTACCCCCTCCCACCACTCCCCCCCCACAAAAAGCCATCTTACCTTGTCAGGAAGAAAGGGGCTTCGGCTCCAGGAAATTGCAAGGCTGTAATCTAACAAGAAACACAATAAAAGAAAGAAGGAGGGAAATAAAAGTAAGGTAACTTTCATTCAAAGCGCTTGGGGTTCTGGGTAGGACGCATTGCCTTTTTCTGTGGAGGATTTCTGCTGAAGTGCTGTGCAATTTTCCCTAGGTGCGTGGAGAGAATGGCACTGTTTTTTTTCTCTCTCTCTCTCTCCCCTCCTCATGCAGCCCAACACTTACCCACCGATCCTGCACTGTGGGGTAATGGAAGGGGCAGGGTTCTTTCCAGAGAAGCAGGAAGTTTGTCTTGGAAGGGGTGAGCGTTGGGGCCACGGGCAGCCAGTGCTGTCCGCTGCCCTGGGATTATGCACCCTCTTGATCACAGGTTAAAATATTCACATTTTGGCAGTGGGACGTGTGGCCTTATTTGAGCAAGAAAAAAATGTTTCTCCAAAATAGCTCAGAAAAATCATGTAAAAACTTGTTTTTCCTGGTGCTACAAACATTCAGATTCCTGCATGATCTGCTTCTGTACTGAGACTGTAATTGAAGAAAGGAAGGTGTTACCGTGTTGGCAGAAGGAGCTTTGATCTCCTGTTGCTCGTCAGCTTTTGGGGGTTCATGAAAATCAAACCAATTTCAGATTTGTCTTTGCACAGGTGTGCATAGCTGCAACTACCTTTCCCAGGGCCGTGAAATCCCCACCGAGCGGGCAGAAGACGCATTAGCCCCGCTGTTTCCTCCCGGACGCAGTCAGCTTCTGGTTTTGTCCCTGAGAATCTTGTTCCTGTTTCTTACCTAGGCTATAAGAGTTGGAGTTACCAAATCAACTTTTTCTGCACTTTTCCTTTTGAAATGTGTGTGTGTGTGTGTGTGTGTGTGTGTGTGTGTGTGTGTGTGTGTGTAACTTTTATTTTGTTTGTGTCATTGATGAAAGATAGGATGTTTTTGTCAGTATAGGATGCCCTAAGCCATATTCTCAGTAATATGTGATATCACTTGTTGTGATATAAAAGAGATGAGGACCTATAGTTCTAATCCATTACTTGGACAATTGTGTTATTTTTTTACCCGAGTCAGCCAGTGAATCAGTTAGTTCGGCAACAATGACAATAAATCACCCTGATGTCAGGGGCCCTGGGACTCAGTCCTGGGGCCTCTTCTCTTAGTCTCCATTTATCCCCTCCGTGACTTCGCTCAGTCTCCTGTCCTGCTGGCCGTTTATATGCCAAAGATGCCCAAATTTATAGCCCGAGTTCAGAACGCTCTGGAATTACAGGCTCATATATTCGATGACTTATGATATATTCTTGACTTGAAAGTCTGAGAGAGATTTAATTCTCAGCAAATCCAACTTCTGACTTGCTCTCCAAATGTGCTCCATGGCAGACAGACTTCCTCCTCTTGGTGAACCAACAGCAACTCCAATCTTCTGGGTGCTCCGGCTAAAATTTTGGAGTCATCCTTGTGTATTCTCTCGTCCTTGAACCCCATATTCAGACCGTGAAGGGAGACTGTTGATTTCATCCCAACAGCTTTCCAGAATCCCGCTGCCTCTCCAATCTCCTCTGGATTACTGCAATGGGCTCCTCACCACTCTCCCTGCTCTTGTTCCTGCCCCTGCCATCTCATCTTAATCCGACAGCCAAAATTGTCCTTGTAAAGTATGGGTCAGGTTATGTCATGTGTGACTCTGCTCACACACTTGCATTGTTCTCCATTTGAGTCAGAAATAAAAGCCACACGGTTAGAGGGTCCACTAAGACCCTCCATGATCAGACTCTCCACAGCGTGTCCCGGGCTTTTTCTCTTAGCTCATCTCCTGCAACCTCTCCCCTCATTACACTGCCACCAGGTTCTTCCTGCGGTTCTTGGATGGTACCAGCTTTTTTCTTGATGCATCTTGCACTGGTTGTTTTCTCCTCCTGAAAATATATCCATGGTCAATTTCCTCCTTTCTTTTTTTTTAAAAAATATATTTTATTATTTTTTTTTTTTACAGAGAGGAAGAGAGAGGGATAGAGAGCTAGAAACATCAATGAGAAAGAATCATCGATCAGCTGCCTCCTGCACACCCCCTAGTGGGGATGTGTCCACAATCAAGGTAGTACATGCCCTTGACCAGAATAGAACCTGGGACCTTCCAGTCTGCAGACTCACGCTCTATCCACTGAGCCAAACCGGTTTCGGCTAATTTCCCCCTTTCCATCATCTTTGCTCAAAGTCTCTGTGATATTGAGTTCTATCCCGAAATTCCTCTTTAAAATGCACCCTCAACCCCACAGTCTCCATTACCTGTTGAACCTATTTTACTTTCAAAACTATGATATAATTTACTCATTCATTATTTTTATCTATATTATCACCTTTTCTTGCCTCCCATACACCCATGTTAGATGCATAGTTGGAGATCTTTATCAGTTTTATTCTGAAGTATCCCAGTCACTTAGAACAGTGCATGGCACACAGAGATGCTTAATAATATTTTTTGAGTGAATGGCATCTTACATGTGTTTGAAGTTAAAGAGATGCGGCAGAAAATAACATCTATGCCCTTAGAATGCTAGAAAACTAATGGATGGAGAGGGGAAAACCAAAGGAAGAATCGTCAGAGCAAAATCCACAGAACTTGTCATTAGACGGAGGACTAAGAGCCATGGAAGAGAAGAGAGGCATTTAGAATGAGTATATTCAAGGAAGACCCCAGATAGTATTTAACTCACTGCTCTGTTTGCAGGCGAGGAAGCCTTGCTAGGGTCAGGCAGAAGCTACATCATTAAGAATCCCTTGTAAACCTAACGCTAATGTTGATAGAGGGGGGATGGCTGAGACCTGCTGTCCGGTCTCCCACCCCTGAGCCTTTAGGAGGCTGTTCCTTGTACTTAGATGCCCTTCACCGAGCTGACTTGGATTTCTCCTTCAGGTCTCAGTGTTCCTATCACTTTCTGGGGCTCCTTCCCAAACCTCCCCTTGGCCCCCCGGGACTGGCTTCCTCAGCTCAGTTCTCCATGGTGCTTTACTCTCTCATTAGGTTAGCTTTTGAAGTCTTTCTTCCTGACCAGTCTGAAAATTCCTCGGGGCAAGGAGTAGCTTTGTCCTGTTTCCAGACTGAATCCTAACACCCAGCAGCCGAGGAATGTTTGTGGGATGAATGACTTGCCAACCGCACCCTAATCCAGGCTATGTTAGCAATTATCACTGACAGAGAACCTGGGATTCGACGCTGACAGGGCTCTGACTTCCCAGTCAGACTGTCTCCCAGGCCCACTGCACCTAATACCCTCGTTCACAGAGGGATGCCTGACTCATCACAAATGTGCTGGAGAAGAGAAAGGAGTCTGAGAACGCCAGTCCCCTCACTTTATGTAATTAGTCACTTGGCACATGTGGAGGGCTTGGTGGGATACGACATTTCATAACCCTTTCTTGCTTATAAAGAGCTCAAAGCCCGGTTGGGGGAAAGCATAGTAAAACTTAATTAAAATATTGAAACAAGCGGTATCGGAGAAATGTATTAATGAGACCATGGCAGCCCCGCACTTGGGTGGAAGGTTCGAGGACTGTCCTAAAGAGGGCATTTGGCACGTAAGTAGGCGAAGCCGTACACCTGGAGCAGGGCTCTGCACACCAGGGCCCGTGGGTCAGATCTGGCCCCCTGCCTATGTGTGTGTGTGTCCGGGGAAATAAACATTGTTTTGGTATATTTAAATGGGGGCATAATGTTTTATGACACATATAAATTATATGAAATTCAAATTTCAGAATCCACAAATACATTTTACTGGAACACAGCCATGCTCATTCATTGAGGTGCAACTATATGGTTATAGTTCTAAAGCTGAAAATATTCACTATTTGCCTCCTTTACAGGAAAAAAAAACAAAACAAAACAAACAACAACAAAAACTTTGAGCAGAGAGTTAGAGAAAACAGTACGTACAAAGCTCTTTCTGCAAGCTATTCAGCTTGATTAGACTGTAACGGGTATGTGTGTGTATGTGTGTGTGTGTGGTAGAGGGGTGTGCATGTGTGAAAGGAGGCGGGATATGTCAGGAAATGAGGTCGAAGAGAGAGAGGCAGGGTGCAATCTTGAATGGATTTTGCACAGCATGCTATAGTTCTGTGCCTCCTCTGCAGACAGTGGATGCTAATACAGTGAGTTCAGCAGGAGAGTGACCCACTCAGACCCCTGTTCCAGTGAGCCCACTGCTTGGTCACTTGCATTTGTGTGGGCAGAGATTTTGAGACTTCAGTACACGTGATAACTAATCCTGCCATTGTTATTAAATGATCCCATTTTTTATGTCTGTACCAAAACTGTAGTCAACCTTTGGTATCCCCACCCCACCCCCTCTATCCTTTCAAGAAATTCTTTAGAAACTGGAATATCAATAGTGAAGATAACACCATGCATGTTAGGAGGACATATGTGGAGTCTTCATGGGGAAAAATGCCACATTTAAGTTACAGTAGAGTTGTAACGCACAATCCTTTTGTTTTTGTTTGTTTGTTTCTAGAGTCATTTGCTGAAAAATCCCAGCCCATTATCGTGGAACAGTATTTCTCCCTCTTTCCTCCAGGATTCCGTACACTTCAAAGAAGGCTTGTAGAGAGCTGGCAGGAGGACTAGGTTTCAGATGGGAATGCTATTTGCATTCACTCTGCTCACCTCTGGAAATGCTCACATTTTAAAATTTCAACTTCATGCTCCCTTTGAGGTGTGTAGAGTGTATGCCTCAGAGAGCGCACCTTGTAAATGGGGCCCCCGGCACTGTGGGCTTCTTCAGTTTTATCCTTAAAATAACAAAAATCACAAGCAAACCTTATGGTTATGAATAGCTAGGGCAGTAGCGTTTCTAGAACAGAAGCTGTATTTTTTCCTAAGAACAGCCTTTTTCTTGCTTTTAGATAATTTTGTAAGATTTGACTACATATAGTTTCTCCTTCCTATATGAGTTCCACTGGGTCAGAGAAAATGAGAGGTCAAGTTTTAAAATATCATTTGTGTTGTTTTGATAATAATTTTCTCTTCATTTATTTTTTTACTTGTTTCAAAAATGACAGAGTTAGTAAGGACAGAGCACTAATTAGAAAAACATTAAACCATGTTTTAAATAATGTTTATTATTAAAGTTATATGAACATATTCTGTAAGATACGAAAGCAATGACACTCTTGTTTTCTAACATCAAATAAATTATAGGTACTGTTCACATTGATTGAATGATTTTTTTTAGAACGTGTCTCTGAGGGTTCAAAGACCTTCTATACCTTGTCACCATTATCTGCAAAATATCATGCTTCTGATTTGTAGCCTCCTCTTGTTAATTATACAGTTGTATATATACTAGTAATGTCAGTTACATTTTGCTTGGGTATGAAGGAGCCAAATGGTCACCTGGTCTTAAATAATAGCAAAGCAGTTAGAAGATACAGGAGGAGTAATGGTAAAAGTACACGGCATTTTAACACTATTTAATATTTATATTTATAGAATTATCACTTAGAAATAAAAATGAAATTACTAACTGCACAATGTTAGTATTAGTAAATTGAATAGGTAAGACTCTACTGATTGGAAATGATAGAAAACCTAATTCAAATTGGCTTAAGCAAAAGAGGAATGGAACCACTGGCTCATTTAACTCAGCCTTTTAGTACTGGCTAGATGCAGGGGCTCAAAAGACATAAACAGTTTCACCCATTTTTCGTTTTCCATCCCTTGATTTCACTTCTGGGGTCAGGAGATGGCAACCAGCAGATTCTACATTATGTCATGTCATTCTTTCTCATGGGAAAGAACAAGAGTCTCCTCAGTATTTCCACTCACAACTCTCATTCATAGTCACTACCTCTGGTGAGGAATGGCAATGTGCTGATGGCTTTGGGGTTGGCCATGTGCTCAACGGTGATCTTGAAGCAAGTGGACTAAGGCTAGTGAAGGGGATAGGTTTCTAGAGAAAAATCCACTGCTATCAATGGAAGATGTAAGATGTTCAGGAGAGTAAGTACTTAGTAAGGAGATTTTTTTTTCCATCTTCTAGTTCAGGGATCACATTTAGGTTACCAAAGAATGTGGCTGATAGGATCAAGAACTTTTCCTTAGAGCAAGTTAATATTTGGCATTGGCTTCTCTGTTCAAAGAGTGGGGTGGATGAAGGTTATCCCTGGCTTTCTGCATACTGAGCAGCAGTCCAAAGGAAACACCTGGGAAATCTGAACTGTGAGAGGCTGTGGCTACCAACCTGGAGGAAAGTCTAGTCTGGGTAAAAGATCAGATTGCATAAAGGACATGGATCCCAGAAGATCTAGAAAATAAAATGGTTAGGTGGTGGACTCATTAGAAGCCCAGGGAAACTTGGGAAGTTGGTTGGTTAGTTTGAAAGTGCACCTAATCCGTTCCAAGCCAGAGATAATATAATGAATCTAACAAAGAAGCTCTTTTTCTCTCTTGCTCAGTTACACGCTAACAGGTCATGGCCCCATTGGCTCATACATTCTCTCTCCATAGCAACCATGTGGCCCTAGAAGCCACCTCTGGCCCAGCAGATGCGAGGACCAAATGTAAGCACAACACATGCCAAGAATAGACTACATTGGCAAAGATGGGGACCTACATTTGGGATTGATGAAGGCAATACTGGACTTTTTACATAGTGGGACAGATGAAGATGAGACACCAGCAACTGGGGCCAGCTTTCTATTTCCATCCAAAATAAATCTTACCATGCCACAATCTCCTATACATGGGTCCCTGGATTGCTTTCTTTGTGATCCCATGAAAGAACAGAATTTCCACTGGCAAGCCACTATCATGACATTCTTAATTTTTAACAAGAAAGCCTGCATTTTCATTTTGCACTGAGTCCTGTGTTGTCAGTCCTGATGAGTAAAAGACTAGAGTTAAGCCACAGGGAACGAACTAGATTGTGGGTGATTGTCACAGGGACTCTTTGGGAAGCTCTTACTGTGACCTGAAAGAACTTGGAGGAGTATTACTGATACACAAACTCAAGGGTGTCTTAAGTAACATCCAGAGAACAACTTTTAACTTCATTAAAGGAACTATAAAGAAAACAAGATCGTCATATGGGAAGGTGTCTCAGAAGGACTCAATGCATTTAAGGAGTTTAGAAGATGCCCAAAGCTCACAGAACACTGGTGACTGATTGGAACCTTTTCTGTCCACTGATCTCCCCTCCCTCCCCAGAACACTCCAACCCAGGAAGAATCAGAGACAGTGCAGTGGGGATGAAGGTAGGACAGTTAAAAAAAGAAGAAGAAAAAAAATAGATTCCTATAAACCAGTGTTTCCCAAAGTGTGGTACACGTACCCCCAGGGGCATGGGAAGAGTTTGGTGGGGATATGCACTGTACCTTACTTAGCTGCACCTAATTCTACGTTCTCATGAGTCAAATCAATTTCATCCTTCTCATTGATCCAAATAAATGTTATTTATAATATAACTTTTATTTATATTTTATTATGAATAATTTTATTTTTCATTTTTTATTATTTTGTGTATATACCAAAAATATATATTTTGATTCTTTTTTAAAAAATTATTTTTTTTTTTAATATATTTTATTGATTTTCCACAGAGAGGAAAGGAGAGGGATAGAGAGCTAGAAATGTCGATGAGAGAGAAACATCGACCAGTTGCCTCCTGCACACCCCCTACTGGGGATGTGCCCGTAACCAATGTACATGCCCTTGACTGGAATCAAACCTGGGACCTTTCAGTCCGCAGACCAACGCTCTATCCACTGAGCCAAACCGGTTTCGGCTATATTTTGATTCTTATTAAAATACATCCATTTTTATTTTTGACGAGGGGTACTCAGCTTTACGAAAATTATAGAAGGGGTACATATATGTTTGGGAAACATAGACAGTAAACCATAGCAATAATTTTACACAGAAAATAGTTTTCTTGGTCTTGTTTTGGAACAGTAAAACAAGAATTTAAAAAAGACTTCACACCTTAGCCTGTTTGTCTCCATGGATAGAGCTTCAGTCCATGAATTGTGGACTGAAGGGTCCAAGGTTTAATTCTGGCCAAGGGCACATGCCCGGATTGGGTTGTAGGCTCGATTCCCAGTGTGGGGCATGTAGGAGGCGGCAGACCAATGATTCTCTCTCATCATTGATGTTTCTATCTATCTTTCTCTTTTCCTCTCTGCAATCAATGTATGTGTGTGTGTGTGTGTGTGTGTGTGTGTGTGTGTGTGTGTATAGCAAGTAAGTTTATATTTTTTTTAAAAATGTTATTGATTTCATGGAGTAATGGAGAGGGAGAGAGAGATAGAAACATCAATGATGAGAAAGATTCATTGATTGGCTGCCTCCTGCACACCTCTTACTGGGGGTTGAGCCCGAAACCCAAACATGTACCTTAATTGGGAATTGAACAACGATCTCCTGGTTCATAGGTTATTGCTCAACCACTGAGCCAGGCCCGCTGGGCACTTCATGAGTAAGTTTTTATTAACACCATAACATAAATTATATGTAAATATTAGGGGAAAAACATTATAAAGATGTGGCCTCCAAAATGAGTCCTTTTATGGTGATCTTGGGGATTTGGTAGCAAAGGAAAACCCACCATGCTTGCAATTTGGTGATAATTGGATCTCAGTTGTGGTAGTATATCCTATCTGGGTCATAGCTATGTTGTTCAAGAGAGGAAATTAAAAGTACTAACCAGAAAGTCACTCAAAGTACATTAAGGTCATGAAAGAAACTAATAACAAGGAAATTCACAGCTTAAACCAACCTTCCCTCCTTGGACTCAAAGGAACATCTAAAGGAGGCTGTTGGAAGACACCCTGGTGGGCCCAGGTACGGGAAGTCAGCCTTAACTCTACATTTCCTTGTTTTCATTAGTTTGAGTTACAAACTGGGCATTTTTGACTGCCCTTTTG
Organism: Vespertilio murinus; assembly: GCA_963924515.1. Taxonomy (NCBI): domain Eukaryota; kingdom Metazoa; phylum Chordata; class Mammalia; order Chiroptera; family Vespertilionidae; genus Vespertilio; species Vespertilio murinus. The sequence goes on from OZ004707.1 coordinate 31,874,040, forward strand.
ATAAATGAACTTCCAAAGTGAACTCCTGTTTTTCTTAGGAGTTCCATGGCAAGAGAACTTCTGTAATCAGTAATCACCCATTTTATTTCTTTTTTCTGTGTGTCTAATTTCACAATGAAAGACAAACTTATCCATTATCTCATAATTACCTATCTTGTCCTGTAGAACAATGCTTTCTTTGTGGAACAAAACATTCTTCTAAGGATTTAGTGGAACTGGTTGAGCAGGTTCCCCTCAATAGCAGAAACCAACTCTAACAGTAGCTCTCAGATGGAATGTCAAGCATTCTTGTTCACAGAGGAGTAAGCAAACACTGAATATGTGACCAGCGTGCTTCTTATTACGAACATTCAAAAGCAGCATGAAATTGCTGTCTGAGAATAACACAAAAAAAGCACCTCAGGTACTTAGTGATCAGAGAAGACATAGAAACCCAGAGCTGGAAATTTTAGGAAAGGATCTAACTGCTGGAGTCACGAACACCTCACCTGCAGTTTCACAGAAACCCGGAGGTTCACCTGTGACCAACTGAGCTTGAGATTTTGGCTCTATTTTACTAAAAAGTATATCCATAAATAAATAAATAGCAAAATGGCTGAAATATTACATTTTAAAACATATATTTTTATTTTTATTTTTTAAAATATATTTTATTGATTTTTTACAGAGAGGAAGAGAGAGAGATAGAGAGTTAGAAACATTGATGAGAGAGAATCATCAATCAGCTGCCTCTTGCACACCCCCTACTGGGAATGTGCCAGCAACCAAGGTACATGCCCTTGACCATAATCAAACCCGGGACCTTTCAGTCCGCAGGCCGAGGCTCTATCCACTGAGCCAAACCGGTTTCGGCATATATTTTTATTAATTTCAGGAAGAGAGGGATAGAGAGAGAGAGATAAAAACATCAATGATTAGAGAGAATCATTGATTACCTGCCTTCTGCACACTCTCATTGGAGAAAAAGCCCACAACTTGGACATATGCCTTGACTATGGAATCAAACATGGATCAGAGTTTAATGCTCAACCACTGAACCATGCCAGTCGGGCTTATTTATTTATTTATTTATTTATTTATTTAATTTTATGACCTAATGACTCATTTTATTCCATTTTGTCTTCACTGACATCAATGACATTGAGGAAGAATTGTCCCCATGTTATAATACTCTACCTTTAAAATTATATATATATATATATATATATATATATATATATATATATATATATATATTTACTATTAAATGAACATAAAGGCACAGTTATATTAAAGGCAAAAGTTTAAGGAAAAATTCTTCACCTTTTTTTTTAAACATAAAAATAACATTTGCTCAATATCATTAAGTGTTGGTAACTCTTATCCCTGAAGCCTCTTCCAAGTAAATGGTCCTACCAGGATATCACTTTTCTGTAGCAACACAATTAGAAAAGAAAAACTTAGCTTCTAAGCCAAGTATGAAATTCTAGCGCCCAAATATTTGCATAGGTAAACATTTTCAAATTCATATTCTACATACATGCTAAAATCCTTGGTGTTTATATAAATGTTTTTGTGATTAGTTTTCAAGTTTGTGTTGGACAGATGTGTAAAACCCTCAATTAGAAATGGGGTGTTAGGAGATTATAAAGTAGCAATGAGGAGAATATTGTTCAGCTAGCACTTGTAATGATGCTTAGCTCTTAAAATGAAATTATATAAAACCAAAGGCCCCTAGACAACAGAATTTACAATTTTAATTTTACCTCTCCCCAGATTAGTACCCCACATTTGTCAGGATCACTTGATTTGGCTGCTGGGGAGCCACTGGCTAAGTCACAGGGTAAAAGGTGCACCATCCTGGGGAAATATGATTATTTCTTTTTTTATCACCAGCGTAGGCAGCCTCATCCAGACTTGTCTACGTGACATCAAGTCTAAGCCATCCTAGTAAATGTGCATGCAGTAAATTAAAACAGCAGTATACAGACACATCTAATTAGGCCCGACTCACCCTAAAAAATCCCAAGTTCTAAATATTGGGAGAATATAAGGACTTTCTAAGAAGGTATAATTAGGTTATTTCAAATGAAAGGATTGTGTCTATGTTCCATATTACTTCGGTGCACATTAATTTCAACGCACAAATAATTTGGAGAATTTACCTAAGTCACTTCTTGAAAAGAAGCCACAAATATCAGTCATTTCAAAGATTGAATACATTGTCTTTCATGGCCCCAAAGAGAACAGCTATTATTTCACATTCCCCGCTCCTTTCTCAAGTGCTATTTTGGTTCATTTGTTCTCTGTACGTAAAGCCCCTTAATTTAGGGAGCCAAGATGCAGATCAGCTTTAGTGTTTTTATCTGACTCATGGGGGTTCTTCTGGGAAATTGTACTGGTATTGCTATAGGCAGTTAGACAGACATGAGCGGAGCAATGATGATGGGCCGGTACAGAAACTCACCAGGACAGAAAGCCCTCAGAGCCTAAGGGCGAAGCTAGGAAAACAAGAACCTCGCCCCAGGGCAACCTATCCTCCCCTAGCATGCGGTTTGGACCCCAGATGGACCCCTGATCTTTCATATAACTGGTCATGCGGTTTAGACCCACTGACCTTTTCTTCCCTAAAGGTAACATCTGAGTATCAGTTGTATTTCAGCTCCAGGCCAGGAAGGCAGCAAAACCAGACAAGTGGCACCCTGGCGGACTCAGAATGAGCTACATTGACTTAATGACCCTCTGCCCTGTCACCAACCAATCAGTAGGGACCACAACTCTGAAAGACCACACCTGGGAAACTAATGAATATTCCATTAGGACCCTCCCCAGACATCTCCCCTAAGATTTCTACCAGTCAGAGAGAGATCAATAAGCTCAGGATGAAGGATCCAGGAGAGCTCTCCCCCAGGGGAGCATGCCTGTGCCATTCACCCCTTCTTCCCTCTAAAGGTTCCCGACCAGGGGAGCAATGGGCAATGGCCGCTCATCCTGGGCTAACCCCCGGAACTTGTTTCCAAGGCCCCTTTTCTCTCTTCCCAGTGAGCCAAGGCAGCCCAGTGTAGGCTTTCTGGTTACTTCGTCTGTGTCCTTCCTGGTTTCACTGTCCTAAATATGTTTTTTTTTCTGCTGCAGCCCACAAATTCTTACTTACTTTGCTGCACTTTGTCTCTTGATTGAAATTGTTCCTTCAAGAAGACAAGAACTGAGGTCTTGTCTTCTTGCCTCTAACAGTATGAGAGAGCAATCAAGAAACTCGGTATTCATGTTGTTGCCAATTCTTCCATTACACATTTTTAAAAATGTTTTCCTTTGACAGAAAAAAAAATGTGTCCTTTTTCTCTGTAATTCTGCAGCCTATTGTTTATTCGTTCTTTCATCAAGTATTTATGGAGCAGTTACTTACTCCACGCCAGGTATTTTGCTAGCGTAAGAAACCCAAAGAAAGCAAACACATTCGCCCTGCAAGAGCTTATAGTATACTTGCATGTGGCAATATGTCTTCCATTCATGCACAATCGTGCATACTTTTGGGTTTAGAAACCTTTGTGAGATAGTTTACTATCTTTATAAAGAAGACTGTGGCTAAACCTATTTGCCTTTATGCCTAATATAGTGGATATTGCCAGATAAGTCATCATTGTTGGTGATGGAGATTCCAGGGGTGCCAATGATAGGGTGGTGGTTCCAAAAATACGTTTTCAGTGTGAGTGAAAAATATATACCTGTTATCGACTGGTGAGTAGCAATGTATTAGGTGGAGAGAAAGATCTGTGGAAAAAGAGATGTGTACAGAAACCCTGAACCCTCTAAGTGGTGTGTGGAAGGGATGTGACTGCATTGTAAGGCAACTGAAACTGTTAATCAGTTATCAGTAGAGAAAATAAATTGGCACCTTTATTTTTAAAAAAAATATATATATTTTATTGATATTTTACAGAGAGGAAGGGAGAGAGATAGAGAGCTAGAAACATCAATGAGAGGGAAACATCGACCAGCCGCCTCTTGCACACCCCTACCGGGATGTGCCCACAACCAATGTACATGTCCTTGATCAGAATTGAACCCGGGACCTTTCAGTCCACAGACCGCCGCTCTACCACTGAGCCAAACCGGTTTCAGCGGCACCTTCATTTTTTAATGTATCTCCTAAAATCAATCAAATTTTCTTATATTAGGAATAAGTTCAGTTATAAGCTTAGGGGGCCTCCATTGATCTAGTGTCTCTGAAAATTAAAATTTAGAGAGGTGTGTTGGGGGATCAGCATTGAGAAGCATATGAGACAGTTGGCTTTGCAAAAAAAAAAACACACAAAAAACAAAACACCAACCCCCCCCCCCCACACACAAAAAAAAAAAACAACAACAACAAAAAACAAAAAACCCTGCATTCATCTCCTTCAGGAGGGAAGACCATAACTTGAAACAACTCCATAAAATCTCGGCTTGATATTCCAACTAGTTTAACTGGAACCTGTTAGATAGAGTCTGTTATGTCTAGGAACATGGTTTTAGGGGAGATGGTAGTCATCTCAGGAATCAATTACTAGTTCACCAAATTTTGCCTTTTAGTAATAATAATGATAATATTCTTCATTTGTATTGTGATCGTAGAATAGCTGGGTATTAAAAGTAGGTACATTACAAACATGATTTGAACCTTAAATGGTCATACATTGTGTAATTATTCCTATTTTGCAAATTAATTATCTGAGTTTTAGGTGTAGGAACCTAAACCTACAGTTTGTCTAAGACCCCGGAGATCCAAAGTATTAGAATTGGTGTTCAAATCCAGGTGTCTCTAAAAACTGTTTTTTCACTATCATCCCATAAAACCAATGGTAAGATGAACTTTATGCCATAAACTAAATGGCTAGTCATTTTTAGACATAAAGCTCTCCATTTCTGATATTTTCTTATGTTCTGATGAAAATTCAACGGTAACAATAAAATTAGCTTCAAATGGGCTCAGTGTATTGGCAGCAGCAGGACCGGAAGTGTCTTGATTCATAGGGGTGATCATTGTTCAAGGTAGTGCTTAGAGATTATGTTTGTTGATGTGTATCTAGGAAATATAGTAGCAAACCAAGGCTAGACCAATTTGTTTATCGTGGAATTGTTGGTGTAGAAAGGCAGATGAGAGCAGAGGTGAAACTTCTGAGCAAAGGATTTTTAGCTGTTTATTTGTTGCTCTAATACATTTGTCAAATCTTTGTCCTAAGTGTGTGATTTCTTGATGATAACTCACGAACTGCTGTAAAATGCTTTCTGAGTCATAGATCAAAGGAACTGTGTCAGAACTGATAATGCTGTTGCCGCATTTGAAGTTATAGATGCTTATTTTTTATATTGTTGTCTTTTCCTGATATTGTAAGGACTTCATTTTATTATAGTTGCCTTCGGATGATGTTTACTATGAATTGATATATTAGTTATTAAGTTTTTACTGTCACATAAAAATCCCCATTTGTTCAAGAGAGGAACTGTATATAAATCAGAAGTGAATGAAGTAATAGCTTTAGTGGATGTAATTTATTAGCATCATGGTTTTAATGAACTTGTTCATAATAATGAATATGTGAATTACCCATGGTTTTGTCTGACAGATATATTAGTCAGTATTTGCTCACCTTCAACATCTTATTTTTTATTGAATTTATTGGGGTGAGACTGGTTAACAAAATTATACAGGTTTCAGGGGCACAGTTCTACCATACTTCATCTGTACCCTGTGTTATGTGTTCACCACTCCAAGTCAAGACTCTGTCCATCACCATTTATCCCACTGTGACCTTCTTCACCACCCTCCAACCCCCCTGATAATCACCACACTATTGTCTGTGTCCATGAGATTTTTCTCTTTTTTTTTTGCTCAACTCCTCTCCTCACCTCTACCCAGCCCACCTTCCTCTGCTACCTGACAGCTGTCAGCCTGCTCTTTATCTTTGAGTATGTCTCTATTTTGCTTGTTAGTTCATTTTTTTCATTAGATTTCACATATGAGTGAAATCATATGGTACTTAGTATCTTTCTCTGACTGGCTTCTTTCACTTTGTTTTTATGGGCAAGCAGTGTCTTATTGTATAAATGAACCACAGCTATTTTATCCCCTCATCTACTGATAATACTTGGGCTGCTTCTAAATCTTGGCTATTGTAAACAACAAAACAACACAGCTATGAACATAAGCATGCGTAAACTCTTTCAAACGAGTGTTTCTGGTTTCTTCAGATAAATTCACAGAGGTGGAATTGCTGAGTCATTAGGCAGTTCGATTTTTATTGATTTTTTTAGAGATAGAGATAGAAACATCAATGATGAGAAAAAATCACTGGCCAGCTGTCTCCGGCAAACCTCCTACTTTACTGGAGATCAAGTCCGAAACCCAGGCATGTGCCCTGACTGAGAATCAAACCTTGACCTTCTGGTTCATAGGTTGATGCTCAGACACTGATCCATGCAGATGGGGCTATCTAGGTTTATCTTAAGGAATTCAAAGGACTATTGCTCATTTGATTATGGGAGTGGGCAAGTCTGAAATTTGCAAGATAGGTTGGTAGGCTGGAAGTTCTGGCAAAAGTTGAGTTGAAGTTGCAGTCTTGAGTCCAAAGGCAGACTGGGATGCAGAATTCTTTATTAGGGGACCTAAGTCTTTTCACTTAAGGCCTTCAAATGTTTGGATGAGCCCCACAACATTATGAAGGTTAATCTATTTTATTCAATGGCTACTGATTTAAATGTAAATCACATCTAAAAATACATTCATTGCAATATCTAGATTGGGCATCAAAGCCTAGCCAAATTAACACATGAAATTCATTATCACATAGCCTTTTGGTTTTTGTTGATTCAAGCATGATGCTTTAAGAGATTTATCCATGCCAGTACAGGTACTATTAAAACTTATTCTCTATATTTTAAAGAATGACTGCCACAATTATGTATACATTTACCAGTTGATGAACATTTGGGTTCTTTCCAGTTTTTGACTAATAAAAATAATGCTGCCATAAAATATGACAGTTAGATAGCTCTTAATGTTACTTTTAAAATCACATTAAAATGTAATCAATTTTATTTCACAATTTTTTACATAAAAGTGGCTAATATTTATTGTTTTTTAGCATTTACAGTGTTTGTATTTATTGCCTTATTCAATTTTTACCATAATCTTACCTAATAATAGACAAACATGTAAACTAACCATACCTCTACTACACCCATAGCCAATCAGAGTGAGTATGCAAATTAACCAAACAAAGATGGCAGTTAATTTGCATACATAGGCAACCAATGCCTGGGTCCCTGGAACATTCTGGCACCCAGGTCACTCTGAGGAAGGCCCTGAGTGGGCCCTGAGCAGCCTAGTAAGGCCTGAGCCAGGGGGGCTCCTGGGCAAGGCCAAGCCTGAAATCAGAGCTGAGGGGGCAGGGGAGGAGTCAACAATTGGTGGGAGCTGGGGGCCCCCTGCCTAGGACTAAAGCATGGGTGCTTTAGGCCTGGGCATGGCCCAGATGGTGATTGGTGTGAACAACAGAGGAAACACCTTTCCTGACTGCTCATTGGCTAAGCTTTCTGTATGCCACTGGTAATATTCTTAGTAACTTGGGTAATAAGAATGCAAAAAGATGGTCTAGCGTTTTTCTACCACACTTCTGGAGAAAAAAACAAAGGTCTGCTGCCGGAGGGCTAAGAAATGTCATATCCTGCCCTAGCCTGTTTGACTCAGTGGATAATGCCTCGGCCTGCCTACAGAAGGGTCTGGGTTCAATTCTGATCAAGGACATGTACCTAGGTTGCAGGCTCCTCTCTAGCTGGGGTCCAGGTCAGGGCTCATGCAGGAGGCAACCAATCAAAGTGTTTCTCTCACTTTGATGTTTGTCTCTGTCTTTCCCTTTCTCTTCTACATTCTCTACAAGTAAATGGAAACATATCCTCAGGTGAGGATAAAAAAAAAGAAGAAAGAAATGTCATATCCTACGAAACACACATCTTGAAAATGCCTAAAGAAAGTTGTCATTTTTTTCATGGTCAAGGGACTGGAGTCTGTGTTGATGAAAACACCTTGGTGGCTGTGGTGACTGGCAGTGGCTGCAGCAGCATGGTGATGGGGCAGGTGTCTTCCCCCAGTCAGCTTGATCACCTCTCACAAAGGGAGGCCAGACTGCTGCTTAGGCCTGCTCTCTGTGGTTGGGCTGAGAGACCCCCTACCCCCATTGCACAAACTTTGTGCACTGGGCCCCTAGTAATAAATAATAAGCATGCAAAATAGTGCCCTTTGTACATATTTTATTTGTTATCTCACTTAATATTAACAATTCCATTATTTACATATTTTTAGTCCATTTTACAGGGAAAAATATTGAAAGATTGGAATATATAAGGACTTGCCTAAGATAACTATAGCAGGAAGTTACAAATCTGGAATTTGTACCAAAATGTGTCAACTCCAAAGTCAATTAACCTTTTCCCCTGGCTGTCCCCCAAATGATAACATTGTAACAAAGCATTGCAAAGGGGCATGGATCAAAGCTCAATCAAACTGAAGAATTAATTTCTCTGATTTAAAAAGAACACGAAACCTTGACCAATCATGCCAAAATTTAGGATTGGAAAAAATCCAGTCTTCTCTAAAGTAGGTGCTGAAAATTTCATTTTACAAATAAGGAAAAGTGACGATCACTGAAATTAATTATTTTGCTCCAAATGAAATAGCTTATCAGTAGTTGAGTTGCAATTAGAATTAATGTATGGGAGATTCCAAAGGGAATGATCTAATTCTGAGAGGCATCCAGCAACTTGTTCTGTAAAGATCCAGGTTATAATATTTTAGATTTTGTAAAATGTTAGGCTGTGAGACAAAATTGAGAATGTCGTATAGGTGCCTGTGTTCTATACTGTCTCTGTTAATACTAGTCAACTTTAAGGTTGTAGAATGCAAACAGCAACATGTGATACTTAAACAAATGGTGTGGCAGTGTTCTAATAAAAAATAATTTAGAAAACAAGTGAAGTTGGCCCCTACTCTACAGTTTGCCAACATCTACTCTAAACTACGTTCTATTGTTTCTTTTATTTGGTAGCGGGTGGGAAGGAGTTCTCTTTCTTAAGTTTATTTTAGGTTATTGGATAGGTAGAGAGTTTCAACTTAATGGTTTATTTAGAAAGTTTGATTAAGTGCCATTGAATGAAAATCCATTTTAGCCTGTTGATGAAAATTTTTAAAAAAAGGGGAAAAATTTTGTATTAGATAAAGCTGGTGGACTAAGACCTGATAACATTGAATTGACTGAACAGAGTGAATGATAGTTAAAACATGAAAAGCCAGGCCATGTGATAACCTTTAATCATTTTCTTTTTCTTTAAAAAAAAAAAGGAAATATGTCAGTCTCTGTCATATTGAAATCTCTGGCTTATTATTTTATTCTGTGAACAGTTAGTTCATCGTGCCAATTGTATGAGTTTCCTATAACAAATTACCACAAACTTAGTGACTTGGGGAAAAAAATTATACTGCCTTATAGTTCTATAGGTCAAAAATCTCACTGGGCTACAGTCAAGGTATTTGCAGGACTATATTGCTTCTGGAGGCTCAAGAGGAGAAACTACTTCCTTGTCTTTCTCAGCTTCACAGGCTGCCCACATCCCTTGGCTCATGTACCCTTGTTCTCATTAGTCTTACCTCTGCTTCGGTTGTCACACCTCCTCTGGCTTTAATCGCCTGCCTCTCTCTTATAAGGGCCTTTGTGATTACATTGGCACAGGGTTAACCTTCCCATATCAAGATCCTTAACTACCTATGCAAAGTCCCTTTTGCCATGTAAGATACCGTATTCACGGGTTCTGTGAATTAGGGCGTCTTTGGGGGAGTCTTATTCGGTCTGCCACATCAGTGATAACAAGCCATGGGGCAGGAAGAAGACCATTTTAGCAAGGCTGCGTTCCCACACAGCATAGAGTACTCTTCAGTTTGGCCAAGTCTACATAATAAGCAGTCCTGTGATTTTTTTTTCATAAGAAAAACGATGTATTTCTGAGGCCTCTCCACCATCCTCCTGCTGAGCTTATATGAAGTGACAGCCACACTGACTTCATTTGCGCTTGAGAGTTTATATCAGTATGCTGGCATTCCCCTTGTCTCTGTTAGCCAAGTAATTTGTACCATTCAAAACGTAGCTATTGTTAAGGAAATGATTTAGAGACCATTCAAATGTTGGTGGTATTTAGCACCTACTGAAAGGATTTGTTAAATTTTGTTTTATTTTTTTGCAGCATTGCATGGGAACATCTAAAAGCTCCCTTTCAAAAGAATTTATATAAAAACATACTACATTATTAAGGCTGTACAACCAAACTTTGAGGGCATTATTTATTCACTCTTATAACTGTTGAGTAACACGGCATTGCTGGTTTATTGATGTTAGATCATTCAGAATTTTGTGGAGAACACCAGGCAAGGATTTTTTCTCACCATAAAAAAAAAACAACAGTTGGGTGATACTAGCCTGCTCTACACCAGGGGAATTTAAAGCAAACCAAATGATATTCTTTGCGCACGGTTATTTAGATGAAGAAAAAGCAAAGTGATGCTCTGAACTCTGATTCTCAAGGCTTCCCAGGAGAAATGCTGGTGACTTTGTGGGAAATAATCATCTATACTAGTGTTCTGTTGAGTTCTAAAAAGATGTGTAAACATCTCGCTACCACACTGAGGGAATCAAAGAGGAGAGCAAACAAACCCAGTGTTCTGTATTATAATGTAGAAATTGCCTCTCTGAATCATGCTGGCTGAAATATTAGTGTGGAGGCTGGAGCTTGGTCTCATGGTTGAATTAGAAAGCCAGATTGGTTTCCCAAATAGGTTGCAATAATATCTTGTGGCTCTGTCTTTGGCTGCAGAAAGTGTGAACACTAGTAATGGGATCCTATTTTTGAAAGCATCAGCCTTCAGATATTTCCATGTGTAGTTAATCACTGGCAGTAATACTAAGGCTGATGAGTAATTTCCAACTTTAAAATTCCTTCAGAGAAGGATATCCCACAACTTAAACACCAGGAAGCAGGATTTAAGTTAGATTTAAGAGCTGGCTGATGGTAAGGGTTATTAAACACCGAAACCAGTTATTGAAGGAGATGGTGAAGTCTTCTCTGGAAGTCTTTAATAATGGTTTAGGTGTTGTCTTGCCTGAAGGCAAAGGATATTTTTCGTGTGTTGACTTTGCATATTATGGATTTCAGGACATCTTTGAGAAAGTCCTTAAGATACTTGTTGGGGCAAAGTAGATATACTGTATATGGACATATTTTATGTACTATAGCTCTATGTGCATTCTCTTTGACAGATGGTTATAATTTAAAGATGAGCTATTCCACAGCTATTTTTTTTTTTAGTTTAGAGGAATTCCAAGGGGGGAAAAAGTCAACTTTAGACGTTTCCAAGAACTTTTGAGGTACCAGGTGTCAAATCAAAACAAGGACATTCAGAAATTATTCAATGACTAGATTCTACAGAAAGTCTCAGTTCTGAGGTCAGTCTTATCAGTGTTAAACTGGGAAATCTTCTGTCATTAATAAAGACAGAAGCTTTGTTAATTATGCTGAGGTATGAGCTCCCTTGCTTGTAGAAAAGATGTGATCTGCTGAAGAAGAACAATCTCAAGTTTTTTGATCCACATTGAAATGGATGTGGATGACTATATAGGAATGTCAGGCAGGCAGCAAGGAACATGTTGTTATTGTATCTTAAACATGTTGGTATCCTATATAATAAAAGCCTAATATGCTAAGTGTCCTGTTGTTTGTTCAACCAATCAAAGCATAATATGCTAATAATATGCTAAGGCCACTCAACTGCTAGCTATGGCATGCACTGACCACCAGAGGACAGAGTCAACCAATAGATCAGTTGCTATGACACACACTGACCACCAGGGAACAGACACTCCAATTAATAGGTCAGCTTGCTTCTGGGGTCTGGCCAATCGGGACTGAGTGAGACAGGCTGTACATGCGCTGGAGCCCTCTCATAGTCCCTCCTCAAGTGGTCAACCTCCCACCTCCCTCCCCAGCCTTGATCGATCATGCACCAGTGGGTCTCTTGACCTGGTCTGCACCCTCTCACAATCTGGGCTGAGGGACACCCCTTCAAGTGCACGAATTTTGTGCACCAGGCCTCTACTATCAAATATTATCCAGAAGAAGGGAATAATCTCTCCCAAAGAAAAGGGTACTGATTGGTCACTGTCTTTCTGAAACAAGAGGGGTACTCAGAGTTGGGGAATTCCTTTCTTCTGTCTGTCAATGCATACTGCTTCATGGGCCTTCCTTTTGTTTGCTTTAGACAGATGTTTGTCTTAAAGTGCTTCACCTGTCAGTGGAGACCATTGGCCTTGTGTGTTTCTCATTCTTGATTAGAGCTCACCTTGAAACCAGGTGCTACTTCACATTCTTATTAATGACTTGAATCAAATTTAAGAAGCCCATGCTTACATTCGTGGCTTGCACGAAGCTGGGAGTAGCTAATACAGTTGGTGGCTGTATCAGGAGGCTGAACAGATGATTAAATAGATAAAAATATAGATGATCAGAAACATAAATATGAAATTTAATGTCATTAATTATTATGTCTTGCAATTAAGGCTCTCGTCACAGTTTATTTTGTGAGTGGATGATACAGGCATCAGGTAAAGAAATGGCCCTTATCTGAAGATATGAGTTAAGTTCCAAAGTTATTGAAAATTAAGTGATAAATACATATTTACATAAATATTAACTATAGGTTTCCTAAGACTTCTTTAATGTTCTTTTTTCCCCCATCTACAATAATATTTCTTTGAATTTACCAAGAGAGTTTCACAGTCTGCTTATTCTTTCCTGGACGTATTGTGCTTTTGTGTATTTTCTTTACAGACACATTATTTTCACATGGAGTTAGCTTTCTTTCTCTTTATTTTTATTTTATTTTTGGTTACTAAGTAGAGTAACAGCCCATCTCAACCTCACAAATCTATCCTATAATCTTATCCCCAAAAGAAAAGTTTTCACCTAAGAAAAGTTTTCTAGATGTGACTTTATTATAATACATTACTCATGATTTTCTTCAGTATAAACTTCACTTTAAACAGCTGACACTAATAATTGCATTTAATTCCTGAATTGTACTACAATATTTTACATTTGTCAACATGTACCTTTATAATGAACTTATAGGCTTAATTCTGTGGGGAATATAATATGAAATAATTATAATTTAAGAAATATAAATTAACATAATTAATATTAATTACTTATATTTCTCAAATTTTGTTTTTATACATTATTTAAAAATTGGGTAGAAAAGAGAAAAAAATGATTCCAAATGGAATCTTATGCTTCATGTAATATTCTGAAACTTGATATAATGTGACTGTTTCCTAGAAAATTAGACTTAAATGATAGCCATCTTTGGTAACAAAACTGGCCACAAATGTGATCATTATAAAGACATGTGTTGGTTTGCACAAATAATATGTTGTAATCATTGTAACTCTTTGTAGATTGTTACTGGTGTGCTTATAAATAAACAAAGCATGTTATACAAGAGCTCTGGCTTATAGGCTTACAATCTATCACTGAGTCTAAAAAAATTGGACATAAATATTGACAACATGAAGGGATTGTCTTGTTCCTCTCTAGGTTATTGCAACAAAAGATATGTGAAGTTAGGTTCCTTTCTCAATAGATCATTTGAAATATGAAGGAAGGGAATCGTTACTGTATACACATATGCTTATGTAGAAAGCAGAGAAGGAAATGGAGAAAAATGAGAAGCGGTTTAGGAATATATATAAAAACGCACATACACAAACCTTTGATTGATTACGGCAGACCTGAGTCCAGTTTAATCCGTGGTTTAACTACTCCAGCCTGGACCGGATCAGGATGGCTAGGTCTGTGCCAAAGCTTCCAGGACTTACTGAGATTGAGGATTTGTGCTAGTCGCTCTGCATGTGGAGACAAATGAGACAACCTTCCTCACAGAGCATACAATAAGTAATGGAGTACTGATCAGCCATTACAGGTGCTATGAGATGCATGAGCACAGAGGACTCACTAAAACCCAGAGATGGGACTACCCAGAGGTCCTAGAGGGCTTACCAGAGAAAGTTGTGAGGCTTGTGGTAGCTGAATTCTGAAGAGCTTTAGGAGTGAAGAGGGGTTATATAAGAGAGATAGGTGCCGGAGGCTAGGGAACAGCCTGCAAAATAACTAGAGCATGAATATTCATGGGACTTCAAGTTAGTTATGAGTTGAGTGATCAAAAAAATATTGGTCACACACTAAATGTCAGATGATATGGCAAAGAGAGTGAAAACTTATAGGTGGAATTAAGGTTGCTAATTAGCTGACCTTAAGAGAGGAAGACTCTGGGTTATCCAGGTGGGTTCAATGTAATCACAAGCATCCATAAAGATGGAAGCAGGAGACAGAAGAGGAAGTCAGAGCAATGAGAAGAGAGAAGGCTCATTCCGCTGTTGGCTTTGAAGATGGAGGAAGTGGCCCTGAGCCATGGAATGTGGGGAGCCTCTGGAAGCTAGTAAAGGCAAGGAAGCAGATTCTCTTCTGGGGGATGTCCAGATGGGAATGCAGTCTTGTCCACCCATTGCCTTTAGACCACTGAGACTTTGGTTGGACTTGTGGCCTCCAGAGCTGAAAAGTTATAAAAGTACATTGTTTTACAGCATTAAGTCACTGAGCTAGGTTTATGGAAATAATTGCTGCAAAAAATAGAAAAATAGCTGAAACCATTTTTGGCTCAGTGGATAGAGCATCGGTCTGCGGACTGAAAGGTCCCAGGTTCGATTCCGGTCAAGGGCATGTACATTGGTTGCAGGCACATCCCCAGTGGGGGGTGTGCAAGAGGCAGCTGGTCGATGTTTCTCTCTCATCGATGTTTCTAGTTCTCTATCTCTCTCTCTTCCTCTCTGTAAAATATCAATAAAATATTTTTAAAAAATAGAAAACTAATACAAATGACAGCTATGTTGAAAATTCAGTGCTAGGAACAGTGGGGCATGAAAGGCAGCGAAGGGTCAAGCCTGGGAGGACTCTGTATGCAGGACTCTGTGGTTTGGGTTTGACCCTGACAATAACCAGTACCTCCTGGGGGGTTAAACAGTGCTATGATATGACTGGGTACGTGTTCTAAAATGTTACTCATGCAACAAAAGATTAGAGGATGCATAGGACTTAGGAGACTTTCAGGAATGAGTGCATTGAATTGGGAAATGTTAATTAGAATTAACACTTGCTGAGTGATTGCATACATGCATTGAGGGGAGTGGGGAAGAAATGGCAGCATTAAAAGCCATGACTTGGATTGGAGAGTTGGAAGAATGATGGGAAATTCTATGAGATGAGAAGCCAGGAGTAGAAGTGAAGTGTAAGGTCCATTGGTAGAAAGTTGATGGAGTTTCTTCTGATGGCTCCTTAGCTCTCTGAGAAGTAGGAGGTAAAGTCATTTATTGAAAAAGAATGAGTTAGAGCTTCCAGTGAGAATTCTAAGAAAACAAAGTTTCTGTCATTTTCTTTAATAGGATTTAGAATTCCTGTTCATAGTGAATATAGAATATAGTGAATATAGGCAGCTGTGAAGGCCTAGGTCAGTGGTCGGCAAGCTCATTAGTCAACAGAGCCAAATATCAACAGTACCACGATTGAAATTTCTTTTGAGAGCCAAATTTTTTAAACTTAAACTTCTTCTAATGCCACTTCTTTAAAATAGACTCACCCAGGCCATGGTATTTTGTGGAAAAGCCACACTTAAGGGACCAAAGAGCTGCATGTGGCTCACAAGCCACAGTTTGCCGACCATGGGCCCAAGTGAATGTTGGGACCTTAAATACTTTATTCCTTATGTCTGAAAAAATTTGCTCTCATTCTTTTTTAAAAAAAAAATATTTTATTGATATTTCACAGAGAGGAAGGGAAGAGAGAGAGCTAGATACATCGATGAGAGAGAAATACTGACCAGCCGCCTCTTGCACACCCCCTACTGGGGATGTGCCTGCAACCAATGTACATGCCCTTGACCAGAATCGAACCCGGGACCTTTGAGTCCGCAGACCGACGCTCTACCACTGAGCCAAACCAGTTTTGGCTTGCTCTCATTCTTGACCTGATCAGTTATAGAGCCTTTAAGATCTTGTAACAATAGGGAGTTGTAACCCGCCCTACACTTTTTTTGACTTTGTTTCTGTGAATACTGGATCTGACCAATATGTAGCTTGTGAATAAACAGCATATTTGTTTAAGAATCCTAAGAACTGACTTTAGAAGATGCAGTCTCCAACCTTCAGTCATCCATGTTCTGGGAGATTTGCTGACTTTATTGTAGAACCAGGATGATGAAGATCAGGATGATACACACCAGACCATCACTTGACCAGTTTTGACATCCTTATCAGAATGAACTGTACTGGCCTGCATGCAGAGAACTTTTCAATCCTCTTTCCCTGATTTCTTTGTTCCACTTTCCATATCCCTCCTTATAAAAACCTCTGTCTGCACTGAGATGTTGAAATGGGCTTTGGATAAGAGTCCCCATCTCAGGCTACTGGCTCTTGAATGAAACACTCCTTTCCACCAGTATCTGTCATACAAATTGGGCTTTTGTGGCAGTAAGCAGCTGAACCTTAGTTCTGGTTAGAATCCCAATGAGAATGGCATTTGTATCCCTGAGTCTTTCCTGAACAATTAGGTGTCCATTGTGGACACTTAGTTTTGGCTACTTAGCAACACTTTCACCTATTGAAAGAAATTTCTATTTATTTCAATACTTGCTCTTTGCACCTGGTGGGGATTATATCACAAAGTCCCAACCACCCTCTTAAAAGATTAGACATGTGATCCCATTTGGCCATTTGGAGTGTTTTTTCAAAAATTAATATAGATGCAGATTAGACTTTTGGTCAAGATTGCATTGTAGGTAAACTGTGCTCTCTTCCTTTCACAACCACATCAAAATTACAACTACACTATAGAGCAACCACCATTGAGAACCACCTGAAGACTTGCTAAATAGAAGTCCTGTAACTAAGGATATGAAAAGAAGCCATATGAAGGCTGGTAGTAGGGTGCTGAGATGGAAAATGGGCAGGGTCCACACCTACAGTGTATTGATTAAGAATCAGAAGGTTGCCTGGTCAGTATGATTCAGTGGTTGAGCATTGACCATATGAACCAGGAGGTCATGGTTTGATTCCTGGTCAGGTCAGATGCCCGGGTTGTAAGCTCCATCCCCAGTAGGGGGTATGCAGGTGACAGCCAATCAATGATTCTCTCTCATCATTGATGTTTCTATATCTCTCTTCCTCTTTTAAATCAGTAAAAATATAATATTTAAAAAAATTTAGAAATAAGAATCAGGAGTGATATTGCAGCTGCAGAGGTGAGGTGTGAGGGGTCCCAGCCTTATACCTGGCTTTCCACCCCATGGACCCAGTGCTGGGAATAGGAGTTTCCCATAACATCTGGATGTTAAAAAACAGCAAAGAGTGCATCCTAGTAGGACAGAGGACTGCAAGTCTTAAAGGGGCTACACACAGATTCACCTGCTCACAAACTCACTCACTCTGAGCTCCAGTGCACAGAGCAATGGTTCAAAAACACCAGGGATATTTGGGGAGAAAGTAAATTGATGAGTTTCAGAGCAAGAGCTGGAGAGGGAGGAGTCAGGGCAGTTCTCTCTAGAGATAGATAAGGCTGGCAAACATCAAACTCAGCTGGCAGTACAGGTGAGTGCCAAATCTGACCTCCCCATTAACTTGGCTAACATCATTCTCCCTGCTCTGGTGATTCCCTGAGACACCACCCCACCAACTCACATATCTGGTGGAGCATCTTCTAGCAGCTACTCCACATAAGAAGTCCGCAGACTTTTCTAAAACATCTAAATGTCCACAAACTCTGAACAAGCAGTGGTTTTGTATGCCTTGTACCTCTTGCTGAGCTACCCCAAGTCTGACACAGTGGAAACTGGTCTCAATTTTTAGGTAGCTCCACACTTGGCATAAACAATGTCCAATCTTGGCTTGGAACATAGCCTCTACTAAGCCACCACAAATATGGCACAAATGGCAGTTGTCCTCAGTTCACATCTTGGTGCCCATCAAAGGGTCCTAAACTTGAAACTAGTGGCAGCTAGCCTTGGTTCACAGAATAGTCTCTCCCAAGTGCCTCCAAGCCCAGCCCAAGAGGCAACCACCTGCAGATCACTTTGTAGCTTCTAACAGATGGCCTCAAGCAGGGCACAAGTGGCAGCTAAACTTGATCCACACTTGAACTCTTCCCAAGTGTTTCCAGAACCAACACACCAGAGCACCAACCACCCAGCCCCTCAAACAACACCTGAAGGGCAGACTTAGCTGACACTAGAGCCCCAGCATGGATGGACCTAGAACTGTGGTCAGCAAAGTTCAGCTCAGGAGCCACATGTGGCTCTTTGGCCTGTTGAGTGTGGCTCTTTCACAAAATACCACAGCCTGGGAGAGTCTATTTTAAAGAAGTCGCAATAGAAGAAATTTAAGTTTAAAAAATTTGGCTCTCAAAAGAAATTGTTGATATTTGGCTCTATTGACTAATGAGTTTGCCAACCACTGACCTAGAGGATATTATACTCAGTGACATAAGTCAGACAGAGAAAGACAAATACCATATAATTTGCCTTGTAGGTAGACTCTAAAAACAAAATAAACAAACAAAATAGAAACAAACTAATAGATACAGAGGACTAATTGATGGTTGCCAGTTGGGAGGGCTGTTGGGAGGGAATGGGTGGTAAAGGTGAAGGAATTAAGAACAAATTGGCAGTTATAAAAATAATCATAGGGATGTAAAGTACAGCACTGGGAATACATAATATAATAATTATGTATAGTGTAAGATGGGTACTAACCGGGTGGTCACTTCATAAGTTATATAAGTGTCTAATCACTATGTTATACACCTGAAGCTGATATAATATTGTATACAACTATAATTTAAAAATTAAGAAAACCATTATAATTTAAGTGAAAAAAAGTAGTTAATATGGATTGTGAGAGAGTGAATGAGCACTCCTCCCCAGAATGAGTCTACTAAGGACCAGGTAGACTGGAACTGCTGGTGACTGCTTTTCTATGGCTGGGAAAAGCCTGCCTGAAAAGAAAGCAAGGAGGAAGCAAGTGGATAAAGAGTCCTAATATCATTATTTACACCCCTAGGTACTAGTTTACCCTTTGGACTTGCTGGTTTGTGAGATAATCAATTACCTTTATTCACTTTGTTCAGTTTGGTTTTAGTCACTAATGCAGTTTTCACCTCTAGTGTTCATGTAATGCCCTCTCATAGCACCTGACATGCTTTACCACTATTTGCCCAATTGCTTGTTGTATTCATTCTCTAGACTGCCTTAAAGTACAAAACAAAACAAAACAAAACAAAACAAAACAAAAACAAACAAAAAAACCCCCACAAAAACTAGATGCCTTAAAACAACATTGTCTATTATCATGATTAGAGTCTAGAAGTTTCAAATCAAGATGATGGCAGTGCCACACTGTCTCGGAAAGCTCTAGGGCAGAATCTGTTCCATGCCTTTCCCTTAGCTTCTGGTGTTGCCAGCAATCCTTAGTTTGTAGCTGTATCACTGCACCCTCTGCCTCTGTCTTCACATAACAGTTACCCTGTGTATCTTTATACCTTCCTCCTCTTTTGCCTGTGTTTCAACATGACATTTTCCTCTCTGTGTCCAATATAAGCCAATGTCTAACTCAGCTTATAAGGAAACCAGTACTATAGTACGACTTCATTTTAATTTGTATCTTTTATATATAATTGATTTCAGAAAGGAAGGGAGAGGGGAGAGAGATAGAAAGATCAATGTTGAGAGAGAATTACTAATCGGCTGCCTCCTGCATGCCCCCTATTGGGGATCGAGCCTGCCACCCAGGCATGTGCCCTGACTGAGAAAGGAACCATGACCTCCTGGTTCATAGGTTGCTGCTCAACCACTGAGCCATGCCAGCCGGGCTGTGACTCGCATCTTGATTACATCTGTGAAAACACTATTTTCAAATAAGTTCATACTCACAGGCCCAGAGGTTAGAACTGGAACATTTATTTTGGGGAGACAATTCAATCCATAATGCTTGTGCATATCATCTACTAAGTTGTGAACTCTGACCGCAGAAACCACATGTATCATCTTCAGAGTCATGTTCAAGTGCCAGCTCAGTGCCTAACACAATTAGAGCTCAAAAGTAATGAATTGTCACTGAAGTGAAAGGGAAGAGAGCATTTCCAGAGAGGCAGAGGCCAGTATCAAGTGCCCTCAGAATTTCAAATAAAGATAGCAACCATTAAGCATCCACAGGATTAAACACCAGAGGCTTGGCTAGGGGTATGGTCCAGGCTAAAGTCACATCAGTAACATGAACAGAGCATGAAAGATGATAAATTGGAGACAGGTCATTCAAAAATGTTCCCTGTGAAAGGCAAGAGAGTGATAACAGTGTTGGGAAGAGTGTATGGTTGAAGGAAGATCATTTAATGTTTAAAAGTGAAAGAAGTTTTATGAAAAGATCTATTACAAGAGACAGAAAAATAGACAACTGGCAAGCAGATAGTTTTTAGTGGATTTATTGGGGTGACATATATCTATACTAATAAAAGCCTTGAGGGCAATAAGGCCACCAGGGGAGCAGTTAGGTGTCGATTAGGCTGCCAGGCAGAAGCAGTGAGGGGCAATCAGGCAGGCAGGTAGGCAAGCAGTTAGGAGTCAGCAGTCCTGGATTGTGAAAGGAATCCGAAATTGGAGAGAGTGCAGGCTGGGCTGAGGGACATCCCTGTGCATGAAGTTAGTGCACCAGGCCACTAGTATGTATATAAAAGCCTAATGGACCATTATAACTGGTTGCTATAATGTGTACCGACCACCAGGGGGCAGATGCTCAATGCAGGAGCTGTCCAGTGATGGTCAGTGTGCTCCCAAAGCTAACCTCCTGCTGCCGGCCAACCTCTGTGGCCAGCCAACCTCCTGCAGTTCTTTGACTCTCCCTACCCCACCAGACACCCCAATTGCCGGCCAGGGTCTCTACCCATGTACAAATTAGTGCACAGGGCCTCTAGTTGGTTAATAAAATTATATAGGTTTCAGGTGTACAATTCTATAATACATCATCTGTAGTTTGTGTTCACAACCCCAAGTCAAGTCTCCTTCCATCATCATTTATTCCCTTTCTCCTCTTATACCTCCCCTCTACTGTCCTTCCCTCTCAAAATCACCATATTGTCTTCTGTGTCCATGAGTCTGCCTTACCCCCCCCCCCCCTTTGCTTAATCCATCCACCCTTCTTACCACTTCTAACCCCCTCCCCTCTGACAACTTGTCAGTCTGTTTTCTGTATCCATGAGTCTGTCTCCACTTTGTTAGCTTATTTTGTTCATTAGATTCAACATATAAATATAATCATGTGATACTTGTCTTTCTCTGACTGGCTTATTTCACTTAGTATAATATTCTCCAGGTCTATCCATGCTGTTGCAAAGGTAAAATTTTCTTCTTCTTCTCCTTCTTCTCCTCCTCCTCCTCCTCCTCCTCCTCCTCCTCCTCCTCCTCCTCCTCCTTCTTCTTCTTCTTCTTCTTCTTCTTCTTCTTCTTCTTCTTCTTCTTCTTTTTACAGTGGAGTAGTAGTGCATTGCATAAATGTACCACAGTTTTTTTTATTCACTCATATATTGATGGGCACTTGAGCAATTATACTAAATCTTGGCAATTATACTAGTAAATAACACTGCAGTGAACATAGGGGTGCATATATTCTTTGGAATTAATATTTTGGTTTTCTTTGGATATAGTCCCAGAAGTGAAATTGCTGAATCATAAGGCAATTCTATTTTTAACTTTTTAAGGACCCTCCATACTGCTTTCCACAATGGCTGCACCATTGTGCATTCCCTTTTCTCCACATCCTCACCAACACTTGCTGTTGGTTGATTTACTGATGATGGCCATTCTTACAGGTGTGAGGTAGTATCTTACTGTGGTTTTAATGTACATTTCTCTGGTGATTAGTGATGTCGCAATCATAGATTCATCACAATTTCAATCAATATACCATTGGCGTATTTCACAGAACTAGAATAACTATTCCAAAAATTTATACGGAATTACAAAGGATGTCCAATGACCACAGTAATCTTGAGAAAGAATAATATAGTTGGAGGAATCTCACTACCTGATATCAAACTATACTACATGGCCATAGTAATCAAAACAGCATGGTACTGGCATAAAACATCTTATTTTTAAGAGTGGACCAGGCTCTGGGAGAACCGTGATTGTGAGTACCTGAAAAACCAAGGGTGTGGTTCTGGTGGCTTGGTTACTTTCCTGTTTTGAAACTTCAGCAGGAAATGATCATAAGGTGGCTTCCCCCCACAATCCCTGATAACTTCTCTTTTCATTCATTGTCAGATGGTCTTGGAATATAGATAGCATTCATCTTTCTCTCTCTTTTCCATTTTTGGGGTCTATGCATATAATTAACATTTGAAATAGTTTTATAAAAACTTTGTCCTGTAGCTTTTAACTGATTATCCTCATTTTTCCTAAGATTCACCCCCCCATATTTTCTCTTTTGCTTTGTCTTAACTTTAAAATGACCCATTGAAACAATTTCCTCTGGGGATGTTGTCTACTGGGCTAATTTGGAGCTCTGCTTCATGACCCCAACAACCTTCAGTTCAGCTTCTGGATACACTTCCCCTTCAAAGCTTTTTATAGAATGTTATACAGTCTCAGATTTGTAAGGAACCTTACTTTTCTGGGTGAAGACCTTGACCTCATGCCCAAATTCTTCAAAGCTTTTCCTGATAAATGGTCAAACACTCCTGGCGCTGGGAATTGCATGTCTTCAGATGGCAGTACATCCTGTTTTCAGATGGCTCTAATCCCTAGAAAGTTCTTCCTTAAAGTGAACTAAAACCAACCTCTCTGTAATTTTTACAAGGTGGTTTGATTTTGGGGGCAGCATAGAGAATTTAATCCTTCTTACATCTGACAACTGTAAGTATTTGAAGACAGCTAGCATGTATCTCTAAATCTTTTCTCCCTCCTAGGCTAAGCAGTCTCAATTTTTCAACATCACCAGTTTTTTTTTCCAACTGTTCTTCAAATGTCAAATTTCTTTTCTTTCACTGTATTTACTGTATTTTTCTTAAAGCAATACACATTGGTATAACTTTCTGAAATTGTGGGCAGCAGAGTTGGAACAAAGCCCTTTAGGTATTGTTTGACCAGGGAAACATAGAGCAGAATATCATCTACATTTTCTATGATCAAGGAAAATTGCTAGCAATTACACTCCTAGGACACCCTTTTCCTATAAGCTTCTCTCACCAATCTCAGCTTGGCCTTCACTATTCTTACCTCAATCTTGACATGATTGATTCCTTTATTCAATACAAATTTATTGAGTGTGTTATTCTAAGTATTTTCCTGCACATTGGGTAAAAAAAATGGAATAAACTCATCCCTGCCATAAAGGAGAGCAAGGTCTAATTGGAGTAAAATACAAGGAAACAATATGAAGGCGACAGATTGGGGAAGGTTATTGCATGGCAAGAAAGAAATACGTCTAAGATAGTAGAAATAAAAAAATATTACATCAATGAATGTGTTAATTTATCCAACAAATATTGATGTGTCAGTTGCTCTTTTGAGCACTGAAGTTACAGTAGTGAGCAAAAGAACATGCTTTCTCTCATGGAGATTGCATTTCTATAATGGGATATAGCAAAGAACAACAACCAGGTAACAAGTAAATATATAGTATCTTTCATGTAGAATAAGGGTCCACAACCTGTGGCATATTGTTTAAATCTGGCCTGCCACCTGCTTATGTAAACAGATTTTTTAAATCCTCACCCAAGGGTAGATTTTTATTGAAAAAAAATAATTGATTTCAGAGAGGAAGGGAGAGAGATAGAAACATCAATGATGAGAGAGAATCATTGATCAGCTGCCACCTACACATTCCCCACTGGGGGGTGGGGGTGGGGGCGGAGATTGAGCTCACAACCCAGACATATGTGCTTGGCCTGAATCAAACCTGGGACCCTTTAGTCCACAGGCTGATGCTCTATCTACTGAGCCAAACCACCTAGGGCTGTTTTTATTGATTTAGAAAAAGAGAGAAATGCAGAAGATGAGAAAGAGAGAAAGAGAGAGATGCTTTGTCTTGTAGCATTTAACTGATTTCCAGCCAAGGCACATAACCAGGTTGCTGGTTCAATCCCCGGTCAGGGTATATATTGGTTGCCTACCATAAGTACCCTGATTGGGGATTGAATTTGCAGCCTGGTTATGTGCCCTGGCTGGATATCAAACACATGGTCATTGGATGACACTCCAAGCATCTGAGCCTCACTGCCCAGGGCTGGAGTTGAGTGATTTTATGCAGATAACATATGGCTTAAAATATTTTGTTCCCTGGCTCTTTAAGGAAACATTTGCTCACCCCTGATTTAGAAAAGTAAAATAGATAAGGGAGTAGTGAGACCTGGGGAGGAGTGAGGAGGAGAGAATTCCTCTTTAGAGAGGTTGGTCAGAGGAAGCCAGACTGATAAGGTGACATCTGAGCATGACCCTGAAGAATTGTAGTAACCATGTAGACACCTGGGGGGGGGGGGGGAGGGAAATATTCCAGGCAAAACAAAAAGTTACTCACAATTTAAATATCAGAAAGAAAAGAAAAACAACCAAAGGATACTAAGAAAAAGATTGTTATGAAAACAAGCAGAGAAGCATTCCATTAGTGGAAGGAAGTTGTGAGTTAGATTGGAATGACCCTGGTATGTTCTTCTGCTGATGAAAACCAATCTAATAGAGACAGGAAGATGATAATGCAGGAGAGAGCAAAGAATTCCTACAGTGACACCCTTGAGTAGGTGAGATCTAGTACCAGTGTGGAAGCCCCGGTCTTCTGTAACACCAGGACATTCTTGTTACGGGCAGGAAGGCAAGGATATGAGTCCAGATCAAGTTGGGTTGTGAATTTGTTTTAAAGTGAGTGGGATTTTTCTCATAGAAATCAAAGACTCACTGTAAGTGGAGAGGGTGAAGATAAAATGTTACATACTTGAGGATAAAAAGGTGAGACATAATCTTTCAGGAGGTAGGAAAAGAGATGGAAAAGAAATATAGGGAATTACTGACAGTGTTGAGGGCCCACAGAAATTTAGTAACCGTGAATGCAAACCGACACCGGTCACCATGCTTGTGTGTCTTCTCCACTGGCCTTTAGCTATCTGTCAATTTGGATTGAACTAGGGTTGGGGTTTTGCCAAGTATGAAGGCATTGAGGATTTTATGCAGGAGTGACTGTAATGAAGGAATTGGAATCCAAGATGAAGATGGTGAAAAGTAAGGACCTATAGGTGTTCAGGGAGAGTGAAAATATAGGGAAAGTAGGGGACTATGGACCCTTGTAGTGTGATGAAACTTCCAAGACTGGTCATCTGGGGCGATAGAAAGGCAAGAGGTGTTATTTAGAGTCTGGACTCCTGTCATTGAGCTTATCCCAGAGGAAAATGCTTAGGTTACAAGCACAGGCCACAATGTTTTAAATGCTACAATGTGAGGAATGGTATCCTAGAGGCAAGAGATGTTATGGGCACTCGTGGGAGTAGAATGTTATCCAGGTATGATGGGATGGGGATGGGAGCCATCTGGTCTTGATGATATCCTTGTAGTATGCATCTGACCTTGAGGTTTTCATGGATTTAAATACTACCTCTGAAAGACAGAGCTGAAATTGCTCTCATTTTTTAATTCTATAAAATAGGTGATTTTATTTTAATTTTATTAAATAGTTCATTTTGAGCATGTTTTCTTCAGACCCATTTATTCAGTTTTCTATGTGTCTTAACTTTCAGATTGATCTGTTTTGTAATGTGGCATTTGGTAATACATAAATTTCTATCTCCAGTGTATTAATATTTTAGTCTCCTGCTCTCACTGTGGAGAAATTATGCAATCTAAGGGATCTTTCAGTATTTCTTTGATAACATTCCTACTTTCTTGCATAAAACATATCACTTAAAGCACTTTTGAAGGAGACATTATGATCATATATGCTAAAATGAACTTATTTAATAAAAATGTACAATGTTTTTGTTTTTTTTTAAAGCAGAGAAGTAGATATGCATCAAACTTGAAACAATTAATGATGTTTGACAACTAGGCACACTCTCAGAGTCAAAAACCTCAGTGACTGCTTTGGTCTTCTCTAAGTAGTACTGAACTAATTTCATAATTAGAGAACTTCATATTATTGTGTTCCACCAGACCACATAGAACTTAATTTCATAAAACTTTTCTGTTGAGCAACTGGAAGAAAAAGAAAAAAAAAAAGGAGGTAGGCTTGGTTTACTTGGTTAATCCATTTCAGAGAACATAAAAGAATGTTACCATTGATTATAGAGAATAAAGACAAGGGGAAAGATTTAATAAATATACATTTACAACCAATTACTTTTAGGTTTTAATTTAATTTTGTTCTTTGCTTGAAGCCAAACTTTGTCCTAAACTAATGGATATATTCTTCACTTGTGAAACTTTTAATTACTTAGTAGTTCTCTCAGAAGAGAATCAAGCTCATGTTTTTTCCTCTCATCATAATCCTTGGATAAAGGCAAGCAAGATCCTTTTGAGAGATGAGGCTTTTGAAGGAAAATGCATATGTAATTGGTTGTGTGGTTTGGATGAGGAGGAAAGAGATTTAAAATTGGTGGGCCTCATTTAAGGTTTAAAATGCAAGTTTTAATCAAGCACAGATCTGAAAAAGCATAAGGGTCACTGCCAATGATTGGTTGTAATATAGCTCAGAGAATGTATTTCAAGTGTGTTACATTATCTCTAGAGTTCCTTACATTAGGCAGATTTAATGTAACTTAATGCTGGGCAAAACATCAAGTGAGGCATAATACATTCAGCTAAGGTGTTTTCTTTTCATAAATATGGAAACAACACATTAAAATATCCTGATTCTAATTGCCTGTTTTCCTTCTAAAAACCATACTTTGATAAAGTAAGGTTCTTTATTAGTTTATATAATGAATATTGTCTTTAAGGTAGAAACTCAGACATATTTTTCAGATCAACTAAACTACAATCATATTTTTTTCTTTTACAAATCTATAATACTGAATATTAAAGATGACCTATTTATAGTTATTTCTAAAGTGTCATTTCAAGAGTTATGTATTTCAATAGCTGATACATAAGGTTTAGGAAATCATCATCTATAATAAACATGCATTGAACACTACATTTCCACATCAGATGCTTGATTCTGGGAATGACAAGGGATGAGCTTTAACAGCATGACAACTGCAGTCTAGAACAGTGGTTCTCAGCTGAGGGTAATTGTCCCCAGGGGAAAATTCAGCAATTTGCAGACATTTTTAATTGTCACGACTGGGTAGGCATCTAGTGAGTAAAGATCAGGAATGCCATGATATATCTTACAATGCACAGGGAAACCCCCATGACAAAGGATTATCCAGTCCAAATGCCAAACGTGTCAAGGTTGAGAAACCCTGGTCTATGGGACCATCTAATTAATGCCTACACTTCAATAACATAACACTAAAATGGAGCTATCATGTATAATGCACTCTCACATCTCAAGAAGAGCAGAATTTGATATTGACAATGGTGGGTGGAGATGAAGTTGTGTGGAAAAGATTTCTGAATAAAGTATCCTTTTAGCCTAAGCTTAAAGGCTGAGTCAGAATTTGCCTGTTAGTTGAAGAGTGGTGGGTTTTGAAGTGGAGGAAGCCTCATATGCAAAGTCATATAAGCATATGATAATGAGAATGACATAGAATAATAGGTTCATGGGAAAGTGAAATGAATCAAAGTTTTGAATTTAGGTTAGGGACCGGATGGTGAAGAGGTTGGTTCAGTGGTGAAGAGGTTGGACTGTCTCATCTTCCCATAGAGAACCATCCTATATAACAATCCTATATAATAAAAAGGTAATATGCAAATTGACCCTCACACAAGATGGCCACCCCAATGTGGTCAAAGATGGCTGCCACAAGATGGTCAGCAGGGGAGGGTAGTTATGGGCAATCAGGCCAGCAGGGGAGAACAGTTGGGGGGACCAGATCTGCAGGGGAGAACAGTTGCAAGGAACCAGGCCTGAAGGGGAGGGCAGTTGGGGGCAATTGGGCTGGCAGGGGAAAAATTAGGCATTGATCAGGCTGGCGGGGAAGTGGTAAGGAGGTGATCAGGCTGGCAGGCAGGCAAGCGGTTGGGAGCCAGCAGTCCCAGATTGTGAGAGGGATATCCAACTGCCTTTGGGATTGGGCCTAAACCAGCATTGGACATCCCCAAAGGGGTCCTAGATAGGAGAGCATGCAGGCTGGGTTGAGGGACACCCCCCTTAACTTTCAGTGCACTAATTTCATGCACCGGGCCTTAGTTGAATTATAAGCAGGGTAGTAACACGATTAAACTGACAGTTGGGTGGAACATGGCTTGGAACCATGATTGTTGGAACCAGTTTACTGTCTAGAGCAGATGAGAGAGAATGAGGAGGATGAAGAAACTTTGAAGATATTTAAGAGGTAGAAATAGCAGGTCTTTGTAACAAACTTAATGTGATGACTGAGGAGGAGAGAAACATTAGAAAATATTCCTAAAGTTCTGGGCTTAAGATGCTGAGTGTCATTACATGAAACAAATATTCAATGCTGAGAAAAAATGAGCAATTTAAGTTTGGACTAAGTGTTGCTAACTGTGGGTCATTTGGTCAGAAATAACAGGTCTGGGAAAGGGAACTGGTTGTCCTCGAGAGTGATCAATGTAATTGTATAAATGTAGAAGGAAAGGGTTTCAGGGACAGGAATCTCAAGGACACTAACATAAAGAGGCAAGAGATCCCTAGGTGGGTTCATGAAAAAAACTAAGCAGAGCAGACTTATAGGTGAATCATTAAAGTGTATTGTCAGTGCAATAGACTAAATGTTTATAGTCTCATAATACTCATATATTGAACTTAAATCCTAATATGTTATTTGGAGACAGGGCCTATGAGAAATGGTTAGGTCATGAGGGTCCTTGTGAACGGGATGAGTGCCCTGATAAAAAAATATGAAGATTGTTCCCTCACCCCTCTTTCAGGTTAGAAACAGTGAGAAGAAAGCCATTTCTGATCCAGGAAGCAGGTCTTCATCAGACTGAATCTTCTGGCACTTGGTCTCAGACTTCCAATGTTCAGAACTATAAGAGAGTTCTACTTATAAGCTAGCCAGTCTGTGGTATTCTGTTGCAGCAGCCTAAATGGACTATAACAGTCAGAAAGTCCAGTTAGGGTAGTTTCAGAAATGGCACTATCACCAGTGTCAAAGGAAGATACAAATTAACTTGCCTATTGCATTGTGCAATAGAAGTTACTGGTAATCACTGAGAGAACAGTACTTGTGGTAGTAAGACATGTTAGATACACTGGGATTGGGTGGGCCTAGGAAGGGTGGAGAACAGCAGACCATGAGATCAGCACAAATTTTGATGAGACTTATTTGAAAACTAGAGGCCCGGTGCATGAAATTCATGCACAGGGGTATGTGTCCCTTAGCCCAGCTTGCATCTTCTCCAATCTGGGATACCTTGAGGGATGTCCAATCGGATCAGGCCTAAATGGGCAGTTGGACATCCCTATCACAATCCAAGACTGCTGGCTCCCAACTGCTTGCCTGCCTGCCTTTCTGATTGCCCCTAACCGCTTCTGTCTGCCAGCCTGATCACCCCCTAACCATTCCCCTGCCAGCCTGATTGATGCTTAACTACTCCCCTGCCAGCCTGATTGCCCCTAACTTCCCTCCCCTGCAGGCCTGGTCACCCCTAACTGCCCTCCCTTGCAGGCTTGATCACCCCAACTGCTCTCCCTTGCATGCCTGGTCCCTCCCAACTGCCCTCCCATGCTGGCAATCTTGTGGTGGCCATCTTTGACCACATGGGGGCAGCCATCTTTGTGTTGGAGTGATGGTCAATTTGCATATTACTTTTTTATTAGGTAGGATAGAAGTCTGGTGCACCAGTGGGGGCCTGCTGGTTTTCCCTGAAGGGTGTCCCGGAACAGGGTGGTGATCCCTTGGGGTATGGGATGGCCTGGGTGAGGGGCCTGTGGTGGTTTGCAGGCCGATCACACCCTCCAGCGACCCAAATGGAGGCCCTGGCATCTGGGATTTATTTTTGAAACGTTGTAGCCTTGAGTGGAGACCAGGGCTGGCCAGGGCAGTGCGGGAGGCTTGGCTTTCTCCATTGCCAGGGGAAACTCAAGACTCTTGCTCTCTCCAGCTTCATGACTGCTGCCATTTTTGTTGTGACTTATTTATCTTCTATCATTGAAACTGTAGCCTGGAGCAGAGGCCAGGGCAGGCCAAGGCAGGGTGGGAAGCTTGGCTTCCTCCATCGCCAGGGACAACCCAAGCCTCTGGCTCTCTCTGTGGCCAGAGCCATCTTGGTTGTGTTAATTTGTATACTTGCTCCTGATTGCCTTGTGGGTGTGGCTTGTGGGCATAGTGGGAGGTACCACCGACTTGCATGTTTCTCTTTTATTAGGGTAGATGGAAAAAGAGCTAGAGGGGAAATAGCAATGCTGAAACCTGGGATTGACATGGGCATGCTTATCTGCTGAGCATGCAAGACCAGCGGTGTTTTATTATCTCCTTTGATTCTTTACGGTTGTTGATATTGCTAGTTTTGAGAGATTATAATTGTTACTCAAACTGTATTGAACCATCAACCTCTGCTAGACATAATACCAAGAGCATGAAAGGATGTCGACTTGATTGAAAACATTCAACATTTCAGTTTCCTTATAACAAAAGGGACATTCCTTTTAGATTAGATGAACCTCGGGTGGGAAAGAGGTTCATGGTAGAGACAGGCAGCTGAGAGAAATGTGGGTGCAGCTTGTTTTCCGTGGAGGGACAAAGGTAAGCCCTGAATCACACAGCAGGCGGCAAAATGGAACGTACTTTGTTTTAAGGCTTTGCTAGTTTTAGCTAAAGAATGAACAGAATGAAAAGCAGGAGCACAGCCCAGAGAGTAACTTCCTACTTGGCATGCTGGAAACTTTTAATTATAAATGTTTATTTGGCTGTGGGAAAGCTGGTAGATAAGGAGGTTCCATAGAAGCATCTTCACGTAAAGTGAGAGAGAAATGGCTGCAGAGGGAGTCTTGTGATTATATGCTCAATGTGCAGCTGGTAAGGAGAATTCTGCGTGATCTGCTGTAATGCAGTTCTTTGTTACCCACCCTATAATGTTATGCTGCTTCTTATGCTCATTACAGTTTGGTTAATATTCTTCCACTGGCTTTTTAGATTCCAGTTAATTAATGTAATGTTCTCCCTATCCCAGTAACTTTTCATAGTTACTCGTAAGAGCAGACATAGAGCTTAGACAGCCAAAAAAACATGTTTGTTGACACTGAACTGAAATATACCCAATAGAATACAGAATTAAAAAGGGGGGAGAAGCAAGCCACATACATGTTTTTTTTTTAAGTGCAAATACACATCTGGTATGTTAGCTGGACTAATTTAATTAATATCCTATAAAGTAAGCATCTATGAACTGTTTCAGTTAAAAGCTTCCAAGGGATCAGCATTTCTTTATTAGGTGTGATTTAAATTCTCCAAAGGAAATAGTAAGTTCAGAATTTAGGAGTGGATTTTAGTTGAATCTCAAACAAACTCAAAGAGCAACTATTGGCTTTGTTACTTGTAATTTCTCCTGAATCAGTTCATCTCTAAAATGGGCAAAGTGCTACCCGCTTCCAGGGATGAGCATCATGTGCCACTTCTGGAGCAAGAGGGTAAAGTTGCTGATTTCGTAAAATATTTTGGAAAACTATTAGGAGACAGTGTTTTTGTGTTCTGATGGAGCGGAAGAAAAATGTTGGCAATTCCTCCTCCTCCTCCTCC